>JAYKKT010000070.1:12135000-12310000 GCA_036023115.1 Brasenia schreberi
CACATTAGTTTCAGCATATACATTATTTCAACATATACATTATTGCATATTTAGAAATATTTCAGCAGCATATAGAGAATTATAACACATCCATTAGATTAGTTTCTTGCATTAGTTACAATCATCATTAATATATTCAGCATATAGAGTTAATTTCCAGCATTTTAGCAACATCTCTTTCTTCATTAAATACTTTCATGAAAGTTCCAGCATAAGCATAGCAGGATCATTTGCATATTAGGCATATACTATTGATATAAATTTCAGCATATCATATAATAAATTTCAGCATAAGCAAATAGATTATTTTAATATATTTTAGCATATCTAGATTTTATTCTTGCATATAATTCCATTGCATCATCAAATAGTTGCTTGTATTATGTCATATAGTTAGCATCATCCAAACTACATTAGTGAAAAGAACTTGATTTGAACCAACAACGCATAGAAGTAAAGCAAATTAAAGGCGAGTCTCCCTGACTTAGTTTTATTTTGCTTTCATAAAATTAAGAAGATTGGATGCTTTGCAGAACCAAAAATTTGTATACAGTGGGTCAACTTGGTGATGGAGTGCATACCTATGGTCTCGTTTCCAGTTATGGATAATGTGTTATTTCTGGAGCTACCACTACTTTTACACCCACCAAGCTGGTAGGGTTGGCAAAGCCATCTAGGGATATTTTTGGATTTAAAAATGTTCTTGATCATAACAGAACACATCAAATAAAGCGTAAAAAAAAGCCCACCCATAGACAAGAAATAAGACCATTAGTTTCCAGCCCAAAAGGTCAAATGTAACATAACAGTAGATTGAAGAATCCACGTTAGCCTGTATTACGCTTTAATAAAAAACTCTAATATTTTCTATCTCCCTTTTCACAAATTCATTGCAAAAGCTCTTAGGAATTGTCTTTAATGAGGCAACAAAGAAAACTCAAGCTTTCAAGGAAGGGTAGGGATTCAACAATAAGTTTAACTTTCTTTGCGGATATAAGCATATTGAATAGTGTTAAACTTTTAAGATTGTTGGCACGTCCATATGGATTTGAAAGAGAAGGAAATTGCAGGAAACATATAAATTCTTTCTTATGCCGCCACATCCAGTACGGTTTCATAATAAAGATCAAGTTTAAGAATAACATTTTTAGCACCCATGTTGAGGATAACATGGGAAAGCCAGTCTTCAAGCTCACTTGGTGTGGAGTGAAAACCCATAGGAACTTCCACCTTTTGAAGTACCTGCACAGTGAGAAATTAGCAATTCGATAGATACAATAATGGTTTTCCGTAGAGAACCAGAAAAGAAAAGTTTAGTCTATAGTTAGAAATTTAATTATGCTTCGTTACTAGTGAGAACAACTGTTTGCTGTAGAGGACCAGTATAGAAAGACCTTGTCAATTCAATACGGGAAAAAATCCTTAAAATACAAACAAAATTACATAAGAATGATTTATGTTGTTCAGTTTTCAAAGAGAATTTGTGGTTTGATGAATAACGTCCTCAAATGTATCCACTAATTTTTTTTACCCAAATCAAGTTAAGTCTTATTAGAACAGCCCAACTCAAATGTGGGGGTTCCATTTGTTAGGGCTACAGGTGCGGTTCACGGTCAGGTTTGGTTCAGTTACAACCTCAATTTAGACCAAGGCTTTCAGTTTAGTTTGGTCCCCAAATAACATGGTAGTCCCTAAATTTAGCAGAACCAACCGAAACCATTGTATGTCATAACCACACCAAGTCTTTCAGTTTAGTTTGGTCCCAAATCAGATTTCGTGCAAAACTTCAGTGAGTTATACCAATATATGGCACTTAATCCTGACAGTAAATAATCATTGACATGACCAACAAAATTAGAATATTATATGGCAAATTCTTCACATCCAAAGTACTATCACACGGAAACCATAAAAATTATACACTAGGCCAAAAAGCAAAGCCATCAATATGTGCTAATACAGGAAGTAACTCGTCAGATTTTCTAGCCTTTAAAAGATGTCGAATTCACACACGCATACACAGAAAGAAAGGTCTATCTGTTATATTTAGTTATCAAGTAAACTAATAATACTGGAATTGAAGAAAATAACAAGAATTTCATCCGAGATGTGCATACCTCTACGGATTTATATGTTTCAACAACAACTACAAACAATAACAACTAAGCCTTTTCCCATACTAGATGGGGTCGGCTACATGGATTCTTTGTTTCCACATAGCCCTATCATGTGCCATGTTAGCAGTTAACTCACAATAAGCTAGATCATTCTTTATTGTTTCTTTCTAACACTTTTGTAGTCATCCTCTACCCCTTTTAATACTTTCAAAATCTATTTTTTCATACCTTCTTACAAGTTTTTCTTTTGATCTTCTTTCTATATGTCCAAACCACCTTAAACGATATTCTCTCATTTTATCCTCTATTGGTGCCACATATAATTTGTTTCTAATAACCTCATTATGTATACGGTCTTTTCTTGTATGACTACTCATCCATCTCAACATCTTCATTTCTGTCACAGACATCTTTTGTACCTCTTCTTATCACAAAGAATACTTGATGCTCCTCTCCATTTTAACCAACCAACATTAATTCTATGAGTAACATCTCCATCAATTCTTCCATCACTTGAAAAATTCACCCTAGGCATTTAAAACTTTCCTTTTGGGGATGCAATGTGTGTCAATTTTAATTTTTATGTCCTCCAAAGTAACCAAATGATCAAACTTATATTTTATATATTTTGTCTTTGTTCTACTAAGTTGGAAGCCTTTACTTTCTAATGTTTCTCTTCATAATTCCAATTTTCTATTAATTTTTTCCTTAGACTCCTCCACTAACACAATGTTATTTGCAAATAACATACACGAAGGTACTTCATCTTGAATATATTTTGTTAACTCATCAATCACCATTATAAATAAGTATGTACTTAAAGTTGATCCTTGATGTGGGCCCAACATTAACTTCAAAGAAGTTTGTCATTCCTTCATAAGTCCTCATACATGTTTTTGCACCATCGTACATATCTCTTATAAGGTTTATGTATGTTAATGAGATACCTCTTTTTTCCTAGGTTCTCCAAAGAACCTTTCTCGGTACCCTAACGTAAGCTTTTTTTAGATCAATAAATATCATGTGAAGGTCTTTCTTTTTTGCTCTAAAATATTTCATAAGACGTCTCAAAAGGTGAATTGCTTCAACAGTAGATCTACCTGACATGAATCCAAATTAGTTCTCTGTTATACTCGATACTTGTCTTAACCTACGTTCGATAATTCTTTCTCACAATTTTATAGTATTGCTCATTAACTTAATACCTCGATAATTCACACAATTCTGAATGTGTCACTTGTTCTTATATATGGGTATAAGTGTACTCGTTCTCTATTCTTTCAACATCTTTTGGTTTGTCCATATTTCACTAATTAGTCTTGTGAGCCAAGTGATTCCTGTTTCTCCTATGATTTTCTAAACTTCTATAGGAATATTGTCTGGTCCTACAGATTTATCACCCTTCATATGTTTAAGAGCCTCTTTGACTTCATTCTTTTGAATACGTTAATAGAAATTGTGGTTTATATAATTTTCTGATTTAGTTAACTCTCCTAAGCTAATAATAACATCTTTATTTTCATTAAAAAGCTTATAAAAATAGTTTTTTCATCTATTTCTTATATAAGCATTTGCCACTAGAATTTTATCATCCTCGTCTTTGATGCATCTAACATAATTAAGATCTTTAGTTTTCTTATCTCTATCCCTAGCTATCCTAAAAATATCCCTTTCACCCACTTTTGAGTTGAGTTTTTTTATATAAATCATCCCAAATTTTAGCTTTTGCTTCACTGACGGTCTTTTTCGCTTCCTTCTTTGCTTTCTAAAAAGCTCTAAAGTTTTACTAGTTTTCTTAGCATAATGTAATTTGTAACTTACTCTCTTTACCTTGCTTTTATTTTGTACTACTTCACTCCACCACAAAGCTTCTTTTTGTGCCGGTACACCTCCCTTAGATTCACCTAACACATCTTTCTCCACTTTTCTAATATGTATAGCTATATTGTTCCACATATCATAAGGTGTACCAACATAATTCCAAGCATCTCCTTGAAGGACTTTCTATTTAAATATATCTTCTCTCTCACTTTTGAGGTTCTACCATTTAGTCTAAATAGCTCGATGCACTCTTTTCTTCTTTTGTCTATTTTTTTATTTGTAAATCTATAACTACAAGTCAATGTTGAGTGGTTAAGCTTTCTCTTGGAATTACCTTGCAATCTTTACAACACGCTTTATCTTTTTTTCTACAAATAATGTAATCAATTTGTGTTTGTGATAAGCCACTCTTATAAGTAATTAAATTTTCATCTCATTTTTTGAAGATTGTATTGACTATAAAGAGATCAAATGCCATAGCAAAATTTAAAATCTCCCTACCTTCCTCATTTATATCCCCCAAACCAAAGTTTTCTTGAATACCTTGATATCCTAATGCCTGTTTACTGACATATCCATTTAAGTCTCCTCCTAAACAAATCATCTCTCTTTGTGGAATTCTTTGAATTACCTTATCTAACTCTTCCCCAAAAGTCATCTTTATATTATCTTCTAGTCTTACTTGGGGTGCGTAAGCACAAACTATAATCAAAACCTATGCTCCTAACACTACTTTCAACATCATTATTCGGTCACCATATCATTGTATGTCTACTACACTATCCTTTAAATCTTTATTTATGATAATATCAACTCCATTTCAAGTCTTTTCCTTACCTAAGTACCATAATTTAAAACTTGTATCCTCAATCTCCTTTGCTTTTTCTCCAACTCACTTTGTCTCTTGTAAACATAAAATATGAATCTTTCTTCAAATCATATTATCTATCACCTCCATTAGCTTACCAGACAATGTTATGATATTCCAAGAACTAATATGAATCTTATTATATAGAACTAGCTTCTTTACCCACCTCATCCGTCCATATTGAAAATGCAGAGACCCTCTCTGTAATTTATTCACTACATTCGGGCGACAACGTAGCGGGACTAACTTCATTACTCACACCCATCCATGATGTGAGAACTTTCTCTGAAATTAATTCACTATATTCGACGAAAATGTAGTGGCCCTTGCTTACTTTTCACTGCATTTGAGCTCTACAGCGCGTTGCTAGGCGGGAACGTCCTAAAGCAATGCTCATAATTTATGTAATTCAACAACAATAAACAACAACTAAGCCTTTTGCCATACTAGTCGGGATCGGCTACATGGATTCTTTGTTTTCACATATCCATATTATGTGTCATGTTAGCAGTTAACTCACAATAAGCTAGATCATTCTTTATTGTTTCTTTCCAACACTTTTATGGTCGTCCTCTAGCTCTTTTAATACTTTTCATACTTAGTTTTTCATACCTTCTTACAGGTTCTTCTTTTGATCTTCTTTCTATATGTCCAAACCATCTTAAACGATATTCTCTCATTTTATCCTCTATTGGTGCTACTCCTAATTTGTTTCTAATAACCGCATTATGCATACGGTCTTTTCTTGTATGACCACTCATTCATCTCAACATCTTCATTTCTATCACAAACATCTTTTGTACATGTTGATCTATCTTTTTTTCTACAAATAAAGTAATCAATTTGTGTTTGTGATAAGCCACTCTTATAAGTAATTAAATGTTCATCTCATTTTTTGAAGATTGTATTGACTATAAAGAGATCAAATGCCATAGAAAAATTTAAAATCTCCGTACCTTCCTCATTTATATCCCCGAACCAAAGTTTTCTTGAATACCTTGATATCCTAATGCCTCTTTACCGACATGTCCATTTAAGTCTCCTCCTAAATAAATCATCTCTTCGTAAAATCTTTTGAATCACCTTATCTAACTCTTCTCAAAAAGTTGTCTTTATATTATCTTCTTGCCGTACTTGGGGTGTGTAAGCACAAACTATAATCAAAACCTATGCTCCTAACACTAATTTCAAAGTCATTATTCAGTCACCATATCATTGTACGTCTGCTACACTATCTTTTAAATCTTTATTTATGATAATACCAACTTCGTTTCAAGTCTTTTCCTTACCTGAGAACCATAATTTAAAACTTGTATCCTTAATCTCCTTTGCTTTTTCTCCAACTCACTTTGTCTCTTGTATAGAATATGAATCTTTCTTCGAATCATATTATCTACCACCTCCATTAGCTTACCGGACAATGTTATGATATTCCAAGAACTAATATGAATCTTATTATATAGGACTAGCTTCTTTACCCACCGCATCCGTCCATAATCAAAATGCGGAGACCCTCTCTGAAAATTATTCACTTCATTCGGGCGACAATGTAGCTGGACTAACTTCTTTACCAACACCCTTCCATGATGTGGGAACCATCTCTGCAATTGATTTACTACATTCATGTAAAAATATAGTGGCCCTTGCTTATTTATTACTGCATTCGGGCTCTACAGCACGTCGCTAGGTGGGGACGCCCCAAAGCAATGCTCATAATTTTTGTAATCCATGTTATAAAAATCCGACGAAGTTTTACGCTGGTTGTCGAAAGCCTAACCCAACCCTCCTCCTTTATCCGGGCTTGAGACCGGCAATGCAAGGGTGATCACTTACATGGGCGAAATTCATAATTTGTGTAATTCATGGTATAAAAATCCGACAAGGTTTTACATTGGCTGTCGGAAGCCTAATACAACCATCCTCCTTTATCTGGGTTTGGGACCGACCATGCAAGGGTGATCAGTTTTGGCTATTCACCATTCCATATTGATGGAAATTGTTTTGACGTAATGTAATCGGTTTTGGCTATTCACCATTCCAGATTTTTGGCTTAAAGAGTTCATACCAACCATAAAGAGTTTTCTTTCTAAGCTTACTCTGTTGTCTCTCCCTCTCCATTTGTTAGACAAGAAGGTTACCGGTATTTAGAGAGATGTGTTAGTCGAAATTTTGTTCGATAAACCTAGAATGGTTTTCCAGTATTACTGACCATTTGTATGGACTTATATCACTGACCATACAACTGCTTTCCTGAAGGTGGTTTTGAATTAAGTCTGAGTTTTTCTTCGACTCTGTTTAGTGGTTGTCTTTTATTTTTTCAAATTACTTGGTCTTTGTTATGATAATTGGTGCCAAGTTCTGAGGGTTTTGTTCTTAATTCCACCAGCTTATCATTAGGACAATGGTATCTTTTCGTTTTCCTGCGTTTGGATGAATCATAATAGGAATATCTTCATGTTGATATTATACATACGTGTCACTTGTTGGAGTCTATCGTCGGTTTCTAAAAACTGAACCTGGCATCTATCGTTTCGCAAGCTTTCAGATTGGAAGCCTACTGTCACCAGTAGAAACTTTTCTCTATTCATTCATTTAAAATACAGAAGAAGCAACTTCATAAATACACTCTTAATCTGGTTTGGAAGGAGAAGCAAATTTCAGGGAGAGAGAAGCAAATATCTTGTTTCGTAATTTCATGTCTACAGTGAAGCAGACACTGAAGGTTTTTCATGCATCCAAAATAACACTATGCACCGAAAGAAGCATTCGTATATCAAGAAAAGGAGCGGGTGAACAGATGTCTTTCTTGGCTTATTTACCTGATGTACCTGATGGAAGATCACCAAGAATGCAGGAAGAGCGTTTTTGCCAAGTAGAAGGAAGAAACGGTTTCTTACCTGGTTTCTAAACTCCTTCACGCCTGTTTCCATTTCGTGCGATTCAAAATCTGCACGGTCCATCCTTGACGATAGACAGCAGATCTTAGTGATTGATCTTGATTCACGTGCTTTAGTGGGACCCACGTCATACGAACATGAGACGGAAGAACGGGCACGATCTTCTGAAGTACTTTGAAATCTTGGCCGTTTGGTTGCTGATGAGCTGTTCATTGTGGAGCCCGCCTAACCGCCTCAGGGAGGAAACCCGTCCATCTTGGCCATAAAGGTGGCACTTTATGTTCTTGGATGGTAGCGCACGTTGAAAAGCTCTGTCATTTATTGGACAATAATACCCTCGATAAATCTTATGAGGTCATTCAATCAAATTATTTTCGTTCCTTTAGGGCGGGTAGGAGCCGGGCATATCTATACCCAGCCCTAACCATACCTCAACGGGTAAGGTAGGGGTTCGGGTTCTCTCTTCTCCAAAAGGCATACGGCAAATATATGTGTATATATATGTATATATATATATATATGTGAGTGTACATATGTTTCTAGGTGTATATATAAATAAATATACACGCCGGGTACAGGTCATGCATCTTATCGCCATACCCAAACCCCAACCTGATCGAGTCAGGATTACAGGGGTCGGGTCAATTTTGCTATCCCTGCTTTTGAGTAGAGCATCGCACAGACATCTAACCATGGGACCCATTTTGCTTCAAATCCAGGTTGAGATTCAAGTATAGAAAGACTTGCATCAGATGCATGGCACAACACATATCCTGTCCATCATGAAGGCATATTCACATCCATCCTCCAAAAAAATGATATTCAAATCCAAAATTCTATCATTCTTAACCAAAACCAGGTCACATCCAAGTTTGGGTTAAACTTTCATGAACCCAAACATATAAAGCAAACCCATTTGCATCTAGAGCTCAAAGACAAGTTTAGGTTGCACGAAGAGATAAAATGTCTACAAAACAGTAGCCTTTGTTCGAATATGTCTACAAATGATTTACCATAGTTTTTGAGGTCAGTTTGCTTTAAGTTGAGATTTTCTTTGAATACCAAAAATAAATGGGCCTCCACTTATCTAGTTCATTTTCTTGTGAAAAGTTTTGTAAGAAAAACATGTCGTCTAGAACTAACTCCATCAAGTTGGGAGGTATGATTTAGCTGAACAATTCTTTTGATAGAAGCTCAAATTTTTTAAATTGACATTTAATTGGCTTTGAGAAGATGAAAAACAGTTGAATTTAATATGCATTTTTTTATACAAATGAGGCAATGGCTATGATACTATATTTTCCACCTATGTAAAAACTTCAAGCCTATTAGCGTGCATGACCTTCCTAATAAAAGGTGATACTTTCTCATGAAGGTCCTCGAGGAGAGTTGGTACACCTGTGCCTAGTTAATAAGTCAGCCTCATACTTGCTCTCACGATGTATATACGTAGTAACTCGAACAATCCAGTCCCTCTTCTTCATCATTTCAAACCTCTCAAGGAGAGTTGGTACACATTGTCCAACAGATTGCTCTTCTCAAAATCATCAAACTAGTTTTAAAGAATTTATTACAAGGATGATCATATGGTATCTTTTCGACTAGGCAACTTCAAGTCCCATTAATGCTCCCCATGCTTTAATGTTCAATGCTGAGTACCAACCAATTTTATATGCAAAACGAAGTAGCTATCTTCCATTAGAATCACATTAGTATGCGTCCAAATACAACAACTCATGGCATGCCTCGCCCCATCGTAGTTCATGGTACCTTCCTCCACCCACCTATCTCTATCATAATGTAAGTTGTTATTTGCTTTGTTAATAGCAAAAGCAAAGCTCTAAATGGATAATGCAGAAAATCATAGCTATCTTGATCTTACTTAGAAGAGGCTCTCATTTCTGCACTTCCATGCCTCACCAACGTGTAGCTTGTTATTGATGTAGCAGACGGTTATCTGCAAGTATGCTTCAGATGTTTCAGTATTGCAGCAACAATTGTATGCCTGTAGACAAGATATGAAAAAGAAAGAGAGAGAGGAGGGACAAGGTTACCTACAGAGTGTTTTCTCTCAAAGAAGGCAATGTGTATAATCACTTTATTTTCTATATTGTTTTTGTTGTATATATACCTAGCTTTTTCTTCTTCTGAGTTTTCCTCTCTAGGCTTTCCTTTAAAAAAAGTTATTTCATGTTCATCCGAGAGATGCCTAGGACTTTTTCAAAAGTAAAAACAATTTTGAATAAAGTTTATCTTTTTATAAAAAACAACTTATGAAATCCGAGAAGAGGGTTCTTCTTGAGCATTTTATGGTTGACGTCAGTATTGAGGTCAATAGTGGCAACCAACTACTTACATCTCCCACTTGGCCACTAGAGCCAACCTATGATATATTGGTTTTGCCTCCTACTATTTTGGGGTTTACCAAGTTGTATCATTTATCTAGTTGTAAGTAAATTACAACTTTTATCTATTATACGATTTTTTCATAATCAATATGTTTTTCTTGCATAACACATAACAAAGTGTATTTTCTAGGCGTATCTCAAACTCATGTGGGTTACATATTTATTAAAAAATTCTTCTGAGATGTCTTTTGTTAAGAGGTTATCTAACATATCATCAGTTGGCATATAACATACAATTATTTCATTTCTTTTAAGCATATCATGAACAGAGTGATCTTTAACCATTATATACTTGCTTCTTAAGCTATCAACTCCACTCTTAATAAGAGTAATTGTTGCATTGTTATCACAATAAGTGACAATTGACTCATTGGTTATGTCCCGCTCCAAATCACGTATGAAGTGACTTATCCAAACAACACTCGTAAAAGCCATACTGCAAGCAACATACTCAACTTTGTGTATGCAACACTACACAACCTTGTTTCTTATAAGCCAAAAAAACCGTAACACCTCAAAATAAAAATATTTGATTAGAGGTTGATTTGCTGTCATCTTTCCTCCCAACAAAGTCAACATATGAGTATCCTATCACTTTCAGTTCATCTGCTTGAAAGCAAAGTTTCAAGTCTTTTGTTTCTTTGAGATATCTTAGAATCTTTTTTATAGCTATCCAATAATGTTATCCAAGATTACTTTGATATTTACTTATAAGACCAACAATAAAACTGATATTAGGTCTTTTACATAACATAGCATACATCAAGCTACTCACAGCTTGTACATAAGGAACATTAGACTTATCGTCTCCTTCATCGGGACAATCAACCTTACTCAATTTGAATCCTTTCACAACAAGTGTAGATGCAGACATGCATTCACTCATTTTAAATTCTTTGAGAATATAATCAATATCTCTCTCCTCACTTAGGCATAGAAGTTTAGATTCTCTATCTTGAGAAATCTTTATACCTAGGATATAGGATGTTTTTCCTATATCATTCATTTCAAACCTTGAGTTTAACCATGACTTGGTTTTGACAATCATCTCATTGTTATTCCCAATTAACAATATATCATCTACATATAATGATAAGATGATAAAGTGACTTCCACTATTCCAGACATATAGACAGTGGTGAAGTTCATTATCCATAAACCCAAGTTCAATAATGATATTTTGAAAAGTCAACCCATATACTTTATCTTCTTAGCTTTCAACTCTATATCCTTTGGGTTGTTGCATATATATGATTTTATCTAAATCTCCATTTAGGAAAGCACTTTTTACGTCTAACTGATGTAAGTCCAAATCATAATATGATGATATCACAAGGATTATTCTTATGGATGCAAATTTTGTAACAGGGGCATAATTTATCCCCTCTTTTTACGGAAAACCCTTTGCAACCAACCTCGTTTTAAATTTATTAATTGTTCCATCGACCTTATATTTATTTTAAAGAACCCATTTACAACTTATAGCTTTCCTTCCTCTTGGCAAATCAGCCAGTTCTCAATTTGATTTTTCTCAATGAATTCAATTTCTTCACCCATAGCTTCTTTCTAGTCTAAAGATTCAGATGAGTCAATAGCTTGTTGATATGTCAAGTTATCAGTCAGATCATCTAAATCTATCGAATTACACATTTTCTCTACAAGGTAAGTGTCATAATACTTTAAGTAGGACAATGTGATCCTAGATCTTTTATGTCTACTTACAATTTTGGTTTGATCAAGAAGATTATCTATGGATTCAAATGATTGATTTAGATGTACTAAATCATCAACATACTCATCATCATTTTCAAAGATGTCATTCTTAGTGTCCTCTAAGAATTTAGCGTCCCTACACTCTATTAGTTCATGGTTCTTATGATAAAACTGATATCCCTTATATCATAGAGAATATCTAATAAATATACATATCAAGGACCTACTACCTATCTTGTATCTAAATTGATCAATGATTTTTACATGCGCAATAGATCCCCACCTCCTAAGATGACCTAAGTTTGATTTTCTTCCAAACCACATCTCATATGGTATAAAAAATATAGTTTTATATGGTACTCTATTAAATATATATAATTGTGCTTATCGCTTCTCTAAAAAATACCCTTAGTACAAAAGCATCTATTAGCATAGATCTTGTCATATTGAATAAGATCCTATTATATCTCTCTGCTATAACATTCTGTTGAGGTGTCCTGGGTATTGTATTTTGCTTTATAATACCAAAGTCTTTGCAGAATTCTAAAAAATATGTAGAGGTATACTCTACACCTCTATCCGATCTCAAGACTTTGATTGTATGCCCCAATTGGTTCTCAACTTCTTGCGTATATTATTTGAACGCTTCAAGTGTCTTAGATTTATCTGTTAATATATATATATATATATATATATATATATATATATCGAGTAATCATCGATAAATGTTATAAAATAAATATTTACTCGATGTGATCTTACTCTAAAGGTCCATATAAATCAATGTGAATAATCTCTATTAGGGTTGTTGCCCTAAATATTTCTTTGGAAAATGATTTTCTACTCATTTTTTTTATATAGGCCTCACACTTATTAAAGGTTTTTTTATGAAAGTTAGACAATAAGTTAAAGTTGGTTAATTTTCTCAACTTCTTTAAACTTATATGATCCAAGTGTTTATGCCATACGTTCTTATCAAGCATAAGAATAACTTTTATTTTTATTTACAATGAGTTTGAATGATCCATGCTCAACATCAAATAAACCAGAAAAAGTTATCCTACCATATTTTCTCACAATGACTTTGTTAGGGATAAACCTTACCTTAAATCCTTTTTTTACTAAGATAGGGACCGGGTCAAGATCTCACCTAATAGTGGGCACAATTAATACATCAATAAGTACAATCAGTGTGCCTTGTACAAAAATTTTGAGCGACCCATCCCCAAGAACATCAATCATGTTTATATTCTTTCAAATCCATTACTCTCTCTTTGCTCTTTGAAATATGTTGGGTCGCTCCTTAGTCGATCCACTAACCAGTCACCGAGCGGTCCATGTAGAGGCACTAAAAAATGAGCTCTTTTGGAGTTACTTCCAGTCTTTAGGTTCACTCTTCCCTTTTCCTTTTTTATTACTTTTTTCTTCCTTTCAATTCAATTCTAAGAAGTTGTAATTAAGGAGTTTATGTCTCCATTCTTGATGTAATATTTGAGGGGTTATGTTGCCTAATTTCTTTCATGCTTATGGGTGCATTTTATATGTTTGATTCATAGTTCCTTTTGCCATATATATATATATATATATATTGTAAGATCTTATATCTCCTGCCCCCCTCTTTGTTTATGTTATACTAATAATTTCCTTGATTTTTTTTTCTCATGCTTTAGTTGTTGTAGATGACATTTCAATTCGGTTGGGTACATTCTTGTATTTTCTAGAAATTGAAAACTTTGTTTTCTACATCTTGTATACGTCTGATTGTTGATTTTTCTTTCCTTACTCTGTAATTTGAATGCGATGAAATTTGGTACACCCAATCTACACACACCGACTATCTATAAAATTTGTAAGAATTTTAGAATCGTTTAATGCCATTAACAAAATTTGACAAAACTGAATAAAAACATAATAGAGTCTGTAAACCCTGTACATCCTACAATAGAGGTTGGGTGAAAGTCTGATAACTTTATTTTTAGTAATCCAATTTGATTGAAAATGGTCTCTTGGGAAAGCTAAGATTCATATCTTTCTAATGAGACTAATTTCATAAAAATATCAGATTTGAGTACTGAGATACAATTGCTTTTTTAAGTCTTTGTATTTCTATCATAGATTTGAGAATCTCCAAATCCTGATCTACTTTGCATAAAATTTTGAGGATTTTTGGAGATTCGCAGACTATCAAAAAATTAGGAAATAAGTATATGAAAATAAAATTAGTTTCTAATTTTTAGAATTAGAGTTGTTTTTTAGTCAAGAAGTGAGTTAACGCTTTTTGTTAATTTACCAAATTGAAATACGATTTTCAAAACATATTGGATCTCAAACGATTTTTAAGTGACTAGATCGACCCTTGAGCATCGGTTCAAGAAGGTCTACGGTAAAAAGAGTTCACTTACATTCGCTTAGAAGTCATAAATCACACTTTGCTAATTTTAACAAACTAGCTGGCATGCTCACACACTTATAGTTTGTAAATTAAGTTTCAAGTCTCTATATAGGCTTTGAAACAAAATTCACATCTACACATTCCCTTGGCAAAACCATTTCAATTATGAAAAACAAAATGGGTTCTGTTTATAGCAACAAATGCTTATAATTTTTTTGGTATTTTGGAGGGATCCAAAAATACCGAAACATTAACCTAAACTAGGCTTAGGTATGAAGTCTATTTGGGTATTTTGATTTTGATTTTTTATTCTGAGGATGAGCAAAATTAAATTCAAGAAATTCTCAACCTTGGAACTCATGACAAACTCTATAATAGAAATACACAAGCTTAGAAAAATGCCTGTATCCCTGCATGTAGACTTTGGATTTTGTGAAATTAATCAAGTTGAAAAGTTATGAAAATAAGCTTTCCAACAAAACCATTTTCAAGATTTTTGGATATCTACAATTGCTTGATTGGGTGCACCCTTGACCTCTTGGTGATGACCTTGACTAGACTTGGGCATGTCTTCTTTGGTGCAAATGCAACTCGTTGGTTTAATTTAGTCTAGCTTCTTGGCTACGTTGATTGAACTTGAATTGGGCCCATCTAGTGTGGCCCCTTTCCTCCGTTGAGCTTGCTTTTGTATGGCACACCTTTTGGTCTTGTCTTGGATCAGAGTTGCTTCACAATTTGTATCTGAATCGAATTGGACTTGCTTCATAGCTTGATCTTAACTTGATCTACCTGTCGCTTGTGGATGTTTCCTATCTTGGACGCCTCCTTATCCTTAAGAGTGAATTGCTTATTCTAGAGAATCTCTCACTTGTCTCGGCCATGGATAAGATTTTGAAATATTTTTGATTTTTGGAAAATGTGGACTCGTGAGCTTTTTTTGCCATACGCCTTCTTAAACCATTGCTTAAAGGTCAACCTAGATGCTTAGAAGATCACTTTTAGATCCGAGAAGTTTTGAAAACCAAGTTTGAATCCGAAAAAATTTCTAGAAATCATGAGTTTATTCCTTGGTAAAAAAATACTTCAATCTTGAAAAATATAAAATGGTTTTGTTTTTAGGGACCGGTTTTCCTAATCTTTTTGGTAGTCTTTGGATCTCCAAAAGTCCTCAATTTTTTTTAAAATGGATTAGATTTAAAAATTCTTAAACTATTTTTGTTTTAATTTTTGGTGTTGTGTATGTACAGAATTAAATAAGTGAAATTCCTTACTCCAAAATTCGAGAGAGAACCTATGATAGAAATACAAAAGCTTAAAGAAGCGATTGTATCTCAACATGTAGGTACTGATTTTTTATGAAATTAGTCTTGTTGGAAATATAGCGATGTCAGCTTTTCAATAAGACCATTTTTAAGCAATTTGGATCACTGCATATATAGTTAAGAGACTTTTACCCAACCTCTATTGCAAGATATGCAGTGTTGACAGGCTGTGTTCTGATTCTATTTAGTTTTATCCAATTTTATTTACATCCTTAAATGTTCTAAAATTGTTGTAAATTTTATGAAGAGTAGGACTGTATATAAAATTTTAGCATGTTTCGATTGAAGAGTAGGGCTAGAAAATTTAACAATCATATGGATCGAGAATGTAGAAAATAGAGTTTTTGGTTTTTAAGAAATTAATGGCTTCATCCAACCGAATTCTATCAAATTAAATCATCATCCACAATAATTTAAATCATGAGGAAGTACAATAATTAAAGAAAATTATTATATAACTTAAGTATAGAGGAGATTAGAGGGTATACGATTTACAATGTATATTGGGGTAAAAAAAACATAAACAAAACACATAGGAGGCAATCTTACCCATGAGCTTGAATAAAATTGGACAACATATTCCCTCAAATATTACATTAATTTGGACTCAAATACTCCTTAATTACAACCCATTTAAATGGAATTAAAAGGATTAAAGAAAGAAAGAAAAGAGAAAAGGGGAGAATCGACCTTGCAATGGAGCCTTGAAGGCTTGAAAGCTAGAAGATGGCCGATGGCTCCTTGGGGGAAGAGGCAATCCCTTCCTCTTCTCCTCTTCTCTTTCTCTCTTTCTATCTCTCTCTATTTGCTAAACTTTTCTCTTTGATTTTCCTCCATCTTGATCGGCCTCTCAAAGCCCCTATTTATAGATTTCATGGGGGTCCTCCAAACCCTTCTATTGGTTGGAGCATGGTGCTTTGATGCATGACCCGGTTTGAGTTTGATATAATGAAAATTTTTGGTCCCTTGGATGCACATGGATGCACGTGAGGTTGGGGAGTGGTCTCCTCTTGGCCCATATGGGCTTGGTGCATCCAACATGGCTTGGTCTTCATTTGGTTCATGGTGCAGCCTGCCCACATGACTTGGTTCAATGGTGTGGCCTTCACTTGATCTAGCTCACCGTTAGGTGCAGCTCATGGTGCATCCCGCCTCCTTGGTGTGGCTTGTGGCTAGGCCTGACCCATTTTTGGTGTAACTTTGATCGCCTTTGGTGTTGTCTTAACTTGGCTTGGGTCTTGACTTGATGTCTTAGTCTAGTCCGTGTCTAGCCTTGACTTTGTGTATTGATCACCAAGCCTTGGCTTCTTTGGTGTCAATCCTTAACTATGTCTCGAACAATTTGATGCATCCTTCGGCTCTTTGAGTTTGACTTGAGCCTTTTTAATGTGGCCCTTACTTGAGTCGAATTTGCTTTTGACTTGGTATGAGTTGGTCATGAGTCATTCTTTGATTTGGTATAGGCTGGATTATGAGTTCATCTTGAATTTGATCATGTTGTTTGATTTGGGGCTTGATTTGAATTTGGCTAGCTGCATATATAGCCCAATTTGGCTTGAGTTGAATTTAATCCGATTTGAACCATTGTAGAACCTCTATTTCTTCTAGGCTATCCTACTTTCATCTTAGCCTTCAAGAATTCTGCTTGGTTGATTCAGGTTTTAAGTATGGTTTCAAATGTTTTTTTTAATATATGGCTAGCTGCATATATAGCCCAATTTGGCAAGAAAATGGGTTCATTTAATATATCTTTATTTCAAAAACCTTAAAAGACTTATAACTACAATTTTTCTTCGAAAAGGCAAAATTTCAAAAAGATCAAGTCTTTTTTATTAAATTTTTGGGTGTTTATACTCCCCAACCTAGATTTCTCAACTACGACTATTGATGGACCCTTAGTCAAGGAATCAATGGTATTATCTTTGGATCTAACAAAATCTACAATCATGACCCCATTAAACACAAGAGCCCTTACAAACTTTAGTTTTACTTGGATGTGTCAACGTTGCTTCTGGTTGTACTTGGAACTACTGATCTTATCAATTGTAGTCATGCTATCATAATGTAATAAAAATTTAGAAAGTGACTTCTTTACCATATGTAAACTGAACATAAGTCCCTTAAGATATTGAACTTCCAATCCAATCTCATTTAAAGCAAATAGTTTTGTCTCAAAGGTAGAACGGGCTAAAATAGTTTGTTTCTTTGATTTTTACATGATAGTGTCACCACCCACAAGAAACACATATTCATTAACCCCATTACTACAAGAGTTATTTGCTATGCAACTAGCATAACTAAATCATTCAAGAACAGAATGATGCTTACCGTAATGTGGTCCAATGAAAATTGTTCCCTTTAAATACTGAAGTACTATGTCTAGAGCCTCTTAGTGGGTTATATCTAGATAATTGTTGTATCTACTCAACTTACATAGCAAATGTAATACTAGGTCGTTTATAGTTGGTTAGATACACCAAACTATTGATAATCTAAGAATATCATAGTTGACACATGAGAATACCACTTTAATTCTTATACAAAGTCTTAGATGAATCATATAGGGTCTTAACAGGTATACAGTTTGTATATTCAAATCTCTTTAAAACTTTCTCAACATAATGACATTGAGAAATTACTATATCAATAGTAGGCCTTGTGATTTTAATCCATAAAATCACATCATCCAAACCCATATCTTTCATATCATACTTACTATATAAGATTGACTTTATCTCATTTAGTATTGTCACACTGAAACCAAACAACAATATATAATCTACATATAAGAAAAGAATGATAAAGCATTATTGAGTGATTTAGAGTAGACATATTTATCATAATCATTAAAACGAAGCCAAAAGATGATATCACATAATCAAACTTTTCATGCCATTGTTTAGGGACTTGATTCAAACCATAAATGATTTAAGAAGCTTACATACCTTGCACTCATTCTCACGAGCTACAAATTTCTCTAATTGATGCATATAAATTTTTTCATTGAGGTCACCATAGAGGAAAATAGTCTTCACATTCATCTAATGGATTATAAGGTCATATACGGATGTTAGTGTTGTAAGCACTTGGATAGTGGTTATTTGGGAAACTATAAAATAGGTATCAAAGTAATCTATTACTTCCTTTTGTGTGTATCTCTTTATAAACACTCAAAATTTTGTGAAAATGAGTACTTCAACCCTCAAAAAAATTTTGAACTTTTAAAAAATCCAAAAATGATTGCTTTTCCCTCAAAGCTGTATTGAAAAAATTTCATTGTTTCAAGCAAGTTTTTCTTCAAGGAATGGGTTGTAGAAGCTAAAATGGGGTATTTGGTACCAAAATATGTTTTACATACAAAACATTTGTAAAATAACAATTTTGTCCTAAAAAATAAAATATTTAAAAAGCAAAAAAATAAAATAAATACGTTTAAAACATGTAGTAGAATATCTGGATTAGGCTCAATAACTTGCAGAATATCCGGTTTAGTTTGGTGCCTATAAATAAAAGACTTTGGCCAGTAAAAAAGAGGGGAAACACAAGGAAGAAAGATGACATAGCCAAGGATAACATGAGGGATTTCATTCTCAGCCAAGGAGGAGTTCATCCAAGTAAAAGAAAGGGAGAGATCTAGGGAGTTGATCTATAGTTCATCGTCCAATGTCCAACCTCACCACAAAGCGAGCACGATTTTTTCTTGGGTTTCTTTTAGATCTTGGCCTTTGGGTTATGCTTTATTTGTTTTTCCTTAGGGTTACTAAGTTGTTTCATTTCGACCGTCAAGTTAACCCTAGGAGTGCTATCTATAGAAATAATGGTTTTCTAACTTCTATGCTCTTCCAGTATTGCTATGTCTACCAAAAGGTCATCAAGGGTCATATTAATATTCTAATGCTTGAGATCTAAGCTAAAACCCTCACAAGACTTAAGAAATTTCTCAATAATACACATGCCAATAAATTTATGAGAAAGCTCTATCTTGGCTTCCTTCAAACTATGGCATAAAAACTAAAACTCGTGAGCATATTCGGTCATAAATTTCTCCTCTATTATTTGGTACTTAAGAAACTTTGTCACATAATACTTTTCAAGACTGAGGTCTTTAGTGTTGTATTTTAGATCCAAGGCAACCCACAGATCTTTCGTTGTCGTGGAACAAGAAGAACTATAAACGTTGAATAAAATATTTGACAGTGTTGATAATATACAATAATAGCACAAGGTGTCTTTCTCCTTCTACTCGGTGATTTTATCTGAGCTCCTAGGGCCAGTATCATCGGGTTGAGGGCAATTTGACTCGATATACAAGTACAACACTAACATAGTTAACCAAATTTTCATACGATGCTGCTAACATTTAAAATGGGGATCGAAAAACTTTTTCGTTATAAAGGTCAAGTCAACTTTAGATCGGAGGGTAGCAATCATAGACATGTGTACTACATTAAAGATTGATTTCTCAAAATATATATATAATAAACCAATATGCAACAATTATAATCATGCCCCAATCAACAACAGTCATAGATACAAAGTAAGACATGAACAAACTGTACGAAAAATAGAAGCAAAAGCAATAATAAGAAAATGAACTTATTTGTGTGAGTCACCCTTAAGGACTTGCCTTAGAGAAATCAATGCCCCGTTATACAATACGTATGGGTACATGCTCCTTCCTCATAGGATAAAATGTACACACAACTCAAAGCAATGTACTTAGTTTCGAGTCAACTTCGACCACACCTCAATAGCATATGGCTGAAGGGGAAGGACAATAGGGAACAATCACACAACCGCGAAGAACACCACGAGTAGAGGAAGAGCAAAGAGCATAGGCGAGAGGAGAGAGAGTGTTTCACGTAGAAGTTTGGATTAGAGAGCTCTATTCCTTTATTTATAGGCTTTGTGATTGATCATGGATCATAAACCCAATCCAAACGATGCACCTCTTTGTGTTGTAACCGTTTCCACGTAAACACTCTTGACCATTAAATCAAAAGTTTTTTGTTTAAAAAAATAGACCAAAGGCAATTCCCAAACTCAGCTTAACGCACGTGTGTGTGGTATAGCATGTCCTCCCCAAGCTTTTTGAACTAAGATTCATCAGCTACCAACTATATAAAAAGACATTTGGGTTTGTCTCATTTTTCAATATTGGACTAAACTTTGTCTATTCTTGGTCATCACATGTACAAGTCCCTCACATGTGGCTTTTTAACACTTTAGGACTTTGACATATATCAATAATCCATCAATTGAATATTTAGGGATTCCAACATGAATTAAATGTTATTAATGCACATGGATTTATTTAACACAACCATAATTAACATTAATCCAATATATTTAATACCAACCCCATCATATACTTAATACCATCTACATAAATAGGAAGATCAATTATCAGGAAACAGTTTTTATTGGTAGAATGGAGAGACCAAGCGAAATGCACCCCCTTGGTATCGAACTCAAGGTTCATCCCTTGGCTAGGTGAGCTGCTGCTCTTTGTGCATTAGGAAGCACATTTTAGATAGATCAATAACACAGACACGAATCATGATTTTATCAATAATCTTCATTGAGGACTCTCTTCGCTATTAAAACTCTCTTTTGTATATTGGAATAAAACCATCTAAAACTTGCTTATTAACTTACCAAACCAAACATAAGATCTAGCCGATCTAGAAAATATTTTAGGATGGGGCTACTAGCCCACAAAATATTTCATGGTGGAGCGAACTGTATGTCATTGCTCACACACATCTAACTATGGGCTAAATATATTTGCCAATGCCTATTATAGAAACATTGTCAGATCAGGTTCATAAACGGGTGAAGGATCCAAAGTTCCAATCCTGCCCAAATGCACTACGATGGCACAACCGTTGTTGTAGCAAAAACCATGATTTTCATAAGACCGTTAGTTTATGGGTAAACGTTTTGTATTATGGATCGTGTTTGTGTCGTGTCATTTCATTTTCTTTTTCTTGCATGAACAAATTCAGGTACAACTTGTGTTTTCAAATCATTTTATGAACAATGATTTTCAGGCCGTGTTCATGTCAGGTTATCGTGTTTGTACTAGAAGACTGAATCCGTATAAACCTTATCCATGTCATATGATAACATGATTTCATGTCCGACCCCACTAGGTATGGGATAAGGCTTCGTTCTGGCTTTTGGTTGAACTGCTTCTTACTAAGGGTTGGTAATGCGAGGGAGCCATATATCAGCTCCTTTGCATGATTTCATTTTGTTGAACTCTGGTAGTCTTAAGCCTGGACCTCTAGGAACTGGGAAACAAAGTAAGGTGGTCGTTGCAAATAGAATTGCTACCACTTAGTTTCATAATCGTGAAAGGCAAGTGGGTGTCCCAAGAAAAAAAGAGAGGTCAGACTCTTTTCACGTGGAAATACAGACGTCATACAACACAAATTGTCTAGTACTACAAGTTCTTCTTGCATCATTTATGGAACTACTGGAACTGGCACTACGGGTTGCACCATGCAAACGGGTCCATTTGGGTCTAGGCCTATAGTTCTAGTACTAAGGGCCTGGTACTATGAATTAACCGCACCCTAGGGAAAAGAATTCAAAGCCTGCAATTCTTTTGGGCTGATAATTTTTTTAGATTAACTGAGAATATTCCTGACATGGGTCTCAATCACAAAGGTCTCACACTTTTAACAGGACAAGAGCCAGTAAGGACCTTAGACACATCAAATGGATCGAGTCCACATCCTACTGACGGGTTTGTCGCACCATCCTTATCCGATGCAGCCTCTCATTAGGAAAGGCCCATGCCACTAATGTGGGCCAAAGATATGGTCCATATAGCTAGATCCACAATCTACTCTTAGCCCGACTCACGATCTGAAGGCAATTTGACCTAATATAGATCAACGTAATCAACATAGTTAAGCCTAGATCATTGCTTGAGAAGTCCATCATGTATTATTTACACGGACTACAATGAAGAAAGGGAAAATGCAATTTTAAAGATCATGTGAAATTAAGAAAAGATGACCTTACGTTTAAAGACAGTAAAACATGCTGTTGTTTTTCGGATATGCATATATGAACCAACTTATTCTGATAAAAGTCTTGGTTTCGGTTTTCACGACAAGAAAAAAGATGAAATTTTCTAATGTTTAACCAATCACTTGGTTGGTTCAAGTGGTTCTGCAGTTGCTCCCCTTTAGCAAGGTCTTGAGCTAGAAGCAGATTGTTCGGAGTCCTCGCGAGCAGACCTATACCGGTGGTTTAGACCCAAAAAAATCTTATAATGTTAATTTATTTATATTTCCGTTCATTTCATAAGGTGATATTGTCATTATATTGTTTTCCTTTCTTATATTTTGCTAAATATGTCTGTCATGAAAGTGCTACCGGTGGTTTAAACAAGAAAATTTGGGATAAAATTAAATCACGTTATCGTGATAATACTTTGGGACAAGTTAGTGACCTTCACACCCTCCAAGGGTTACTTACGAGACGCCATCAGCGGTGGTCCACCTTCCAGAAAAGATATTGTCAAGGCATGTGGTCGTTGTCATCATCAAACCTCTATCTTATGCAGATTCGGCTCAGAAATAATCATAGATCTCTGTCAAACTTCTTTTTCCTAAATTCATATTGGGCCGTTGTGGAGGGAAAGAACTGTTTTGAGAGAGAACTATCTCTGACATCGATGAAGTCATCAATGCATCATCCTTTAGATTGAAAACAGTAAAAGTCGTGAGAGAAATGCTGACAAAATATAAATAAAGTAATATTTATATAATTTAACAAAGGAATCTTGAGAGAGAGAAACATCTATGACATCCATGAAATCACAGCTTCACCATCCTTTTGATTGGAAACAGTAGTAAAGAGAATTACAGACAAAGTATACATATAAACAATACAGGTATGAAGGTAAGGTAACATTTATGGTTTAGCAAGGGAATCTTGGCCTCCTTAAATGACTAAATTGTCCTGGACCTTCTCCATTAAAACCGTGTTCTCTCATATTAGAAAGGATGGGTAATTAAGCTGGGACACGACACGCCATGTTGTGAGGGTCTGTTACTTCAATTACAACTCTTACAGATATATTGAATGAACTTATTTCAAGTCATATTTTATATTTTATTGTTGTGTAAAGTCTTTTTTTAAACATAGTTTTAGAAAACAATAAGATGGTAGAAAACCCCAAGCCTACTGATATAGGCCGGCCCCATCTATGAGGACCCTATGAGCACGTTGAGCATCTGCTAACTGAGTGCTTCGTATATATCGTGGAGCAGAAGCTACGTGAGTAGAGTGGTGCAAATAGGCCTCTGTTACATGGATCAGAGGCCCATGTGTTCCAGATAGAGGGATCGCGCGTCACATTCGTATTTAATTGAGCAAACATTTGAATGCACCCTAAATGCTTAATTACAGTCCTAAGACTTTATTTAATTTACAGAAATAGGAACTATTTCAATGATAACTTAGAGATTAAGAGAATGATTTAGGCATGGGATCCGGCAGGATCTTACAAAGTCAATTGTTCGAGAACCTTGAAGGCCTTCACATTAACTGGAGGAAGATGGAGTCTTGCATATCAAATTCTCGCGTGTGAGAGAAAAGAGGGCTCCAACTGAACCAAAAATTAGTAAACCAAATACGAAGTGATTCAACACTCACACAAACATACGTACCTACATTATACACACACGTGCTGTTTGTTTGTCCATGTGGGTATATGCATATATGAACCATAAGATGCAACGCAAAGTCCGTGAAATAGCAGGGGTTCATCATTCTTAAGAAAAGTTATGTTTTGAAAAATGGCCCAACGATCATATTTTAATAATGATTGCACATTGGGTATGTTTTGCATTCAAAGGATTTTATACGTGCACATCAAGACAGAAATACCATAAGTAATGGTGGTCGACGCTGCCACCGTTTTGTTTGTGTAGATATTCTTTTACTTCCCAAATTCTATATACTCCATTATAAATAAATACGTACTTATATATTTCTCTGTATTTATTCCGTCTTCTCCAAAGCCTACTTAAGAACAAGGTTGCAAAAGTCCCCCAGTGAATAACTTATGGTCTTCACAAGATTCATTTGACAAAGTGAATTGGTTCGTACCGAGACCTCATGACCCGCAAGATCACCTCTAATGAGCTGAGCTAACCACAATAAGCAAGCCGAGAGAGAGGGAGAAAACTATAAAGGGATAGATGGTTAATGGGAATGTGAAAGCATGAGAGCTGGGCGAGGAATATAGGCTGCAGAGGGTCCCAATGAATGGTGGGAACGCGGTCTAGATCACACTCACCAAGCTTCGAATCTAACGTTCCTGGTGTCCTTTCCTCTCTCTCTCTCTCTCTACATATATATATAATATCTATCTATTTATATATATAATATAATGTGTATGACAAGCAGTGCATTTAAAAAAACTCTCTTGCCATTTTTTTATTGTGTGTATTTCCGAGTATGTGTAGAAGACGGTGCATTAAAAAAAACTTATATATATGTGCGCGCGCGCATGTGTAAAAAGCAGTACATTTCAAAACTCTTTCTTCCCCACGCCCCCCCCCCCCCCCCACCACCACCACCACATGCAAGTCTTTGTTCGGCAGGATATGTGTTGATTAGGGGCATCGGAACTCTAAAAAGAAAGTGGCAGGCTTTCTTGGGCACCAAAAGAGAGGAGCAATGCATGACGTATGCGGTGGCAGGAATGCATGTGGCACAATAGGGGGAAAGATATTAAACAAGGTAAGGCTCGGGAGGAAGTGAGAATCAGAGGAGGCATTGTTTGGTTTTAGGGTTTTGCTGACAGAGTGGCATGTTAAGTCCATCATGGTTCCTTCCATGGCAGGCAATGCCTGGCGCTTGCCCAAGGATAAGACAATTATCTTTCATGGTGCTGGACTAATGCCCGTTCATCACAGCAGAAGCTCGGTCGGTTTAGGGTCAGAAAGATCCAATTCAATGAATCAATCTGCCCCCCGCCCCCCGTCTCTCTCTCAGCAGTGATATGGTGTACGTGAGTAAAAACAGAACGTAGTTGATCAACGTATTTGTATGGTCAGTTTTGACGAAAGATGCAGGGAATGAGTTTGAATATGATACTGGATTGAACATTGAGTTTACACAGAACTTTTCGTGCTTACACAACTATGTACACAGATTTCCACCAAGTTGAAACCAGCTAATATGCATAACCACCATACGCGCCACCAACGACCACCGGCACACCACCACCACACTCACTGCCATGCATGCCACCACCACACGTGCCCTCACTACGCACGTTGTATGGTGCCTAGCTCCGCCTAGCTCCCACGCACTGGGGCGAAAACAGGCCTCATGATTGCTCTTCTCATGTGTCACGTGTCCAGCTACTCCTCTCACGTGTGAATGTCCAAGTCTCTTGATGGATTGGATTTGAATCTAGATTGGGCCCGATAACATAAAAAAGATCTGGTTCAGTTTAGTGTTTATAGATAAGGGAGTTTGGCCAGCACAAAGGTTGGGACCCTGAGAAGAATAGAGGGCAATCAAAGAGAGGAGAGAACCAATCAAGGGAGAACCTAAGAAGGGAACATCGTCTAAGAGAAGAAAGAGAGAGACCAAGAGAGAAGCCTTTGAGCTGCCTCTTCCCGCTTTTCATTTTGTCCCATTTGTTATAAGTTGGGGCTCTTGCCCCAAATCATTGTATTTAAAGAGAAAACAACTATTTTTATGACACATCATTGCAAAAGGACGATTACCCCAATCTAGAGCCACAAAGAAGTGAACTATAGTTGACAAGGATCCATTAAACTTTACAATTTTTTGTTGATTCTTCTCCAATATACTTATATCTTATACTCCCTCTTCTTATTCTATGCTTATATGATATATCATCTTCTCTCTCATATATTTGGTAGATTTATTTTTTCTAACTCAATTCAAGAAGTCTTAATGTAGCTGTCATATTACATTCAATGACATGAGTATGTAATCACTCATATAGCGGATTAACCACCTATAAGTTTGTGTTGGAGAGAGTGTTGAGTTAGGATCGTATATATTTTTTAAGTAAGCAACCTTCTAAAAGGTAAATATTATATAGCAACAATTAGACCTATCATGTTTTATGGTTGTGAGTGTTGGATAGTTAATCATCAACATGTACAAAAGATGTAAATGACAGAAATGAAGATGTTGAGATGGATGAGTGATCATACAAGAAAAGACCGTATATGTAATGAGTTTATTAGAAACAAATTAGGAGTGGTACCAATAGAGGATAAAATGAGAGAATATCGTTTAAGATGGTTTGAACATATAGAAAAAAGATCAAAAGAAGAACATGTGAGAAGGTATAAAAAACTAAATTTTAAAAGTATTAAAAGAGGTGGAGGACGACCATAAAAGTGTTGGAAAGAAACAATAAAGAATGATCTAGCTTATTGTGAGTTTGTTGCTAACATGGTACATGATAGGGTTCTGTGGAAACAAAGAATTCATGTAGTTGACCCCATCTAATATGAGAAAAGGCTTAGTTGTTGTTGTTGAAGCAACCCTCTTAGAGAGGCGCCCCAAGGATATATATATATATATATGGATGAGTGTCTCCCCGATCTAACATAAGTCCTCAATGAAATTCTTTGAGTGATATTAAATAATTAACATTCAAACAAAATGCATCATTATTTTCTACAAAGAAATTTTTGAAAATTTAAGCATCCTGCATAAGCCTATTGGGTTGTTGGATTTTCTTGAATTCATTTCCAAGGAAAATGCTTCCAAAATTTGTCCTTATTGAAACACACCTGAAAAAATGTGTGCTAAAATTTTCACAAATTTTGGACGAGTATAAAAGAATTATCAACGATTAGACTGAGTCCGAACCAAACCTACCTGTGAGAGAGGTTTTGAGACTCTTGTTTGGTAAACCTATTTTAACTCGATCTCTAGGTACCCAAATATATCAAGAATGGTTTTATCGAAAAGCCAATATCTCTAGCTTTTTAGAGTAATAGATTTTATGAAAATAAGAGATCTACACACTGATTTATATGCGTTTTACTAAGGCTTTGAGTTTCAGTCACATGCACTATCCAAATTTTTGTATAGCTTGAAAACCTCTCTCTGATTTTTATTTAATCACTAAAGGATTGAAAAATATAAACAAAAATCTTTAATAAAATCTCACATTCATCACTTACTTGAACAAAATTTTCTAGATTTTTTTACCTCGAAAAGTACCTTGATAAAAGGCAAACTCTGTGAAACAGAATCAATTCTATTTTTACATAACTAAACCCAGTTTTGCTTGCATGTGCTTTTAAAAGAAAAGGCTCATTCGAATCGAGACTATTTTGAGAAAACTTTGAACTTCAAAATAACTCCTAAACATCTAAGTTGACTCTTGTGCATCGGTTAAAGAAGGCCTATGTTGATAAAAACCTACTTTACACATTGACCTAAATCAAAACCACACTCAAATCATTGTAAGTATAAGTAAACTTATTGGCACACTCACATACGCTTTTTTGTAAGCAAACTTTTAAGTCCATATAAGACCGAGAATTTTGTTTACAACACCCTCCTTCTCCAACCTAGAAATGGATCTATTGTTGACCTTCAACTATATATATAAGGCTTCTATGTTGTTGAGAAAAAAGGGTTTTTTAATACTCTTGATCTTTGTTTTCCTCGTTAGATTTAGACTCGTTTGAGACCTCGAGTTTTGCTTCATCAATTAGGTCTTAGACCCAATGTTTAAGAAATATGCATTCATTTAAGCCCTATAGCATTGAGGAAAAGGACCTCTTTGGGGGGTTTACAACTACTTTAAGGCATCCCTTTCGCTATATATATATATATATACACACATACCAACGTACATAAACATGATGCATGAATGCACGCATACTAACATTAGTTCCTCTTATGAATGCACGCATACTAACATTAGTTCCTCTTACGAATGGTGATGGATTTTTAACACCTTATCCATAATTAAAGCATGTAAGTCATACTAACTTGTCTTCATAAAGTAGTTACAGTGGGAGTTCTATTTGTTTGAAAAACCCATATCAGGAGTCACTGTACGTGCCATTCTTTTACCGTTAAAGCTACAGTTGCACCAACTTGGAGAATTCTATCATGTTCAGGTTGACCTAATCATGGGTCTAGGCTAGCACAATCTGCATTGATCAATGGCTCCTAGCTTGGTTATCAAATCAAGAACCTACATCTCCAACTTGCATCTGGCGAATTAGGTCAATGGGTTTTACATTTAAAATTTATATGATTAAACATATATTCCACTGATAAAAGTGGACATTTTATGAATTAAATAATAGAGTAAGGCAGTGAATATTGTATACATGTATTATTCTGTAAATATCACCTAGAACAGTAATTAGTAGTGACTTTGCAACAACAGTTAACTAGAATTAGATTCAACAGTAGAACAAACTTCTCTGCGTAGAATATCTCTTTTATAGTAGCTTGTATTTGGTTTATTTATTTATTTTTGGTTCAAACCACCAACCCGAGAGCCCAAGTGCCACAACTAAATGGTTAGAGCCGGGTCAGTCCACTATGCAGGTAATTCTGCCTAGAGCTGGTTTCCTCCATTCCCAGGACTCGAACTGAGACCTTGCCCAAGGGACACAAGTGCCTAACCATTTGAACCAACCAAGCGTTGGTTGTTTGGTCTACTTTTATGGAAAGAACAAGTTTGTCAGGTCTATGATTGCCCAACTTGAACATCTTATGAACCCAGACTGAGCCAGTCTGCAAACAAATGCTCACAGTTCAAGTTGATGAATTAAGAGGTCATACACAACAAAAGCTCAGACAAGTCAAGTTGATGACGTACGTAACAGAGCATAAACATTTATTACTTATTGATTCAATTAACTGATCAAGCAATCCTATAAATAAACTATGCATCGTGTGATACTGTAACCAAAGAAAGTTATTCTTGGCGACTAACTTGACTGTAATAATAATGCCTCGAATTACACAACCTCTTACTTGCTCAGAATGGAGAGAGAGAGAGAGAGAGAGAGAGAGAGAGAGAGAGAGAGAGCACTGTGACTATTGCTTGTAGTATGGAGTAAGGGAGACCCTAACTTCCAATACCTTATGAAATGTATACAACGAATAAGTAATATACAGAGATACTGAGCGGCAGTAAAGATATTAAAAAAGAAATGAATCCAATGACCTTTGAGCAGTCCTAGATGCCTGCCCCCTTCACCGCACACACGAGAAAAGAAGAAACCTAAGATTCCTCTGTATGTGTGTGTGTGCCTGCAACACAACAGACCACGTGCTAGACTTGAACACATGCACTGTGGGGATAGATAGCTTCGATATGAGCGATGGCCAGTCAAAGTCAACAATGTCAAGGAGAGTTTAATTGGTGGGTTTGCCGGATTCCGATTGGGCTTTGACCAGCTGGCTCAGCTCAATTTGGTAAGTTTGGCCATTGCAGACCCAATCTTCGGTACTAAATAAACAACACGAAACACAAGGAGAAGAAAGTGATGTGTTCAATCACATGGCGAGTGCTCGTTCATGGGGTCCCCATGGCCTCTCTTCTCCAAGACAAGCCACATGGGCTTGGCACCTTGCTAATTGTGATGGATATCGTCATCCTCCTTTGTCCTTCTCCACTCAACTCTTCTCCCCAGAAAACTAGCCTTAACTTCTTCTCTGCTTGTGGGTCTTCAAACACTAACCCAAGTTAATCATCTAAAGAAAACCCTAACCCTAAAATGGCTTAATACTAATGATACTCCATTGTCGAATCCAAAAGCGAAGCATTTTCTATAGCAAGAGAAGGTGTAGATCACAGGTGAAAAGGCTTAAAGTACCCTTATAGGTTTTGGCTCAAGTTGCATCCAAGCATGCATTGCTTATCGATTGTAATTAACTAGTTGGTTGCTGCTTATGGCAACTTGATTTATGCAAGCATATGCACAATCCGTGTTTGAAACATGCAACAACAACTAAGCCTTTTCCCATACTAGACGGGGTCGGCTACATGGATTCTTTGTTTCCACATATCCCTATCGTGTGCCATGTTAGCAGTTAACTCCCAATAAGCTAGATCATTCTTTATTGTTTCTTTCCAACACTTTTGTGGTCGTCCTCTACCTCTTTTAATACTTTCTAAATTTAGTTTTTCTAACCTTCTTATAGGTTATTCTTTTGATCTTCTTTCTATATGTCCAAACCATCTTAAACGATGTTCTCTCATTTTATCCTCTATTGGTGTCACTCCTAATTTGTTTCTAATAACCTCATTATGTATACAGTCTTTTCTTGTATGACCACTCATCCATCTCAACATCTTCATTTGTGTCACAGACATCTTTTGTATATGTTGATGATTAACTGCCCAACACTCAGAACCATAAAACATGGCAGGCCTAATTGCTACTCTATAATATTTACCTTTTAATTTTAATGGTATCTTCTTATCATAAAGAATACCTGATGCTCCTCTCCATTTTAACCAACCAACATTAATTCTATGTGTAACATCTCTATCAATTCTTCCATCACTCTCAAAAATTGAATCTAGGTATTTAAAACTTTCCTTTTGGGGAATGCAATGTGTGCTAATTTTAATTTCTATGTCCTCTTAAGTAATCAAACGATCAAACTTACATTCCATATATTCTGTCTTTGTTCTACTAAGTCGGAAGCCTTTGCTTTATAATGTTTCTCTCCATAGTTCCAATTTTCTATTAACTTTTTCCTTAGACTCCTCCACTAATACAATGTCATCTGTAAATAACATACACCAAGGTACTTCATCTTGAATATGTTTTGTTAACTCATCCATCACCATTATAAATAAGTATGGACTTAAAGTTGATCCTTGATGTAACCCAATATTAACTTCAAAGAAGTATGTTGTTCCTTCATGAGTCCTCACACATGTTTTTGTACCATCATACATGTCTCTTATAAGGTTAATATATGTCAATGAGATACCTCTTTTTTCCAAAGTTCTCCAAAGAACTTCCCTCGGTATCCTATCATAAGCTTTTTCTAGATCAATAAATATCATATGAAGGTCTTTCTTTTTTGCTCTAAAATGTTCCATAAGACATCTCAAAAGGTGAATCGCTTCAATAGTAGATCTGTCTAGCATGAATCCAAATTGGTTCTCTATTGTACTTGATACTTGTCTTAACCTACGTTCGATAATTCTTTTCCATAATTTCATAGTATGATTCATTAACTTGATACCTCAATAATTCGCACAATTTTCAATGTCTCTCTTGTTCTTATATATGGGTATAAGTGTACTTGCTCTCCATTCCTCGAGCATCTTTTGGTTTTTTCATATTTCATTTAATAGTCTTGTGAGCCAAGTGATTCTTATTTCTCCTAGTATTTTCCAAACTTCTATAGGAATATTATTTGGTCCTACAGATTTACCACCCTTCATATGTTTAAGAGCCTCTTTGACTTCATTCTTTTGAATACATCGGTAGAAATTGTGGTTTATATACTTTTCTGACTTGGCTAAATCTCCTAAACTAATACTAACATATTTATTTTCATTAAAAAGATTATAAAAATAGTTTTCCATCTATTTCTTATATCATCATTTGCCACTAGAATTTTTTCATCCTCGTCTTTTATGCATCTAACATAATTAAGATCTTTAGTTTTCTTATCTCTAGCCCTAGCTATCCTAAAAATATCTCTTTCACCCTCTTTTGAGTTGAGTTTTTTATATAAGTCCTCCCAAATCTTAGCTTTTGCTTCACTAACGGCCTTTTTCGCTTCCTTCTTTGCTTTCTTATAAACTTCTAAAGTTTCACTAGTTTTCTTAGCATAATATAATTTGTAACATACCGTCTTTGCCTTGATTTCATTTTGTACTACTTCATTCCACCACCAAGCTTCTTTTTGTGCCGGTACACTTCCCTTAGATACCTCTAACACATCTTTCACCACTTTCCTAATATGTATAGCCATATTGTTCCACATATCATAAGGTGTGCCAACATAATTCCAAACATCTCCTTGAAGGACTTTCTATTTAAATATATCTTCTTTCTTGCTTTTGAGATTCCACCATTTAGTCTGAATAGCTCGATGCACTCTTTTCTTCTTTGTCTATTTTTTTTGTAAATCCATAACTAAAAGTCGATATTGGGTGGTTAAGCTTTCTCCCAGAATTACCTTACAATCTTTACAACACGCTCTATCTTTTTTTCTACAAATAAAGTAATCAATTTGTGTTTGTGATAAGCCACTCTTATAAGTAATTAAATGTTCATCTCATTTTTTGAAGATTGTATTGACTATAAAGAGATCAAATGTCATAGCAAAATTTAAAATCTCCTTACCTTCCTCGTTTATATCCCCAAAACCAAAGTTTTCATGAATCCCTTGATATCCTGATGCCTCTTTACCAATATATCCATTTAAATCTCCTCCTAAACAAATCATCTCCCTTTGTGGAATCTTTTGAAATACCTTATCTAACTCTTCTCAAAAAACTGTTTTTATACTATCTTCTAGTCCTACTTGGGGTGCGTAAGCACAAACTATATTCAAAACCTCTGCTCCTAACACTAATTTCAACATCATGATTCGGTCACCATATCGTTGTATGTCTACTACACTCTTCTTTAAAACTTTATTTATGATAATACCAACTCCATTTCGAGTCTTTTCTTTACCTGAGAACCATAATTTAAAACCTGTATCCTCTATCTCCTTTGCTTTTTCTCCAACCCATTTTGTCTCTTGTAAACATAGAATATGAATCTTTTTTCGAATCATAGTATCTACCACCTCCATTAGCTTACCCGATAATGTTCTGACATTCGAAGAACCAATACGAATCTTATTATCTAGGACTAGCTTCCTTACCCCCCGCATCCGTCCATAATCAAAATGCGGAGATCCTCTCTGAAAATGTTTCACTACATTCGGGCGGCAACGTAGCAGGACTAACTTCTTTACCCACATCCGTCCATGACGTGGGAACCCTCTCTGCAATTGATTCACTACATTCGGGCGAAAATATAGTGGCCCTTGGTTACTTCTTACTGCATTCGGGCTCTGCAGCACGTCGCTAGGTGGGGACGCCCCAAAGCAATGCTCATAATTTTTGTAATCCATATTATAAAAATCCGACGAAGTTTTACGCTGGCTGTCGGAAGCCTAACACAACCCTCATCCTTTATTCGGGCTTGAGACTGGCAATGCAAGGGTGATCCCTTACATGGGCGGAGTTATTTGAAACACACAATTTCTCAAATATTTATTTATAAAGTACATTTAAAATATTATATTACATTATGGAATTAACAAATTTTTGTAATATCATTAAAACAGTTTGTGTTCATGTCTGAGCCATGTGTTTGGCACGTGTCAGAAATGACACATCACGAAAATGGCACGATCAAGTGACATAGCTACCGCTCCTATAATATAATAGCCAGGTTTAAAAGAAAGGAAAAAAGTTTACAACACACATCATCCCAAGCAACCTTAACGATAGAATTTGAGGTCACTAGAGTGTTCCTTGGAAGTTACTAATACTTATATTCTCAAAGCTTTTTTAGAAACTCAAATCCCCAAATCTAAAGTCATTTTATTATATATTAACGAACCCAAACTACTCCAACCCTAAATTTGAAGCCCAACTGAAGATTATTTCTTGGGACTTACTGGTAGCATGCCGCCATCTTGCTCCTGCAATCTATTTTTCTGAACTAAACAAATCCTAAATCTTTGAAGCACTTAATTACTAGCCCGTGATAGGAGATTCCAATATAGAAAAGAGTAACGCCCTTTCATTCAATCATTAGATCAATAAGCAAAAGTATATATATATATATATATATATATATATATATATATATATATATATATATATATATATATATATATATATATATATATATATATATATATATATATATATATATATATAGATAAATAGATAGATAGATATACACATGCACACACATACATATAAAGTACCAGATAGAAAACTTCACATGGCTCGTAAGGAGGTCTCCATGGAGCTATAAAGTGTAAGATCCATCCGAGAAAATTGAAACGAATTATAATCATATGGGCCCTAAGATAAAAGTCTGGCAGGGAAATCATTGGATGAAATAGGACCATTTGGATTACGTTGTTGGCTAGAGAGACAAAGGAATGTGGTGGCAAGTGATACCCAAAAGTTGTGCACAAACAAAGAGAGAAGCCTATACAGAGATTTTAGAAATGCTAAAGCCTACACAGATGATACAAACCCTAACCCTAACAGCCGTTATACTAACCTTAGGCGTAGGTGATTACGAACGGGATGTGAAAATATCAAAAGAATACCATATTGTTAAAGTCATGATCTTGGTATAAGTTTCTTGCTTTTTCTTCTTTTTAGGTCCTCTTTTCTTGAGCCACACCCCACTCTCTAATCATTCGAGATTATATTAGATTTTGCGACCCCGGTTGCACCATTTATCTGCAGATGAATGTCACGACACTAAATGTCCAATCACACACACAGAGACATGGTCCTACGTCTTAAAAGCTTATATAAGTTAATCAAACTAGATTAGAAAACCTATCAACTCAATCCTGCTCATTAATGCGATGCATGACCAATGAAAACATGGTAGGTCAATACACATACATGTTCCTACGTTGCCGATCAGATTGGCCTTTCAATTAAATCCCACTCATTGATGCTATGAAATTTTGAACACATGGAAGTTCAAATTCTCACATACGTATATGTGTGTGAGACACACACACAGAGGTACCACAATTTCAAAGAACACATGTAATGGTTAGCCGACTCTTTTGAATCAAACAACCCATTTATGCCGGTCCACTATTCATCTAGTGGACCATCTAAACCTAACAGAAAATCTCTCTCTCAATCGCGCGCACACAAACACACATCTTGGTCCAGATGTTCAATGAGAGTGCAGACTCACAAGTAGTTCTACGTTGTTTTATCTGTTTTCAAATTCTTACTGGCCACCAGCATCTCGAGTCAAAAAATCAGGCAGGCCCAACTCAAGTTATAAAGTTTCCCAACTAAGAGTAACAGCAAAGCAGTACACACACAGATATATATATATATATATATATATATATATATATATATATATATAGACACACAGAGAGAGAGAGAGAGAGAGAGCTAAAGCTAGGGTAACTGGGCTCTTCAGGTGGATCCCACGCGTTTGTAAAAGAAGAGAGGCGCCTGATGCGCAGCACGTTCCTCCCGTAGATAACACATGACTCTATGGACACACCCACTGAACCATATGCACTCAATAACATGACTTGCCTGCTCCATCCCTCCAAGGGACAGCTTTACCCAATAATAATGACTCCCACCCACTTCACAAGGCCACCTCCATCGTCCATTTGTTTTACTCACCATTCCCGCGTCTCAAACAAAAATCTCTCTCTCTCTCTCTCTCTCTCTCTCTCTCTCTCTCTCTCTCTCTCTGTGTGTGTGTGTGTGTGTGTGTTCGTGCGTGCATGCATGTGTTTTCGCACTTATGTGAGTAGAGACATACATGACTCGTTGCTGACCCAATTTTGGTTCCTGTAACTGATTATCAAACTTTTAGTGTATTGTCAAAGAACCTAAACCTTCCAGCGTGCGAGTTTTGTTCCTTTTGGAGCAAGTTCAGGGATGGCAATATTAACAAGACCATGCAATACTGACTCGAATAGGGTGAGAACACTGAAACCCATCAGATTTCAGTATGGAGATAAGGTTGCCCGGTATATAATACTTGCTCCGTATCCTCTCTGTTACTCATTGGAAAAAAAGGATTCATACATGTCCCATTGAGGTTTGGGTCTGAGCTGGTAAGGTGTACTCATCCCCAACTTGTTCCATTGTCATCACCCCAGTAAGAAAATGAACAAGATGATATAACATATAGTTGCATGCTTACACATACACACATATTTATAGGAATGCTAGCTTCCCGATGTATATGCTATCTAATAATTATTGTCAATTTTTTGATGTGCGATCGAGAACGGCACCAATAAAATATTATCATTGCAACATAATAAGATCCCTCATCAAGGGCGATCATATGGGTGTGCTTAGGGAGTATGTCCTTTAGGAGGACCCTATCACTCCTAGTATGTGTGTGTGTGAGGGTCGTCTGCAGTATGCGGATAAAATGGTGTGTGCTTTGTCTGTTGAGTGAAGGGCGCGCAAGTTGAAAGAGTCTGTGTGCGCGTGTATTGAGTAAAGCCACCCACAAATTTAAATGGTCTTTTATCTTTGACATGTCTACATCGACCCACAAATTAACTTTCAGTACTCATAAAAGGGGACAGTTTCTTATGCGCTTGCTTTTTCTCTTTGTGCGGAAATGCGGAGTAAGTCATTTAAGGGCTGGAAAGCCGTGTGTGGCTCTGTATCTTATTTGGCCTTACGGTGGCTTTAGCATTTCGTATTGTTCTTGAAATGCTAAGCATCCCCCGTAATCCAAACCAATATGGCCTTAGCAATCAATTGGATCTGGATGGCCTAGATCCAAATGCAGTGTATCAGGTCAGAACCCAGTTCACATTCAACTTGTGAGTCCACCACCTTGCCAGGTGAGCTCATTCTGAAACTGTATATCCTTTTGATAATATTACAGCCTGGTTTGTTGGTCTGCTCTTTGGATAAGAACCCAAAACGGCCAGGGCCCATGACAAACTCAATGCTTTCTTGAGCACGAATTTTAAGTACATGGATGACTATCCAGTTCGACACGAAGACAGTGGAAACCTGTGGGGTTTGTCTGGATCTGGGTTTGGGTCGGGTCATAGCAAGTAGATAACGCAAGTCTAGTATCCACCAGTTAGGGCGTTACACTCAATCCTCTGTTGCTGAGTGTGACATATCCTTTAATGGGCTGTCATTCTGTAGGATTAAAGAGAGCAAAGACTCCGGGGAAAAGGAAAAGGTTAAAATTTAAAGCAAAAAAAGCCAGGATTTGATGATTTTCCACTGTTTTGGAATAGAGAAGGTATTTTATTAACTAAAACATAATTTCTTAAATTAAATAGTTAAAAAAGTGTAAAGAAGAAATTCATTTTATTAAAGCTATAGTGAGACTTACATATTTTAAAGCAATAATGGGCATTGTCTTGTCAATGCTTGGGGCATATTTTAGATTCTCTTTCGAGTTATTCCTTTGAGTGAGAATGATATGTACCCAATTAGACACCAACCCTTCCGGTTCGTCCGGAACCGTGGAACCTAATCGAATCTGGTTTCTTCCGGTTCCGTTTACCATTTGCAAAAGCTAGATCAGGATACAGATATGATTTGAATCAAGTACCCCAAAAAAATGTAAAAAGTTTTTGAAAAGAACTAATAAAATGAAATAAAACCAACAAATCGAACCTTCTGTTCCGGTTTGGTTACTGTTTCTGATCTAGTTAACTGTTTCGGTTTCAGCTCATTTCTGTCCTTCCCTGGCTCTGGGTCAAACAACTGAGCCAGTTTTGAACCGGCCATGTTTATACCCAGTGGAGCTTTAGAAAATTGTATGTGAAACTATGTGCAATTTTAAGATAAGAACTTCGTTTGATACGTAGTCCAATCATAAAATTCCAGCCCATAAAGCTGGATCTCAAGCCAAGCTCAATTGAGCCCCATTCATCATCCTGCTCAAGCTCAAATGAGGGACGTCAGACACAAAATCTACGTGGTAGGGTGTCCCTAGATATATGTAGTAGCTTGATCTGAGCTCAAGCGTAGATATCGAACTTAAATTCGAGCATACCAACAATGCGGTTTAGTAGGGTGCACATTGAAAATTTACCAAAACATAGACATCAAAAACCTTCAATTGATTACTTGAAACATCTTTCTTCAAGCATACATCGAAGTGTCAGTGTCTAGTACTCTTGCTATTTTATATGCTTGCTTATCCTTGAAAATCATAATTGTTCATTTTAAAAGATGCATGGCTTCGTTTAAAAGCAAAAAAATACACATCTAAACCGTATACACCTATGTTTATACTTTTTTTAACTTTTGGATTCAACGAATTTAAATGATATGGCAAGCATATGACATCACATGTATATTATGGTTTTCATACACACACACACACACACATATATATATATATATGGGAAAAGCAAGACAAATGAATTAAATTTTCTCTACGATATCCAATCTCTTTTTCTTGCTTATGTCTTTAGTGAGGAAATTAATAGAAAAACTTGAAACTGAAGCGGTCACATTGTGAAAATTACTAGAACAAATAATTATATTGTATCGATTAATGCTAAACGGTTCAAATAAAAAACATTATTAAGCAAGCAGAAGAGGAGTGTCTACATCAACCGTTATAAACCATAGAAAAGGTGAAAAGCGACACATGTCATTTCTTGTTCTGTTCTGCAAATCTTGAAGGATAAGGATGTGCTCTGCACCAAGATTTGAAACATAAACAGTCAATGATCAACCAAAGGCGATATAATTTGTTCCACCAAAAACCTGCCCTCACACACACACACACACACACACACATATATATATAAAGAGAGAGAGAGAGAATCTTACAAAACTCTTCTCTAATACTACATACTAATATATATTTTTCTTATTTTTTAGGATATGGGTATAATAATATATATATATATATATATATATATATAACAATACTTTTTACTGATTCCTTAGCTCTCAATCTTTGTCATATCGGTAGTTATCTCTAGAAAAGCCACATATACTAATATATATATATATATATATATATATATATATAAACTCTCTACATGTCTAACTATGTTGAGGTTGTTTACATGATTTTAGCGTCTTTTAGTTCTAGCCAACTCTTTCTTCAATATCCTCATTGGGAATTTGTTTTTTTTTTCAATATCTCACATATCGACATCTTCATTTTTACTAGGGATTCGTGGATAATCAAGTGCTCAAACTGATTAGCATCATGAAAGATTGTAATCTTCTTGAATGGAAAGAATCTGATTATAATAGGTTGGCACAGACAGTTTTGATTAGGTCCTCATAGCAATTGAAGTTAAAACATATACCTTATCTAACTTATCATGGCTCTCAAAAAGTTCACAAAGGTGGACCGATAGTTTTTATTGGTAAACGAAATACTTTGTGATAATTAATTTTAAATAATTACCAATATAAAAATCACTTAAAATATTGAAATTAGTTCAAGACAAAAAATAAATAGAAAAATAGCATGAGAGTTCTTTGTTTATTATCATAATAATTAAAAGTAGACAATAAAATCATTATCTACAGTAAATATTAAGTTTGGATCGTTTAATTATCTGTGCAATCTAGTCTTCCAGAAGTTTATGCATTTATTTGTTTCTTCATAGTCTGTGTCCTGCAGGAGCCAGTCTATATCAGAAATGGGCGGGTCTGGTATTGACTAAAAGTTCCCGGATCCAACAAGATGGTGTTATAATGTGTACCCAAATCTGATTAAGATTGTAACTTTACATGGTTACATGTGCCAAAATCGAAAGCTCACAGTGGATCTAGTTCTTGTTATCCAAATCCAGACATTGAACTGCCATGGGTTTAAATTAAATTTCTTCCTTGTGCACTCGGTACACTGACCATTGTTTGGATCAGTTTCTGAAGCCAAAAGGTCCAGTTTTGAGGACACCCATTCATGTTGTACAGTGTTGCACAAACCACTATGACAAAACCCAGGCAAGTAATCTGGGTCAATTTGGACCTGTATCTTACTATCCATTTAATATGCTACTGAGTCCACCGGAAGGGACTCGAAGCCCTTCTTTTGTTTTTTGTGGACCCTGGTTCTACACCGCATCTTGTTCCCACTAAAAACCCTTTCAATGGTGAATTAACCAGTACTCAGGCCATGTTGTTTGACTGGGATCCGATTACACTGACATGAACCTGTTTATTACTGATTCAAAGGTTGTAAATCTCGGTTAGATTGGATCTGAACACTTCATCAATGTAAATCCTGTTGGGTATTCTCCAGTGAGACTAGATCAATCGTGTTCACGGCTGGAAGCCAATTGGCAGTCTGAGTTTGATCCAGACCCATACCCATACCCATCAGCACCATGGGAAATACAAAGCACTAATTTCAAACTCGTGGCATGACAACGAGACCCTCAAAACTGGTATATATATATAGATATTGGTTGGTTTTATTTTTCCAAAGCCTTCTAAAATTTTGAAATTATCCTTTGACACCCAAAATGAATGAGTAGGGGTCGGTATGGGTAGGATTCCGTTTATATATATATATATATATATATATATATATATATATATATATATATATATATATATGCACTTATCGTGTCAATCAAATTCCATATACGTTTCCGTGTAAATTGTGAAGTATAAGCCAGTAGCAATATTTCCTGACCTCACGGGTAGCGGCACTAATGAAGTTAACGCCGCTTACTCTCCCGTGAACCCTGTAAATGTCGTTCTCCAATCAACTTTCCTTCACCTCGAATATCCCTCTAAATTCATATGATAGATGACCAACACCTCCCTAAAGCATCGATTCAGGCTCGCCATTAGGGCTGGTAAATGAACCCGGCTGCTTCTGGTTTGGTTTGGTTCCAGCTTCGAACGAACTCGTTCATGTTCAGTTGACGATGCGTGGAACGAACAAGAGCTGCTTGTGGTTCAGTTCGGTTCTTTCTGTTCGTTGTCCACTACTATGTAGCACAAACCTACTTCCTTAGTCCGGGCTTGGAACCGATTAAAGATGAAAGGAGAGTTGAACATTCAAAATTGTCACAATAGTTCTCTACTCTCAGTGGGTGCGTCTGGAAATTGTACCAAAATTTTCCAATTAACAATGTCAAATGTATTTCCCAGTAAATTGGCTATGCATAACTCCAACTGTGTGTTAGACAAAATCAAGAACAAGTCGTACAAGATCGACACAATAAGTATGCGAAGAACAACCGTTGGTGCTTTATTTTATTATCTTCTGCGTGCTCCATTTAGATAAAAAGCACGCAGGTGGTCTGTTCGTCCAATATTGAATATATGTTGGCACATGCATTGAGCTCAGTCTGCCATGTGTGCACATGACGATCTCATATCATATATTTTCCCTCATAAAATAATTAACAAACTCATCCATCAACCAAATCCAACGACGTGCAGTTCCTTTTCTTATACATCACTCCTTCGAAAGAATGCATCTCATTACGAGCCTTTTAATATGAGCTACACCATTGCCACAAACCTTGATGCCATTCTTTCTGGGGATAGATTTATCCTCATCAACTTTGAAGAGGAGAGTCACTTTTATTGATAAATGAAACTTTTTTTAACAAAAAAATTTGTTATGGTGAGTAGGGATGACATTTAAGCAACCTTACCAAGTGGTGCAGTAGAGCCGAGTCGAACTTGAACGCAAGAAAGCTTGACTTGACTCATTAGCAAAATGCTCGCCTGGAGCTAGAGCTCAGCTCGCTAGGTTCATTTGAGCTTGACCAACCATATTGACTTGATTAATCTCAACCAGAGATCGAGCTTGGTGAGCCCAAATCTGACTGAACTCATCAATTTTTATATATGTATATGTATATATATATATATATATATATATGTATATATAATGAAATTGCCACCTCTACCAAGACGCCAAATACAATTTACGTCAATGTAAACCTTCAAATTTTTGTCACCACACATAGACCCTAACATATAGGAACTTGATTGGATTGATGATTTTATCAAGCATTTAAACTTTGTAAATCTCAGCTCAACCCAAAAGTTTGTTAATTAGAAGCATCCAGAGATTAGCTTAAATGGCAAGGTGCTCTGATGCTATTTCTGATGGTGGGGAGTTCGAATCTTACGGGGTGCATGTGTAGCCTCCTCTTGTAAAAAAAGGTCTGTTATTTGAAATAACCTTTTTAATAATAAAACATTTTAAAAAGTGTAGTCTTATGTTAAAGACAAGACCTAATTCTGCCTCCCGAACACGGGTAACGTGTCACTGTGAAAGGGTACCTCGCGAAGGGTGGTTTGGTAATATGCGAATGTGTGGAGAAGCAGGGGGATCAAAGGAAAGAATAAATAAGATAAATGGGAAAGAGATGGAGCATGTGTGAGAGCAAAAGAAAAGAGGGAAATGAGACACATGCACGATAAGTGGCCGGAAAATATTTAAGGAAAAATGTCTCCGGTGGTGGCTCGGTCGTTGGAGGACACGAATGTGCAGAAGGGGATGGAGAGGCAGATGGGTTGTATGGCCGGATTCTTTCAAATCTTCGACCGGAATCAATTCCTATCCGGGAGGCGAGTTGCTTCTCCTAAGCGTCTCCCCTCAGCAGCTCAGTCTCCGGCAGGAATCGATCCGCCGACCAACTCGCCGTCCTCTGATTCTCCTCATCCAGTGGTGAGCTCTTTCTCTCTCTCTCTCTCTCTGATTCATGTTTTCTCATTTTGATTCGTCGGTTGCAGAAAATGCAGGGCGAGATTACGATGGTGCAAGCCGGAGGTCAATCCAAGTCTCCGACATTCTCGCCGGAGAACGATCGACCGGCTGTTGTTGTGTGCAAGGAGCAGCCAAAAGCCTCACCCCGCATAAAAGATCTCGTCCGCGACGCACCGAAAACGCCGGAGAAGGTACCGGAGAAGCCAAAGCTCTCAGCGGAAGCGGTCCCGGCGTCATGGAGACTCCGGGAGGCGCCGCGTCTGTCTCTTGACAGCCGAGCGATGGCTCTAAGGCAGTCCGGCGGCCTCTTTCCCCGGGAGATCCGAACCAGCGTCGTGCTGCCGGATTGCTCCGGCGATGAGGTGGAGGACGGTGAACGGCAGCGAAGGTCTCCGAGCGTTGTGGCCCGATTGATGGGCCTTGATGCTCTGCCGGGCTCAACCGCTTCTGGCACCCCTGATGTCTGCTCCCGAGCAGAGCTCCGAAGATCGGCGTCGGAATCCCGCGCATCCAGGGAACTCTTCCCTAACGGGTGGAGGCCGGATGCAGAAGAGCCGTTGAAACGGCAAAACAAAACGCAGTATAATGTGGAGAACATCGGCCGGAAACCCTCCGTTTGTCCGGTGAGGGAGCCTTGGCGGTTGCCGCAGAGTAAGGGCTTCGAATCGGCAGAAATATTCCCGGATGGCCGGCGTGTCGGCAATCTATACGGTGAAATCGAGAGGAGGCTCAAAATGAGAGGGATCGACGAGCCAGGGAAGGATCTCCAAACACTCAAACAGATTCTAGAGGCTCTTCAACTCAAGGGCCTTCTTCACTCCGCAAAATCGGATATTGATGAGGCCCGGAGAAGCAGGAATTTTGTATTTGAAGATCGGAAACTAGTCGCCGCAGAATCGCCGATCATCGTCATGAAGCCGCTAAGCTATTTAAGACCTCCAGCACCTTCGTCGCCACCTCCGGTGCATCGCAGTGGCCGAGTAGAAAGTCCGGGGAGGATGAGGAGTCCGAACGGCCGCATTCTGCCGCCGGCAAGGAGGCAGACGGCGATTGAGGTCCTACCACCGGTGAAGCCAAGGAGGATCCAGCCGAGTCCGGCACCGGTGAACGATCGTGGCCTGCCGAAAGTTCGTACGCCACCGCCGGTACTGCCAAGGAGCTCGGGCAGAGGGAAAGACTCGGAGAGGAATTCTCCGAGGCAAATGCCATCTCCTCCCAGGACAGCTGCCGGAAGGCGCGCAGCGGCGGATCACCGTAGCAACAGATCACCGGCGAACCGGAAGCGAATCGATCGGGAATGCTTTCCGGCGGAGACTCCGGCCAAGGATGACGCTTTGTCGACCATTTCAGAAAGCAGCAGGAGCACGTCGTCCGTGATCGATTTTGAGGTAAATCCTAAAGCTTGTAAATTTCAGAACTGGTGCAGAACTCATCAGACGTTTTACGTAGGATGCTCAACCGGGCCAATTGAAAGTATCTTTCCAGGATTCCCGAACATCAGTTGTAAACGTAATTTTCGAAAATCTATTTTCAGGTGTTCTGATTTTTTTACATCCGATGAACAGGAAAGGTGGATCTGAAATTCCGAGTTTTTTTTCTGAAACCGAAGGATTTCCGAATACAAGAAGAAAAGAATGCATTGATCGCTATTCAGAAACTTTAGGAAGCAAAATATCTAGTTTCCATGATGAAACATTTAAACACGTCCGAAAATTTCTGACTTCAGACTTCTGATATCCAGATTTTCTATTTTTATTGGTAAAGAAAGTGTTTAAAATTAGTTCTTTACGATTCTTCCTCCTTTCAAAATTTGATCTCATTACAAGTTTGAATTATGAGTTCGAAACTCTGGATCCCGTAAGCAGAAGCCCGATTCCCTACTTTCATACTTATTGAAGAAAATTTCGGGAAATCCGAAAAACTAACGATTTCTGAAACTTTCAGGCACAAAGATTGTCGACTGTGCGGAAAGATGAATTCATGGAGGGAAGAGTCCTTCTCGATCGTTGTGATAAACTTCTCCAGAGCATCGCCGAAGCGACCGAGCAGCCGAGCCCCGTTTCCGTCCTCGACGCATCTTTCGACAACGAAGATGGCTCTCCTTCCCCCTTTATGAAGAGATCAATCGTCTTCGGAGGTAAATTCCGAGATAAAACAAGATGATCATCTCTCATTTCGCGGTTTTCCCTCTCGAGATCTCGCGTTTCTGATCTTTTAACCCATACTTTGCAGAAGATCAATTATCCGAGAACGACGGTGGACTCGAGCTGCGATGGAATGCCGACGACGGGATCGATGAGGCCGATTTGGATGACTTCCGATACGTCTCGGACGTCATCATGGCATCCAGTCTGCTACAGAACACGCAGGCGATCGGAAAGAGTTCGGAGGCAGCCTCGGCAGTGTTTTCTCTCCTCGAATCGCGTCGTAAATCAGGAAACTCGGAAAGGACACGTTCCCACCGCAGGCTGATGTTTGACACGGTGATGGAGATCCTGCAGCGGAGGAGGCAGCAGACGCCTACAAGGGCTGCGAAGGCGTTTGTCACGGGCAGACGGCTGCTGCACCAGATATGGTCGGAGTTCCAGTTTATTCGGCGGGCGGTGGTGGCAGAAGACGTGTGTGACGTGGTGAGTGGGGTAATTCGCAAGGACCTAGTTAATGCCGCGGCTGGAGACGGTTGGGCTGGTTGTCCAGCGGAGGCTGGGGAGGCCGTGCTCAACATCGAACGGCTGATATTCAAGGATCTGGTTGCGGAAACCATAAGGGAGCTGGCCTTTTCGGCCGATGGCAGTCCGAGGACAACCCGGCGGCAACTTTTATTCTAATATCAAAAATGTCTGGGAAGTAAACGGGTTCAACCAAGTTCAACCTTAAAGACAGATGCGTTCGGTACAGTTCAACACTGGACTGGCTTGATTTGGTTCAAGAGAGCTCGTGGTAAAAGCATTTATGGTTAATAGTGCTAGACTCGGTATGAGTTAGTGGGTTAAGTTTGGGTTGAGCTCAGTCTATAGACTAGGTTAGGTGGGCTCAGTTAACTAATACTCGAAGGTCTCTCTGTATGTACAGAAAGGAGGTTTTCTTTGTATCGTTTTGGTCTGGTAGTCTGGGTAAACACCGGTGTGAAGATCAACTAATCGGCGATGTTTTTAAGGGGAAATGAATTAATGAGGAGTGTCTGTCCATTACCGCGTTATTCGGTGTCTATTTACAAGAATGATTTCCTTTTATAATGAAGATCGCTGTGTTCAGAATTACGTCACTGGTTCGTGACATCGTGGAAGTTTGGGTTTGCATCTCTCGAATCAGGACTGTCCCTTACTTTTTTGGTTCATTCAACGGTCACGATTAGATCACAAAACGCTGAATTTCATCACATCCTTGTGAGTTTGTATCGGTTCCATGTTTTTCGTCCTCTTCACTTGCGCTAAATTCCTCAAACTGACAAACCCGAATTGGGTACCTGACCAAAACCAAACCCATCCATCAATTTTATTTTATAAGAAAACCCAATCTAGGTTGTATGTTCCCGCTTTTTCCTTTTAGATTGTGACTGAAAACCTTCACTTAGGGCATTGCAAGACCCAATCTGGTAGGACCTTCTCCCCGAGGTAGTTAGTATATGGACATAAAGTACATACACTAAAACTACAGGATGGAAGGTTAGATAGAAGTAAAGACATACATGTACATTATATCTGTCACTAGGAAGCAAAATGAATATGAATACCCCAATACATTAATGCATGGGTAGGTTGGCACCATCATAATGCTTGAAATGTTGTTCGGGTCCACATGCACGGTTGTCGAATTGTGTTCATGAACAAATAACAGTTGGGATTAAGATCCCGCTTTTCCTTAGATCCTCTTGCTGGCTCAAAGCCAGTCTTGGGTCATTTTCTTGCTTTCTCTAGCTCACTACACTCGTATATACTGCAATTGCACGGCTACACAATACATACATATATATATATATATATATATATATATATATATATATATATATATATATATATATATATATATATATATATATATATATCATCTCCATTTTTCCCTCCATATGAACCGTGAATGACTCCAGAAAATCTGCCTGATATGCTCTCTCTCTAGGTGCCCAAAGTATGTATTTATCTCACAAGCGTCTACCTATGGAAGTGGATGTTAAAAATCGTGCAATCCTGAGCCTCGTGTTCTTGGTGTTTATCGTACCCTTCACGTATAAGTACATTGAAGCATTTCTTCTGTACTTAAACTGCATTTAAGCCGCAACCTAGTGATAGTATCTTCTTAATGAAGCTCTTTGAAGAAGTATGCCAAATCAGGAATTGGAGTCGGAGTTGTATACAAGTGCGTGAGAACCAAATCAACCGTCACAAACTAACACTCTATAAGATTGATAGAACCGAACAAATGGTTTGGTTTGGTTAGGGTTTCCAAAAACTGATATCGATTATATTGGTTTAGTTCACCGTTGAGCCAAGAAGAGAACCAAACAGGAGCATAAACACACCTACACTGTCTGAGTCACATTGGCTATATTTGAAAACTATCAGGGGAACCTAAATATGATCCACAATCCAATTGAATAATATAATGATAAATTTTGACTAAGCTTGCTGAGTCGTCTTGTTCTCTTTATGATCTTTCAAGTTCATTCACCAAGTCACTTTACTCCTTTCGATTTGCAGCAAGAGTTTGATTGAAGATTTTAGATGGGAGTGGAAACAGAGAGTTTCCGCCTGGTTTGGCGTTCTTGTTTTATCTGGTGGTATAGCTATTTGAGCAGGGAATGCTCAAGCGGTCTTCGAATTGGTTATGCTCGTGTTGGTTTGAATAGGTTTGTTCAGTTGAGCTTATATGCATATACATGAAATACTAACTCTTCAGTATTATCGTAGCCAACCCCATCTAGTATCGGAAAAGACTTTGTTGTTGTTGTTGTTTTGTAATATGTCAATTTTCAAGCTCTTTCACTCTCTTTTACATCGGAAAAAAAGATATGGAGGTTTATCATCTTCTTTTCTCGTTCAAGTCTTTCAATGTGCAGGTTAATTACAAGGAAAAAACAAGAAAATTTTTCATTCCTAGATATTTTTTGCAAGATATTAAGGGCTCTCGTTAACATTACTAGAACAATCACGAAATGCACTTTTACGTATCAGTTTATAGGTCAAACCAGAAATGTGGGTACTGTAAGTTTGTACACAACAGTCAAATCCATTTATGATTTCTAACATGGTGGCATCTCAACCCAATCACTTGTTTTTCACAATGAAATTTCCCCAGACAATTATTAGGACTATATAATTAAACACAATTGCAGATGAGTTGGGGATCTTTTAAGCTCATCCTGTGGCTCTAGAGAATATGTAACTAGATGACCCCAAGTCGGCCGCTGATCTGTTTCTTCTACTTGATTTATAGTATATGTAACTATATATATATATATATATATATATATATATATATATATATATATATATATATATATATATATATATATGTGTGTGTGTGTGTGTGTGTGTGTGTGTGTGTGTGTGTGTGATTGGTGAGCATTAGCAGCTGGAGTAAAGTACCAACGATTTAAGGGCCAGCATCCATATAGCCAAGTTATCATAAAAGTCGAAGCACAATGACACTAATATAATTTCTCTCTCTCTCTCTCTCTCACACACACACACACACATGCACACATGCACAAACACAATCCCATGTTTTGTAGCATTTGGCTAAACTAGCAAAGTTGCAAGTAGAGAAATCCTGGAAGGATCATCCTCTAGATTGGTTCTAATATCTTGTATAATTTACACACTATTTTTGAAATTAATATTAGCACACTCTTTTTACTATTCACACATCTTTTTTTCGTATTAAAATACCCAAATAACTTCTCATCACATTCTCTCTCTTCTCTCATTCAATTCCTGCAAAAGTCTCTCCAGCTGATCTCTTTACTTCCGCAACCGACATTTCATTTGTTTTCAGCATTATTGCCTTCTTTGTAGATAAACAATGTGAAAAAAAATCAAGAACAAGAAAAATGAAACAGAGCTTAGTTTCTCTTATTGGGTCAACATCTTGTGCCATGTCAGTCAAGAACTTAAAGTTGTTTTTTCATTTTGATTGCGATTGAAAATTAAATGACAAAAAATACATCAAATCAATGAAATACCCTATCAAATCATTGAAACGCTATTAAAATAAGCTGTGTTCTCTGTTGTTGTTTCATTTTTTTGTTATTCCTTTTTTTTTATCGGATTGGAAGCACTATGGGATGGTGGATGGCTGAGTATGACGTATTGAACATGGCTTCGAGTCATAAGTCATCGGATAAATGATGTGGGATGATCGACGGGAAGGTGAGAACCCGCAAAGAGAGATTCATACGATAAGGCGAATCAAGGTAATTTTTTGTTTTCAAGAGTAGCAAAATCAGAACTACGGTAAAAAAAAAATGTTGATAGTAAAAAAAAGTACGCGCATATCAATTCTGCCATTTTTTCTAGCAGGGAGGGATCTACTTAACATGACTTGCTTCTTCTTTTCTTAGTTTTTAAAAAGGCGAAAATAAAAAAAAACACAAACACACAACGAATGTAGCAAATTGCTCCTGCACAGTGCACACAACCTGTTGTTGACTTATAAGATGTGGGGTGAGGCTGAAAGCAATCGAGTCGAATTCAACGTTCGGTAGGTTTTGTTTTTCAGCTGACCTCAGATTTTGGGTAAGGTGGACGCCTCGCTGCGCCCATGAGTAGGTCAGCCACCGACCTTCATACAGTCTGGTCGCTGTTATCGTGTCTTGTCTATCGAAATGTTTTGTCGTTTTTACCTAATTGTGTGAGTTGCACTAATTATCTAGGGATATTACTATCTACACATCCCAATTTTCATAAATACCAAAATTATACTCCGTATAAATACTCTTTCCTCTCCCGTTTCATCCCAATATTTCTCATCCAATCTCTCCTCTCCCACCCAATTCCAGCAAAGGTCCATCTAATAAGATCTATTTTCTCCGATAATAGAGGTTTCACTTAACATTTCACAACTCAATACATATTCTTATGAATCTCATTGAAAAACAAAATTGAAAAAAAAATGAAACTAGGAACAAAAAGAAGAAGTGCACTTTAATAATACAATAACAACAACAAAAATCAACAATAAAAATAAAATAAATAAAATAATATGAAAAAATGAAAAAATCAATAATTAGGGCATCCCGATGGAAGAGATGTGCTCGAGCTATTCTTTTGAAAATAGTTGTGGATCGAGTAATAGGTAATTGGAAAGAGTGGGGGAGAGAAAAATGAATTGAAGAACAGCCGGAAAGAGGCTTGTGCAAGAAGAAAGAAAACACCCAATTTTTTGGTTGAGGTATTTTTGTAATTCCTAAAGTGATAAAAGAAGGGGCGTATGTATAGTAAAAAGAGTGTGCACGTATCAATCCTCTTATCTATGTGTAGGTGATTAAACTTGTATGTGTGAGTAAACATTTTGGTTTTTCTTTTCTCACGTATAAGATACTGAAAATTGATAAATTGATCGAAAATATTTTGGACCGGTATTGGTATTGTGTCCACCTACACCACTAAGAGAAACCCTAAATCATGTGAAACTAACGAAGCAAGTGTAAATAGGAAGTGATAGATACAAATTCTGAGTCTTCAACTCATCGTTAAGAGAAAGAAAGGAGGATCGAGGGGCACCAAAAATGAGTTCCTCCTCAAGCCTTCCCATCAATTCCCTAAGTCCAAGCCGTCAAAGGTAAGAAAATCACAAACAATAACTAAGAAAAGTAAGAAATAAGAAATCCAAGTTCAAAATACGAAATGAAAAATATTAACCGTCTATAGGTGGTAAGAATTTTACAGTCTGAGATCATGAATCATGCTTGTCTAGCACCGTACTTACATAAGTTCATCTTAACCGCACGCACACACACACACACACATATATAGAACATGTGAGTGATACTGTCGGACCCAGTGCGACCTGGTCTGGATCCACAGGTGGGTCTGGGCACTATGGCTCAGGAAGCAAATCAGATCGATTAGTTATGGGTTTGAATTCAGATTGATGATCTCTTCATGAATCAATGAGATAATGTTTGATTTCAGGGATTCATCAGCCAAGTCACACAGACACTTCTAAGGGGTGGAGTGTCGACCTCGACACTGGTGCGACACCGACATCGACACTGTGTCTGTGCGGCATGGCAAAAAAAAAAATGCATTTTTTTTTGTAACTTACCGATAAATGGGTCCAGATAATGAAGATTGATTTGTGTATTATGATGAAATTAGTAGTTGTTTACCATTTATGTGTTTTGCTTTAATATAAAGTTGTGTACTTGCTATTGTAGCCGTATACAATATTAGGTTGAATGATTTTGGATGCGGACAATTGGTTTCTTATATATCAATTTGATTGTAATCTTGACTCCATACTGTATGTCTTTGCACAGAATAATCCTTGTTACCAAATACATTTGAAGACCAGGAACATTGCCACATCAATAGAACAGAAGAGTATGACATCACTAGTGGATCCTAGCACAAATACTAGTATATGCTATATCCTACAAAAGATCTAGAAACTCTTTAAATCCATAACTTGGATATTTTGCAGCTCGTAAAATCATTCTAAGTTTCAAATCATTATGAGGGAACTTGCTAATTGATACCTACGTGCACTCAAAATTAGCAAATACTAGTTGTATTATGATTGATTTATGTAGCTTAAATATTATATATAATATATAATATTATATACTCTAGCCGTGTCGCCGCACCCAAAATTTTTGAAATTTGCCGTATCCTGCACCCGCACCCACACCCGCACCCCCACCCGTGTGACATAGTTCATCAGTAACATTGTGAGGTCATGTGAAAGTGATGCAAAGTCCATGAATGACACGTTGATGTACTGTTTATATAACAGTGGGTAGCATCATGTCAGTGTATTAAAGGTCCATTTGCAGCAGCAGCTCAAGCTAGCATGGTTAAATTTAGGGCATATGACATGCTTTCCATCATGTGATATCATGCATGGTCATGAGATACTAGCAACTTTATGGTTTCACATGAAACATGACATGATCATGACGACCCACATTGGGCATCACCGACACGAAAGTTGGTGGCATTAAAACCTAGCCCTGAAGTGGGTCCGGGTCCAGCCATTCAACACAAGCACTTGATGAAGCAACACCTATTGCAGTTTATGTTTACTCTTGACCTAGGCACGCATATAAATAAGTACTTGAAAATGTAATCAATGTGGCACTGACACCTATCAAGAGTGTGGATCCCAATAGAATAGCTGGATTAGAAGATTCCATTATTGAGTTCAATGAATTTTATAATGATCCATCAAAAGTGTGTCTCTGCTCATATTTGAAGGTACCAACAATGGTTTCTGTAGTCATACATGCATTTTGCTCGATCTGTTGATGGGAAGAGGAGGAAAGAAAATCCGCCTCATGAAGCAAATTTACCTTACATGAATCATTGAACATTGCATGTAAATTATTTCTTGGTATCTTCCAAAAGAAATTTGAAAATGGATCGGAAAGAAGTACGGAATGCTGATTTTCCTGACATTAAGTAGCTAGTTTCCTTTCGTGAACAATCAACCTAGCTATTACCCAAATTATGATACAAAGGAGAAGGGAAAGTATGTATGAAGATGGTAATTTTCTTGCAAATTCTCCCTAATTAGCAAGGCCATAATCTAGTTAAATGGTCCATTGAGTTTAACTGGTTCCGGTGTTTAAGTCCATGCACATCTATTGATGTTCACAAGCTTGTCTCGGTAAGTCGGGATGCATGTTCGGTGTGATGGAGCCGGCCACGTCTGATGGAGCGGACCACCTTCTTCTTTCTACTTTTCACTTCTTCTCTTTGATCGTGGTTTTGAGTTTTGTGTTGCAGCAACAACGATGAGCCTGTAAACGAAATAGGAAAAAGAGGAGAGAGAGAGAAGGACAAGGTTACTCATACGGGGTTTTCTCGGAAAGAAATCAATAATGTATCATACTCTTTTTTGTATATTTCAATTGCATATATCCATGGCTTTTTCATCTTTCGAGTTTTTCTCTTTGGGATTTCCTTTTTAAACGCCATTCTTGTTCATCCTTTTTAAACGCCATTCTTGTATCAACAAAAATCAGTTTTGAAATAAAGTTTACTTTGCTTGAAAAAGCAACTCATAAAATGGATGACGTTAGTATTGGAGCTGATAGTGACCACTAACTACTTAGATCTCCCACTTGGCCACTAGAGTTGACCTTTGATACACTAGTTTTAACTCCAACTATTTTGGGGTTTATCAAGTTGTATCCTTTATCTAGTTGCAAGTAAATTGTGACTTAATCTATTATGCAGTTTTTCCATAATCAATATGTTTTTCCTACACAACTCACAACAAAGTATATTTTCTATACTTATAAACTAGGCATATCTCAAACCCATGTGGGTTATATGTTTAGTAAAAAGTTATTTTGAGATACCTTTTGTTAAGGGGTCAGCCAACATATAAGTGGTTGGCATATAACATATAGTTATTTCATTTCTTTTGAGCATATCATGAACATAGTGATATTTAACCATTATATGCTTGCTTCTTGAGCTATCAACTCCACTCTTAATAAGATTAATTGCTACATTGTTGTCACATTAAATAACAACTGACTCATTTGTTATGTCTAGATTTAAATCACATATGAAGCGACTTATCCAAACGACACTCAAAGCAGCCATACTATAAGCAACATACTCAACTTCTTGTGTATGCAACATTACACAACCTTGTTTCTTGCAAGCACAAGAAATTACACCACCTCCAAATAAAAATATTTGACCACAACTTGATTTGCTGTCATCTTTGCTCTCAACAAAGTCAACATTTGAGTATCATATCACTTTTAGTTCATCTGCTTGAAATTAAAGTTTTAAATCTTTTGTTCATTTACGATATCTTAGAATCCTTTTTACAGCTATCCAATGTTGTCATCCAGGATTACTTTGATATTTACTTATAAGACCAACAACAAAACTAATATCAGGTCTTTTACACAACATAATATACATCAAGCTACTCATAACCTTTGTATAAGGAACTTTAGGTTTATCGTCTCTTTCATCGGGACAATCAACCTTATTTAATTTGACTCCTTAGGTGTAGATACAGACTTACATTCACCCATTTTAAACTTCTTGAGGATATAACTAATATCTCTCTCTTAACTTAGACATAAAAGTTTAGATTCTCTATCTTGAGAAATCTTTATACCCAAGATATATGATGTTTCTCCCATATCCTTCATTTAAAACCTTGAGTTTAACCATGATTTGATTTTGTCAATCATCTTATTATCATTCCCAATCAATGATATGTCATATACATATAATGATAAGATGACAAAGTGGCTCCCATTATTTCATACATATACACAATGATCAAGTTAATTATCCACAAATCCAAGTTCAATAATGACATTTTGAAAAGTCAAATACCATTGACGTGGTTGTTGTTTAAGGTCATATAGGGATTTTTTCAATCTATATACTTTATCTTCTTTGCCTTCAACTATATATCCCTTGGGCTAATGCATATATATGATTTCATCGAAATCTCCATTTAGTAAAGCAATTTTTACATCTAAATCCAAATCATAATATCCTGATATCGTAAGGATTATTCTTATGGATGCAAATTTCATAACAAGGAAATATATCTCAATATAATTTATCTCCTTCTTTTGCGAAAAACCATTTGCAACCAACCTCGTTTTAAATTTATCGATTGTTCTATCAACTTTATATTTCTTTTTGAGAAATAATTTACAACATATAGTTTTCCTTCCTCTTGACAAATCAACCAATTCTCAAACTTGATTGTTTTCAATGGATTCAATTTCTTCATCCATGGATTTTTCCTACTCTAAAGATTCAATGAGTCAATAGCCTGTTGATATGTTAAATTATCAGTCAACTCATCTAAATCTACTGAATTACATACTTTCCTTATAGGGTAAGTGTGACAATCCTTTAAATAGGACGGTGTGACCCTATGTCCTTTGTGTTCACTTAATATTTCAGTTTGATCAGTAAGTTCATCTATAATTTCAAATGATGATTAATCTAGATCAACTATATCATCAACATACTCATCACTATTTTAAAAAATGTGATTTTTAGTATCCTCTAAGAATTCAACATCCCTGCTTTATACCAGTCTATGGTCCTTATTATAAAACCAATATCCTTTAGATCCTTTAGGATATTTGATGAATATACATCTTAAAGACCTACTATCTAGTTTGTCTTTAGACTGATAAATGATTTTCACATTTGTGATAGATCCCCACTTCTTGAGATGACCTAGGTTTGATTTTCTTCCAAACCACATCTTATATAGTATAGATAATACAACGTTACATGAAACTCTATTGACTATATACATAGTTGTACTTACCGCTTCTCTCCAAAATATCCTTGTCATATTCAATAGGGTCTTGTTATATCTCTTTGCTATACAATTCTATTGAGGTATCCTAGGTTTTGTATTTTGTTTGTAATACCAAAGTCTTTGTAGAATTCTAAAAGTTTCACAGAGGTGTACTCTTCACCTTTATCTGATATGAAGACTTTTATTATATGTCCTAATTGGTTCTCAACTTCTTGCTTATATTCTTTGAACGCTTCAAGTGCCTCAGATTTATGTGATAATATATATATATATATACATATATTGAGTAATTATCGATAAGGGTAATAAAATAAATATTTTCTTGATGTAATCTTACTCTAAAAGGTTCACATAAATCAATGTGAATAATCTCTAGTAGGGTTGTTGCCCTAATCATTTCTTTCAAAAATAATTTTTTACTAATTTTCCTTGTATACAGGTCTCACACTTATTAAAAGTGTTTTCATGAAAACTAGGCAAAAAACTAAAGTTGATTAATTTTCTCTTCTTTAAACTTATATGACCCAATCTTTTATGTGATATAGTCACATCAATCACATAGACACTATCAATATAAACAAAAAAAAAATCATTTTATTTATATTGAGTTTGAACAATATGTGCTCAACATCAAAGAAACCAGATAAAGCTATCCTATTATGCTTTTAAATTGTGACTTTGCTAGGGGCAAACCTAACCTCAAACCCTTTCTTTATTAAGACAGAGACTGATACAAAATTATGCCTAATAGTGGGCACAATTAATACATGATTAAGTGCAATCGGTATGCCTTGTGCAAAAATCCTAAATGATCCAACTCCAAGAACATCATAAAAGGTATTATTTCCTATATACACCCGATGCATGCCAAACTTGTATTCCTTTAGATACATTACTCTCTCTTTGCTCTTTGAAATATGTTAAGTCGCTCCAGAGTCGATCCACCAATCAGTTATCGGACGATCCATAGAGACAGTTAGAAATGGGGCAGATTATGTCCTATTTCTCTATTGGGTAACGACATTAATTGTTTCCAACATTATTCTTGTTGTTGTGACAGTCCCTTTTATAGTGCCCCATCTTGTCACGATTGAAGCATTTTACTAGAGAAGTGGATTTCTACAATTTCTTAAAGTTTTGACTGCCCTGCCTTTTACTCTTACCAATTTTTTTATTTGGTTTTCTACTATCCTTATTGTTTTTGGAGCTAAACCCTAAGTCATCGTGAGCAACTAGCAACCATTTTCTTTTATTTTGATTCATATGTTCTTATTCAATTGCTAGTTTTAATGGGAGTTCTGAAAGGGTAAAATCTGATCTAAGTTTAAGTATTGTGGTTGCCATGTTCTAAGAAGGGAATAAACTATTTAAAATCAGGGATATCTCCATTAGTTTAGGAATGATTGACATTGCTACAACTAAATCCCTAGTCATTACCAACATTTTGTTAACAAGTTCAACTACATTATCACCTTCTTTCATTTTATAAGAATTGTATTTTTAAAAGAGTAGTTGTTCATGCAACTTAGTTGTAGTATCATATTTTATGGTGAGGGAATCAAATAATTTTTTAGCAGTCTCATATTCCTTAAAGACCCTAATCAAATTACCTTCCATGTAGGTTAACATTATGGTCCTGGATATAATATCATCTTTTTAAAATGTCTTATATTTTTCTTTGTTATAACTGGAGTACAGGGTAATATAATTTCCCTAAGTACATAATCAACTCCCTCTAAAGTTTAGGCTAGTGGAATTTTCCTCTTCGAAGTTTGAAAATTTAGGCTATTTAACTTATATATGTTTGCCAATTCAGATACACAAATTCTAGAAGTCATTTTTAATAATTTGTAAAGACAACAAGTAGAGAGTCTGTACATCTTTAGATAGAAAACATAAAATATGCATATGATGAATTTACATAAAACATTTCATAAAGAATCAACAACAATAATAATCAAGCACCTAAATGCAATATCCATAGATTCTATGTATGAAAATATAAATATTTCTAGGCACTTTACTGCAATTTATTTAACACACAAGTACCTTTATGAAAATAGTTTTATATTTCTAGGCACTTTATTATAGTTTATTTAACATACAGGTGCCTTTCTAGAAATATTACAAAAATCGAGACTAAACAAGAAAAAGAATATTCTCTATATTTCTCAAAAAGTATAGGGGTAAACTCGTACTTTTCACCCAGGTCTTATAATTCTGTAAAAACAAGAAAAACATTTAAATCTCAGGTTTTGTAATTTCGTAAAATGATCAGGGACAAATAAGTAAAACTACACTCAGGTTTTTAGTAGTTTCAAAGATTGTCGGAAGAAAGAAAAGACTTCACTTGTATAAGGGTATATCAATCTTTTCACATCAAAATATCTGGACAATTCGGTAATTTTATCTCGTGATATTTCATAAGTTGGGTTTTCGTAAAGAGGCAAAAAAGCAATTTCACGTACAAAACCATAGTGCTGGGTGGTTTACTGCCACCGGTTTTGCAAAACTGGTGGTTTTATAGAAACCCAAGGGTATAAAAATGGAGGAGAAAGAGAGAAAGGGAGTCCGTGAAGAGAGAGAGAGAGTTTGAGAGAGGGGAGGGAAGTTGTTGACAGTTCTTCGCTACTGGCCTGACCTTTGTTTCTCCTCTTCTTTGCTTCCTTGGGCTCTGTACTTCTTATTCTTCTTGCCTAGCCTCTGTTCCTTATATTCTTCCTCTTCGATTATTGGAAAGAGGGAGAGAAACAGAGAGAGAAATAAGAGAGGAGGCCGCTAATGGTCTAGCCTTCTCTGTCTCTTCTTCTTTCTCTTCTCCTAGCCTCTATGGTGTTGAAGCCGTTTGTATAGATTGAGGCCTACGACTTGCCTAAGGCTGCCCTAAATGGGCGGCTTCCCAGTATCATTTGCCTGAATATCACTTCTTTTCATTTTCCTTTTCTCCCTCTTTTTCTTATTAGTAAAAACTTTTTTTTTGTATTGTTAATGCTTCTTTTTCACCATTTTTTTTAAAGAACTAGCATACCTACTATGGAGTCACCAAGGGCTTCAAGGAGGCTCTAATACTATTGATGGAGCCGGACATGTATGATGGAGCCGCTCCCTTCAACTTTTCACTTGTTCTCTTTAATCGCGGTTCCGAGTTTTATGTTGCAGCAACAATGGTGAGCCTATAAACAATTTAGGAAAAAGAGAGAGAGAGGGGACAAAGTTACCTACAAAGTAAAGAAGAAATCAATAGCGTATCACATTCTTTTCTGTATATATATATAAGGTATTTTCATCTTCCGAGTTTTTCTCTCTAAGCTTTTCTTTTTAAGCGCCATTCATGTTCATTCGAGAGATGCCTAAGACCTTTTCAAAAAGTAAAAATAAGTTTTCAAATAAAGTTTACTTTGTTTCAAAAAGTAACTCATGAAATCCGAGAAGAGGGCCCTTCTTCTCTCATTTCATGGTTGACGTTAGCATTAGGGCCGATAGTGGCCATCAACTACTTACACGGTGAGCGAAGATTGGAATTCATGCATTTGGAGGAGCCAGCCGATCTGAACTAGTTAGATCTCTGAGCATCCTCAAGGAGATCATGGCAAGAATCACACATGATTCGACTCTCGCAAATGGAAAAGGAAATGTAATTCGAAAGTATAAAACGAAATCAAAAGGCAAAATTGGCAGAGACGAAGTTCCATTAACTGAATCAAAGTAGCTACACCCACAGAAACAAGAAATCAAAAGACTAAAAGCTTATGACTCGGTTTAATGTGGTTTATGATGATCTTTGATGCTTGATCGACCTTCTCATTTACAGTGGCCAGAGTCACTGAAGCTATTGGTGGATCGGCAGATTTTCCCGGTGACTTGCTTTCGACGTCCTTCTCTTGATTCTGATTTTAATTGGCTTGTCGACTTTAAGCCACCAGGTTGACCTGGCTATAGACTGTAGATTCATCCCGGAACCCGGCCAATCCAGCTTCATATCCGATTGCTTCTCCAAGGTATGGGCCTTGGATTGATTGCCATACATGTTCGATCCATTGGCAAATCAATTCTTCATCTCCTGGATACCGTGTAGTTGTTGAATTCGATCTGATTCAATCTCCATTTGAAAAAGTTTTGGTAATAACAATGCCTGGTCCTCTTGAGAGATGTCCATGGATGGGATAGATCAAACTACGAATCCGAGTTCCAACTGTTCAAATTCAGCATCCAAGACCTTTGGTTACGAATTGGATAAGAATCCAGATTTTGGTTTTCTTGATAAATTTGATAGGTATCCGATAATTAAATCCAATGAGGGTGTCTTTTGCATATTGGGAACTGGTTTTTCATATCTCAAATCCGGACCTGGAATGCATTACCTAGATATCCATTTCGTCTAATGAGTCCAGACAGATCCGTTAACATCACTATAGTCCCCACTAAGTTAAAAGATGAGCCACTTAGATTTCAAGTATTTCGTAGGCGGCTACTGAAAAATAATTGCATTTCTAATTTTTGGACCTCAAGCAATCAAATGCATGAGCTTAGATACGTTAAGATATAAATTTCCGCTAATACACGGTTCTGACTTTCGAGTACTTGTGACTTTTATGTTACAATAAAGTAGAAAATTCGGGTACGATTTCATAATAGATTGGATATTCCACAATGAAGATCCACATACGATTATTCATTGCACAATGAATATTGAAGACATTGTAGAGTTTGGGAAACTCAATGCCTATGTCCCTGGATCGGATTGGATTATTGTTCTTGTTACCAATTTCAAGATCCAAAAAACTAGCGGTTGTTAGGGGTGTAATTTTTTCTTGGTTTTGGTCATGTCTGTGTCATGTTATTTCGTGTTGCGCTATAAACAGATCAACCCAAATAAGACCCTTTTCTCCATGTAGATATGGAGATAGACTTTTAGGTACGTTTTCCTGTTCTGTGTTATATTGCGAACAGTTCATGCTCGAGGACATGTTTGTATCACATCATTTTTGGTTCATGAACACGTTCTCTCTTCGGGTCACACCCAGAGTCCATGAGCTCCACTAGAGGTCAATTTTCCATTGAACCATCTGATGTGGCATGTTGGTCGCCACAGTGTGAGTACCAAATTTTCCCTTTTAAAATATTAACCTCGTTAAAAATATAAACAAATTAACTTTCGCCTAAATCCAATAAGAAAATTCACAACGGACTCATTATCTTAATTGATTACAACAATAACAATAACAATAACTAAGATTTTTCCTATATTAGATGGGGTCGACTACATGGATTCTTTGTTTCCACAAAGCACTATCATAATTTGTAGAATCCATTACAAATAAGTTTGACAAAGTTTTACTCTGATTGCAAGCTCAAAATCACCTTTGCCAAACTTATTAACATTTTGGGTTAATCGTCCACGAACTACTCACGCAAACGTCAACCATGAACCAACACGAGCACATCAACCTACTCGCCTCTATAATATTGCAAAGTAGTAAATGTAAAAGTTCGAGTGTACCAACACGTTCTCAGCACCCTGTTCACATTCCAAAGCATCACAACTTTAGGAACCACAATGCATATTACATTTAACATTTATAGAGCAACAACCACTTTTAAATCAGTTTAATTAAACTCACAACACCCACGCATGCATATGTGTGTTACATACACATGACATATATTTCTTAGTTTGGATGGATGGAGTATACGGTGTCTAAACCACGTCTTAAACGACCCTAAAGTTGACAAACTATGACTAGAACTGGATAATGTTTGGGTCCGAGTCCAAAAAAGAGAAGCTAGTTCAAATCCTGTTCATTGGATCTAGAACCATAGACATAAGAGTAGTCGGGGTGTGCATCCGATGCCACCCAACCTGCACCTGAACCTAAACCAAATTGAGCAGACATGGGACCAATTGAAACCACGACTGTATCTAAAGAGAACCTAAATCCAACCATAACTTGGTGCGAAACCAGATTTGAATTTTCAGAACCATATCAACAAGCCACTCTACCGACTAGCAACACGGCACAATACGAGTCAATGAGTAGGGTTGGGCATGACACGATCACAGAGACATGATACATCCATCCACAAGTGTCCCAATGGTGCATGACAGATTCAGACCTCAACCGAAAGAACCAGCAAAGCGCGACCGATTCGAGAACGTTTCGTGCATTTTGCCACTGTGGTAAGGGCCATACTGCTTGGACCCCCAACTTCTTATGGGGTAGTTCTCTCTCAACCACTCTCTCTCTCCCTCACTTCCTCTCTTGCTTACTTGTTTGGGTTTTCCTCATTTAATGCTTTTGTTAGGGTTCATATATATTTGCTCATAGATTGTCCTCTTTTGTCTTTGCTTTTGGGGCTCAGGATTTATAGATGCTTTCTAGTGTACTTTTTGAGACGTATATCTTCTGCTCTTTTAATTTTCTATTGGTTAAAGTAATGGGGCCAAGGCACACTGATCTGAAGTTTGTAAAGAACAAAATTTTCATTTAGTCTTCTAGTAGTCAATTAAAAGATTTTAGTGGATAGAAATTTCTTCCAGATTCCTTTTTAATTTTTTTTCATAAATTTTATCTTTTTGTTGTGAGAAAGGGATAGAATTGTTTGGTATATATATACATATAAGTCAAGTATATATATATATTGATTTCCCTTCTTGCTCATTCATAAATCAAGTATACTATGTCAATGAATAAGTCTTGGATTAAGAAACCACGAAACACACCTGAATATGCAAATGTGTTAAACCAATTTATGAAATTTGCAATTCGGTGTTGTCTATGTCTAAAGTATAGTTTTAGGAAGTGGCAAGTACACTTGTCTGGTTGCAGGTAAATCAAGACCAACAGTTCCATATTGGCAGTTTTGGTTCCACAAAAACCAGGAAGTAAACCCACACCAGACCCCTCCGATTCTAGCTTTGTTTCAGTTCCACTCGTTCTAGGTTCTATTTTGGATTTTAGTCTAAAAAAGTAGAAGTATTGAAATTTGTAAGGAATTAGATACAAAGTATTTTGTGACGATTGATTTAAGTTTTAGTTTAGTTCCAGCCGATTCTAGGGCCATTCCAATTATGGGTCAACCAATCGAGGTTGGTTGGAACTGGATAGGTCTAGTGGTAAGAGGGATAGGTAGTTAAAAATAACTTAACCTATAGTTTCTTTCCAAAAAATTGCAATGTAGTGTCAAATGTAAATGAGTCAAGAACATTAGTAGGAAGCAAAATACATTTGGCTGAAGATACATTGCATCCCCAAAATAAGATGATGACCATAATTCATGTCACATTTTGGTTAACTGGAACTAAATGCAAATGAAGCTACTAAACCCTATTAACCTGCAAAATGGAGAAAGAGATTGAAATGAAGGGTCTCGTGATGAATGTGTTGAGATTTCTGCTTTGCTTAGGGATTGTAATGAAGAATTGCATAAAGGGTATATGAAGGAAACAACTGCCTATTCTGTTGAAGTTATATCATATCAAGTGCTTGTGTAGAATCACTTATAAAGTAATGATTATCATACTATCATTGCTGAAAGATGCCCTTAGAGATGCCAATATAGTTGATTCATTCTATGAGGCAGTGAAAATCAACAACAAATAGGTGTTAATTATACCAAGATGTGTACATGTCAAAAGATTGTACGCTACATTTAGGAGAAGGTAATGAAGAGTTGCATGAATGCCCTAGATGTTAGACCTCTAGACAAAAAGTTAACACTAAGTAAAATTAACGAGCAAAGAGTTTACATTAGTTTCCTCTAATATTAAAGTAAAAAAGATTGTTCATGTTAACTATACCAAGATATGTACATGTCCAAAAGATTGTATGTTATATTGGGAAGAAAGTATTGAAGGGTTGCATGAATGACCTAAATGTAACACCTCTGGGTAGAAAGCTAACACTAAGTAAAAACAACAATCAAAGATTTTGCGTTAGCTTCATTAGATATTGTAGGTAAAAAAATTATTCGTCTTCTAGTATTGACAAGTTTATGAGATGACATGTAGAGGAGAGAAATCAAAATAAATCAATGAGACACCTTAGAGATTCTTAGACATGGAAGGCATTTGATTTTGTTCCATCTTGAATTTGATGTAAATCCTCCAAACATATGACTTTGTCCTAACCAGTGATGATTTTTACCATTTTGGAACCATGAGTATAAACTGTAGAATTTGGCTAGTGGTCTTAATCCTTTATAACCACCATCCTTCGGTATCCATGAAGTCCGTTTATCATCTCAATGATCATTCTTGAAAAGCAAATGCCAAGAAATGATATAGACATATACCTACAACCCCTCCAAGGGCTGAAAGAATTGTGGTACGATGAACTCTTCAAAGAATAAAATGTTCAAGATGCAGACAACTCTAATGTGAATGATTATGACTTTTTTGAGCTTGGTACCTTATGTGGATGGAATACACATACTCAACTCTAATGGGAGAACTGTTGTAAGGGATCCACCAATGATATTGCAAGGGTAGGATTGTAGTAACTCGATGAAATGATTGTTACTTTTGATAAACCACTATTGTCAAATGATAAAGGTAGAAGATACTAAGGAAAGCCACTATTGAAATTAATGCCAATAAGTGGAGGAAGAAACACATATTCTTTTAGCTTCTTTATTAGAAGACTAACTTGTTGCATCACAATTTAATGTTAGGCCCATTGAAAACAATATATGTGACAAATGCACTTTACTTAGTTAGACTAGAAAAATAAAAGACAACTTCAATGCTCAAAAAATATCAAAGTAATCGTTATTAGGCAAGATCTCTGGATGCCATTTTTCTTGATGTTTATATATTGTCAAATTCAAGGATGTACTCTATAGGATTTGAAGAATGTCATTATTCTTGATGGGTACTCTAATAACACATCAAGGTGCATTGACTTAAAATGAAAGCTCTCTACACTGAATTGTCATGTGCTTATATTCGTTACCATTTGGCATATGTAATTTTTTACTGCAAAATGTAGTTACAATGGTGATAGAGTCTTGCTTGTTCATCACAAACCTATACGAAAAAAGCTTAAGTCTTTTAGATCTTAACAAGTTGTAACTGTTCTAGTTCTTTGTCATTTAAAAATGCTACTTCCTCTAGATCTTTTTGAAATTATGGTCCATTTGACTTGCCATCTTCCTGGTAAGGTAAAGCTTAGAGGCCCTACTGAATATAGTTGCTTAGACATAAATCTTGTACTATTTTTGTTGAAAGTTAATCAATAAGGCAACAATGTTATGTCCAAATAACTCTAGAACTCTTATATGTATTGGGTTGGCTAAGTTTTACATATGAAATAAGGATAAAAAAAAAGGTCCCGTGAACAAGAGCTAATTAGGAGAAGAAGGTTCAATAGCCTAGAGCTATTTAGAAGATGAAGTTCAACAATGAAAGATCATGGCTTGTTGCATTACTTCCTCGGAATAGAGGTAACTCGAGATAACAAAGGTAGGTTCTTGTTAGAAACTAAGTTTGCTACAAATATTATTTATAAGTCAGGGATTAGAGATGATAGGACTTTAGAACAAAAAATGCTAAATCATAAATTGAGAATCATATATGGAGAAGGACTGACAAATCCTACTCCTTATAGACAAATGATTGGAGCCCTAACATATTTGAGAATCATATGTCCTAATATCTCATATGTAGTTCATAAAGCAAGTCACTTTAAACATGCACCAACAATAGCTCATGTGGGGGCTGTCATGAGAATTGTCAAATATGTAAAGAACACAATTGATAAGGGAGTATTCCTTTCCTCTTCTTAATCTTTAAATCTAATTGCTTATACTGATGTTGATTGAGAAAGATATGTCAATGACAAACACTCTACGAAGGCTTTTACATATTTTTAGGTGACTCACCTGTATCTTGGAAGTATAATAAACAACTAAAGGTATCACTTTCATTAACAAAAGCCGAGTACCAGGTGATGGCCAATATCTCTATAGAATTGATATGGCTCACACAACTCTTTAAGGATCTACATGTTCAAACTGAATCTATGCCTCAAATGTACTGTGACAATAAAAGTGCAATGTATATTGCATACAACAATACTTTTCATGAACACACAAAACACATAGAGATAGATTGCCATTATGTTCATGAAGAATATCTACAAGGATATTTGGATCAACAATTTGTTTCAATAGAGTATCAATTTATTGACATTCTTACCAAATCACTCTCATCACCTTGGTTTCAAGCTCTCTCTAGCAAACTACCAGTTGTTATAATGTAAGTTTGAGGAGAGTGTAAGAAAAACATCCAGCTAGAGCCAACTTGATTCCAACGGCTAGTTTTCATAACCACTTTGACTCTCCAACACCCAACAACTAGTTCCCTATCAGTTGGTTGCTGGCCAACAACTCTATTTTGAGGCCTATAAATATGTATTCAACCCCTCTTGTAATTTAAGCCTTTGAAGGTCTTTGTGATTCAATAAAGCATTCTTTGCTTCAAGTGTGTTGTGTTGTGTTGTGCAACTCCGAGTTTTATAGAAGTGCTTAAGGCATTTCGTATGGACCGCTATGGTCATTGTGAAGCTATTCAAAGGTGGATTTCATTATATTTGTGTTTTAGATTTCTTATTATATTGACATTAAATTGTATTTTGTATATTCTTTGGGTTATTATATAGGTTCAAATTTATGAATTCATGAGCCAATACTCGCAAAGTTATTCGAGAATTTCAATGGTGCTATTGGTATAATCTCAAGAGTACATCACTCTAGACCTATTCAAGGACATGACATGGACTCTGCTTCTTTCCTTATTTCTAAGCATTCATAGATTTGACTTCTTGGACTACATACATATTCAACTAGTTTCACCCATATAATTTAGATATGCGACATTTGGTGGTTGACGTTTCATATAAGTTAGTTGTAGTATTGGTCTACAATGCTAACAAGGAGGAAGGTACTTATAGAGTTCTCTAGTATGAAGAGAATGAATCTTTTTTATTGAAGGATCATAATAAAAAAAAGGTTTGGGACCTCTTATGGGAATGATTTGGAAGATCCAAAACAAAAATAAAGTGATATTTGCTTGTAACTGTATAATGGAGGTAGTTAATCAATATAGATTGATCAGATATCTGATTCAAATCTAATATTAGCTCCTATGGGTATATAAGACACACGAGGTAATAATTTAAAAGTGTAGACCTTTTTCTTTGTATGTACTTGAACTACATTTTGCTTCTTCTATTCTTGTTAATTGCAAATAAGAGTTTACAAAACTTTTCCCAGTTTAGGAACATGTTCAGAAAGTTCATAAACTAACTAGTAGAGAATACTTCACAGGATTGATTTTTTTTTTGTGTGTTAAAGATTCAATAGGAATTACTGAATTTTGCCGTTGATATTATTAGTTCTACATGCGCATATTCATATAATGTTATAAATGCTAAGAAAATATACTTATTCATTCTTAATCAGAATTATTTCTCTTTAAAATTGACAACTTTGTGTTAACATTGAGAAATTGGATCAATCCATCTTGAGGTAACACATGGCTGTTCCATTGAGTTAAAAGGTACTTGTTTGGGTGATCATGTTAATTATTCTAGGTCTAAACACATTTCAATGTGTTAATGGGTGAGATCAATCCATCTAGGCTAAAGTTGGACATACAATGGTCTTTGTCTTGATAAGGTAGAGAAAATTAAAGTTTAAAAGGATCTCTTTAAAGTTATCAACCATACACTAATTTATCTTGCTTTGTGGTGTACTTAGCCATTTTTTACTTTTAATAATTTTTAATATACTATTGTTTTTGTTTTTATCTTTTTCTTATTTAAACTTCTCTTTTTTTTATTTAGCTATTTATTCTTTTCACTTTTGGTCTTTATAGTTGCAGGCATTTGTTGTAAATAGTAAGCCCATATCACCAAGTCAAAAAACAAAATCTTTGATTGGAAGCAATGAGGGACCTCAATAATCTCAAGGTCATGAAAGTCAACCTCAGAATCATGTACATCTTCATCTGTTGTGTTATTTGGGTTATATTTGACTTATAAAATTATCTCTTTGTAGATTTGAACAACAATGGAGTTTGGAGTCATACTGTTACTATGCTTATTTTATTCTATACCATTAACAACTTTGTTTTCATGTTTATTCAATACTGTTGTGCCATTTGTGATGTACTTGACTTATTTGTTCATATCAATATGTACATTTTATATTCTAGGTTGTTGATTGGATTGTCAATAATAGTTAATGTGTCCCATCATTTGGGTCCTTGTACAAGATTATTGTGATAACCTCCATATATAACTTACTATTATTTTGGGAAAACAAAAATATTGATTTTCGAATGCACCTAATTTATAGTATATATGACAAGTGAGAAACCATCATGATATAATAAATAGTATGTTGGTAGAGCAACCAACTTAACTTACAGTTTATTATGTGGTTCTCAACTGCCCCTAAATGATGTAATCTGTTGGTTAATGTGGCATTTTGTAATACCCATGCCAATGGTCATAGTTTACTAGCTAATTCAATGGTTTAGAACTATTATAAAAACTGACATAATTACTCTCACATTATGTTGGTGAAACTATTGTTTTAAAGGGAACGTGATTATGCAAATTATGACACAAAAACCAAAACAATTACTTATGAGAAATTACATTGATTCATGTGAAATCATCATTTTAAATGGAATGAGAACAAAGTATAGTGATTGGGTTAACTACTATAACTAAATACAATGGCAACTAAATCTATCACTTTATTAAAAAAGAATCTTTTTGATCCATTTTCTTTAGTAGTTGTTGCAAAAAAGAAACTCAATTGCCCATTCAAAGTCCATATGTAAAGTTTAATTCAAATAAAATTTAAAGAGAAACCTCACATTCATAATTATCTTATACAATAGAAAAAATATTATAATAACTATCTTCCTAAAGCTTCAATCAACATCATCTAGATTATCACAAAGTTTTAAGGATCTCTATTATTTATATTTTTCTCATTAATACCAATATTATAACTATCTTACCTAACCTAGGCTTTGATATCAATTTATCACACCCCGAGCCAGTGAACCTACTTGAGGTCAATCTTGCATTGGTGCATTTGATATGGCTCTTGAACAAATATGAGTTGCAAAAACAAACCTAATAATACAGTACCAATTACTTTCTATCAAAATATTAACTTTGTTAAAAATATAAACAACATATACCTAATAATAGAAGTTACCCTTGATTCATTGAGATCTAATTATTCTAGTCATCTCTTCTTGATTCTTGTCCTTGTGCTGAGGATATAGTCTATTTCTAATTAAACTTATTCTTAAACTTTTGAGGTCTTCATTAGTTTTAGCCTATCTCTTTTGAACATGAGTGAGAATTTTGTAGAATGTAACTAGTCCTTGAAATTATCAAAGATATCATAAGGCCCAAGGTACCTATCTATAGTTTAGTTATGGCAAAACCGTTAGTTCAATCAAATGGTCATGGTGATGCATGTTTGACCAATAGAGAGTTGAGAGATTGGTTGAACTTCATAAGGAGCCTAAGATCATAATTACTAACACTATTGGAAGATAAGCTTATTTTAAATGTTGGAAAAAATTTTCTGATTGTTACACATAGTTGGAATAGATAATGACATGCCGATAGTTGGATAGCCAGAATAAAATTGTTCAAAAGTAACAATTAGTTATTAAGCAATTCCAATTGTTGTGGACTTATTAACCAATCGGAATTGGTTTTCTACAACAACAAAAATAATTTTTGTTTGGCACAAGAATAATTTTCTCCCTTCGCTTTCTCTGCAATGTGTGTTCACTCTCACCTCTGTCTTTCTCTATCTGGCTCTTGATCTCCCCCTTTCTTTATGTAGCACTCTCTCTAGAACCTCCTACTGATGCTTTTTCAATGCATCTTCTCTTGTTCTCTCTCTCTTCCATGGATGGAAGTTTTGAGTAGGGTTCCTCTACCTTTCTCTCTCTCGCAACCTTAATGTTTTTCAATTTTGCTTTTCTCTATATGTTGCAACACTCACGATATCTGATTTCAGATTTTTTCCACAATAACTACATTTGATTTTCTTTTGGTCCAAACCTTTTCCTGGATTTTGGTTGGAGGTTCGTTTAAAAAACGGATAAGTGTATTATCTTTTGCTTCAGTTTCTTTATTACTTTAGTCATTCTGGTGGACGTCTCTATGCTTTCATGCCTTTTAATCAAAGTTAACTATTAACTAAGATTATCATGCTTAGATTTAATTTCAAGACTTGTGCCTCTTCTTGATTGAAACTTTCTAAAATGGATATCTTTTAATCATGATATAGACGTATTTGTTTGTATTATTATGCAAACTGAAGTGCATAAGAGCCCCACTTAGTTGGGAAAAAGTCTTGCCTTCCATTAGGGTAGTGGAGAAAAACCACTCAAAAGACTGCTTCTATTTTCTATGGTCTGAGGAACAAATTTGATTGAACAGTCTCCACCTTTGACATGTTAGGAGTACAATTAGCACTCTTGCCATGCACTAAAAACCTTAAATCTTAGCAATCAAGTAAATTTAGGTATCTAATGAAAATCAAGCCCAAACCAAGCATACATATGGACTAGATGATATTTGTCACATAGAATATTAGTTTGTAGACAGATCTCTCTCAAGCCTTAACCACAAAAAGTCCTCACTCATGTATGAAATTAGAAATTAGTTATAGCATGAACTGACAATTTCATGGCAAACATAACTTTCCCCTTCAACACAATTCATTAGCATTTTCAATATATGACATTGACCAAGACTTGGAAGGAAAAGCAATACTTAAAGTGTTGGAAGGAAATAATAATCTAAAGCATTAGATAAAAATGTGATTTTTTAAGTAAAATGTTGATATAACACAATATGGAGCCTCAATTGCAACTTGGAATTAATATAGCCAACCCCACTTACCATGAGAAAAAGACTTAGTTTTGTCATCAAGTGTCCGTACTTGGAACCTAAAATGGTTAGTGGACTACGTGCTCCAATTAAAGAACTTGTAAATCAAAGCTAGATCTTTGCACTTAAATGTTAACGTAGTTAAGTTCTTGAAAATTATAATCTTTAATATGTTTAGGTTAATTCTTATGTTTAGATTACTTCACTAAATTTTGTAAATTAAATTTCCCATTTCATTTAGTAAACATAACAATATGTAACATTATAAGTAAGTAGAAGACTTCAATATGCTAAGTTTTCCGCAGCAACATAAGAATCAAAGTTTTCTTATCAACGTAAGAACCACATACGAACCTTTACTTTATTTGCATAGGAATCAAATAGTTCTTCTAAGATTTTGTTTTGTTGAGTTCATCAATAGGTTTGAGCAAAATTTGATGTTTATATTTTTATAGCGATCAAGTGGGCTCTTGGCTTACGTGTTGTGGATCACATATTTATGAATAAATGTTCTTTTGGATTTCTCATGATTTGGTGAATGATCAACACTAACTTATATGTTTTTTATTCATCATTTAATTGATGACTATGACTTGTGATTGTATCAATATCAATTATTTGTTAGACAGAAATTATATTTATAGTCCTACAACTGGGGTCAACATATATGTGCGGAGTGAATGCCTTTGTCCATTACTTTTATACCAAATGATCAAGGTAGAGATGATGGGAGGATCTATTGCCTATATTTGGAATGCTATAATAGTTTTTTTGAAAGATCACAATAGATAAAATTTCATCTTATTTATTATAGTTTTACTCAGAACTATACTAAATCATTCTTTTATGGTGAGCAATAAAGACCTAATGTTTTGCATAGAAATGTAACCAAGCCACTATATTAAGATGTGAAAAGCACTCACTATTATCATATATGGTATGTTTGTTTCATATCAAATTTATGCATCATATTTCCAATAAAATAATTGATGACTTGTTAGAAGTGTTTCAGGACATGCCGTAGAAGGTATTGGTATCTAAATGTTGGTATGATGCTAGTAAGTTGGTAGCAGCTTTTGTTTTGGACTATGTCAAAATATATGTATGTCTTAATGATTGTATTTGATATAGAGGTGAATATGAGCATACAAATAGGTGCCCTAACCTAGAATGTAATTTCCCAAAGTGGAAATCTACAAATGATATGATACGGAAGAAGAACATTCTTTTAAGATAGTCCAATACTTCCTACTAATACTATGACTTCAAAGGTTGTTTAGATCAAGTAAGATTGTAGAGTTCATAAGTTGGCGTATCATAAGTCCAAGAGATGCTTTCGATAAGATAAGTCATCCTAGAGATTCAGAAGCATAAAGACACTATGATGAGGTGCATCTCTTGTTTGCAACAGAGAATCTTGAAATGTATGACATGGTTTTGTAAGTAATGAATTTATTCCATTTAGAATTTTATCTGGAGGTAGTCAGAGTTATTGGCTAATCATGCTAATGCTATATAATTTACCTCCTTTGAGGGCTATAAAACAACCAGCTATTATAATATTCTTTCTTATAGATCAGCCAAAGTAACATGCATATAATATTGATGTATATCTATAACCATTAATTGATAAGCTGAAAGTATTTTAGAGTAATGGAGTTATGTTATATGATTCAAATAAACAAGAAGTGCTTCGAATGCATATAGCTACAATACGAGTGACTGATAACTTTCCTACTTATAGAATGTTGTGAGGATGGAAGACTAAGGATTGTAAAGATTTTCCAATATGTTACATTAATAATGCTTGCATTCATTTGCTATATAACAAAAAATTATATATGAGACATTATCATTTCTTGCCTATATATCATACTTGCCGAAACAATACCTCATCATTTGATGAGAAGCCATAATACAAGGAGTCTTCGATTCTATTAAGCAGCGAAGATATTTTACGACAACATGAAGACATGAAAACATTGTATTTTAGAAAGTGTCATGTGCTTGTGAAGTAGCATCCTCATTTGGATAGAAACAAAAGAGTATTTTCTTGAGCTTGCATTTTGGAAGACTTTATTAGTGCATCGACATTATGCACATCAAGAAGAAGATATGTGAAGATTTTGTCATTTATAATAGAAAAGGATGAGAAAACCAAGGATAATATCAAGTAACGAATGAACATAAAGATATTGAGGTTAATGAGTACATTGCATGCAAATGTTCGTAATACTCAATTTGAGATAGTGATTTTATCGAGTGCTTCTTACCAATTGAAAAAGTGGAAAAAAATATTTCTTAGTATTTTATGGTGCATTTAAGTAACTTGATGGGTTTTCATCATATATATACACACACATATCTAAAAAGTGCAAGCATAAGATTATTGATTTGAAGATGAATGAATGTCATGTTTTGATACCACTCAATCCGGTGGCTATGCATAATAATACACATAAGATGTATTCTTATGATAAATGGATTATAAGATGCTATTCTTTATATTTTTGCATATCAAAGATATTTTCTTCAAGCTTTTTTGAAATTATGATGCACTTATCTATCCATTTACCAAGAGAGGTATGACTTGCTGGGCCAATATAATAGTGTTGGATGTATCCTATGAAAAGGTTCTTATTTACATTGAAGAACTACAAGCTTCATAATAGTAGACCCGAAAGATCCTAATGGAAGAAGCTTTATGATGTTCACAACTATAAAAGAATAGACAAAATAGTCATAATAAGCTTTATTCTGATTGCTTAATTCTGGCTGTCCTTAACTATCACGATATGCTTTATCATGACTCTAGACAACAGTCAGACTAAGCAAGTAGAAGGACTTAGAGGCTCGCACCTAGTTTTTTCTCTCTCTCCCCTCTTGTATGGGTCCAAAACACAATCAAAGTTACATGCAATTATAAAGGCTCATCTGTTAGATTTTTCATCTACGGATCAAGATGAGGAAAACAGCCAAAAAAACTTCAGCTTTGAGAAGGGATTCATCACATAAAAATCTAGTGGTTAGAAGGCAAATTTATTCAAACAGTATGGTCAATGAAGGATGAGATGGATCTCTTTACCTATTTCTAGGAATTCTAAAGGTGAGATCAAAGTTTGCTAGTCCTGCACACTTTTTCCTATCCCATATAACTCGCTTCTTCAAACTTTTTCGTTAGGCATTATGTTCCACCTAACCAATTTTGTTTGGAATTGGATTTCACTTAGATCAATTATTCATACATTAGAGAGATAACTTTCCAACTAATATTGTGTTCATGATGGCGATTTGGTTACTGTAAATGTATTGTGTAAACATTTTCCATGATTTTGACATGATAGAGCCCTATGGCTTGATGCTGGGCTGTGCATGTTTGCATGGTATGGGTAACCCCAGCTTGCCAATTAGAAAAAAAACAATGGTCAATAGCATGGCTAAAGAATTACTGAAGTGTATGTGTATGTGTATGTGATGGTCAAAACCATGTATGGTGATGGTCATAGAGTTTCTCTCATTGAACTTACGGTGTAATGTCTATGTCAATCAGGAGGCTTGATAGGTACAGCAAGGAGGGAAACGATAAAGCATGGCCTTTGACATCTATATCTATTTCTATATATGTATATATACATATATCTACATTATATATATCTATATACACACACTTTTGACTGAATTTGCTTAATCTCTATCTCGATTCATCATATCCAACTGATTCCTGTTTCGCTCCTCACCTATATAAATTGAACATGAGTTCTTCCATTATCTTATGCCAAAAGAACATGAACGATGCTTATGAGAGAATATATTTAATTAGTGTATATTTCATAGAAGCTGCTAAACCTACCAGTTTGCTGGGTGCAAAAAGTAGTTGTAGAATCAATGCATTATTCAAAACCAAACATCTACAGGCAGGGGTGAGCATTCTTTAGTTTTAAGAAAATAACTGAACTGCACCAAGCCACAAAACCTGGTTCAGTTTGGTTCTATTGGCAATCAGTTTGGCTTTGCAATGTAGATAGGGGTGCACATCAGTTAGTTTGGTAAACTGAATCAGCCGACAACCTAACTGCCTTTAAATTTGAAAACTGAAAAGGAACCAAATTTTGTAGGTAACCAAACTCAACTGAATTATTTTGATAAGCTCAGTTCAGCTGTTCCGTTTGGTCTCCATGGCTGAGTTCCAATATATAGACACACACACACACACACATATATATATAAAAGAGAGAGAGAGAGAGAGAGAGAGAGAGAGAGAGAGAGAGAGAGAGAGAGAGAGAGAGACTTCAGTTTTTTGCTTTAACAAGGAATTCACAGTTCGTGTAAGTTCCAGCTCATCGTAAAGTGCTCTGTGCAGGTCAAAGGAAAAATTGGTCAGGATATCAACATTACTTTGTGTTAATAAATGAGTCACGAGTCATTGAATTGCTTAAAGTTGATTTTAGTAATAAGGGAAAAGTGAAGTAGGAAAAAGGAAAATACTTTTACAAACTCAGCAACTTTAACTTCCCAGGTAAATAGTTTCAATCACTATAAAATTGAAAAAGAAAGAAAGAAATAATTATGATAACACACCAGTACACCACCCTTAGCTTTCCAAAAATTTGATTTCAATTAGAGAGAGAGAAAATAAGGATAAAAAGAAGAAATATTTTCACAAGATCTCTACCCATGACTTGTTAAAAGAATTGGTTTCCAAGGGATGGCGGATCCATGTATATGGCACTGCACAAAATATGAAGCCTTAGCGAACCTGCCATTAAGATTTGAACCAAGTTTGATGCAGATAACTAAATGATTCTGCAATCCCAGCACAAAAACGGTTGAATTGGGCATCCAACCATTATTTGTGGAAAGATTACAGGAAAGAAGGTTGTAACAGTCAAGACAGGTTGAAACCATTGGGCGATTATGGTGCTTATCCGTAACCGACTAGATAAGAACTCCAGAAAAGAAAAGCTTAGTAGGAAATCCGAGAGATTATGGAGGCGTTGCTCTATAAATACAAAACATCGTAGAGATCATATGCACCAAATACAAGTTGAAAAAACTCTCAAGCAAATCCTACTGTGAGGAAACCTTGAAAACCAGATCTCACATACTTGTTCACACGAAAGAGACGATCCACTACTGCGTATCTTCAGTGAGGCTTCATCGAACTGGTGTAGAGGATGCCGGAGAGCCGACCAAAAATGTCATTAAAAATATAAACTTGGTTTGTCTCTACAAAATAAGGTATGCATTAAATAAAAAAAAGGAGGAAAACAAAGGGTCCCTGTTGCAGGTCTCGGCAGAAGGCAGCAAGAGCCAGCCCAAGTAGAGACATGAAAGAGGCGGCAATAGATAACCCAAGTCGAGACAGGGCAGAAGGCAGCAAGAGACAACCTAAGTCGAAATGAGGCAGAAGGCAGCAAGAGCTAGCCCAAGTCGGAACGAGGTAGAAGGTGGCAAGAGCCCGCCCAAGTCGAGTCAGGGCAAAGGCGACAAGAACCAAGAGAAGCAGGCTGGCAAATGGCCATAAAAGGGCTAGAAAAACCACCGGCAAAACCCTAGCCAAAAGGTTGGCGGACGGCCATAACAGGCCAAAAAAACTACCAACAAAACCCTAGCCAAAAGGCTAGAGGACAGCCGCAGGCGGAGCGCCACTCTCCTCTTCCTCTCTCTTCTTAAAAATCATTGTCTCTCTCTCCTCCGGCTTTATATATGCTGGAAAACCGCTCAATGGTTTTAGAAAACTACGGGCAAAAACTAGTGGTTTTCGAAACTGCTCTCGATTTTCGAAAACTACCTCGGGCAATAGATTGAAAAATCTATTTTGCCCCGATCGGATAAAATTACCAAAATATATAGATATCTTTAGATAAAAAGATAATTTTACCCTTATTCTGGCAAAAAGTCAGTTTTGCCCTATAGTAGTTTATGAAAATTATGAAAAACCAAGAGATTGAATTACTTTTCGGCCCTTATCGGTTAAACATATTACAATACTACCACTATATCAAAAGAAAATATGTCCCTGTCTTTTTGAAAATTAGAAATTCGGATTGAGAGGTAAAATTATATATTTACCCCTATCATTGACAAATTTCCAGAAATACCAAACACTGATTTTACTATTTTATCCTTGGTCTTTTTGAAAAATTATAAAATTAGACAAACAGATAAAATTCCAGTGTTTTGGGAAATTATTGGAGGCAGCAATTCTTTGAGAAAATTAAAAATTTTTCCCAACTTGATTTTATATTATAAATGAGTTATTTTGAGCTCATTATTTGGATATTATGAATCATGCTAATTAGAATTATGCTATTTGTGGTTTGTTGCTTGGTTTATTACTTTATGAATATTTTCTTTTTAAACCGTCTATTTGTTAAAATTGGTAAGCACATAAAAATGAACTCAAGAATATGTGTTTCGGAACTAGCAAAGACAAAAAAACTAAACGATGTAAACTTCTAAACATGGAAGAGAAGAATACTGCTCACTTTAACACTTAAATGTGTAGAGTATGTTTTAAAGAAAATAGTGTGTCTGCCACAACTAGACGCAAAATAGCAATAAATAGAAATGTATAAGACATTTCTTAAAGATGACACAATAGCAAAAACCGTCATTTTGATATACATGGAGGATGACCTGATTAGGATCTTTGAGGAATTCGAGACTGCAAAAGAGATGTTCAACTCAATAACATCTAAATATGATACAACTGTTAAACTATACGTTTAATTATTACTACAAAAATATAACTCCATCAAAATGAAAGAAGGGGATAATGTAGTAGAACATGTAAACCACATGCTGGTAATGGCAAGAGACCTAGCTCTGGCAAAATCAGTAATCTCGAAACCGATGCATATATCCACCATATTGAATAGTCTTTTCCCATCATGGAATATAGTCATCACTGCTCTTAGGCTAGGGCTGGAAATCAACCTTTCTAAATTGCCCTTGAAACTAACAATTGAGCAAGAACACATGCGTATAAATAGAAAAGAAAAATTGCTAGTAGTAGAAGAGGAGATAGGGTCTACATCCAAATACAACCAAAGAAGAAATAAACTAAACAAAAAGTTTGGCAAAAATAATAAGAAAGACGGTCAATCCTTTTAAGAAAACGCAGGAAAATGCTTCTCGAGTCAAGTGTTTCAGTTGTGGAAAGATGAGATATTACAAGAGGGATTGCCACAATAAGAAGAGTGAAGGAAACAAACCACAACACGGACAATCGAAGAAGCAGGACATAATCGAAATATCTTTACATAGATCACTCGATGACTGGTTGGTGAATTGACTGATGAGCGACCAAACATAACTCGAAAACCAAGAAAGAGGCAATGGGTCTAAAGGAGTACAAACCAGGAGAACATTGGGTATACATGAGAAATAATACTTTCTCAAATATTCTAAGTATTGGGTCCATTAGAAATTTTGTACAAGACATACCAATTGTATTAAGTGATGTATTGATTGTGCCATCTATAAGGCATAATCTTGTTTTGGTCCTCCTTAGTAAAGAATGGTTTTGAGGTAAGGTTTGTTCCTCACAAGGTGACTATGGGAAAAAAGAAAGAATATTTTTCTTTGGAAAATTTGATGTAGAACATAGACTGTTCAAATTGAGAATCAATGAAAATGAAAGTTTTGTTTATATTGATTGTGCCTGTAATATTGATATTAATGTATGGCATAAACGCTTTGGGTATATAAGTTTGGAAAAGTTAAGGAAATTATCCAACTTTGACTTCCTGTCAAGATTTGAGGAAAACGCTTTCAACAAGTGTGAAGCTTGTATACAAGGAAAAATGATGAAAAAAGTTTTTTCCAAAGAGATAACAAGGGCAACAACTCTATTTGAGGTCATTCACATTGATTTATGTGAACCCTTTAGAGTAAGGTCACATCAAGAAAAGGTTTATCTTATAACCTTTATCGATGATTACTCGAAATATATGTATATATCTGCTACCACATAAATCTGAGGCACTTGAAGCATTTAAAGAATATAAGCAGAAAGCTTAAAATCAACTTGGGTATTTAATCAAAGTCTTAAGATCAGATAGAGATGAGAATATACCTTTGAAGAATTTTTAGAATTCTGCAAAGACTTTGATATTTGAAAGCAAAATATAATTCCTAGAACACCTCAATAAAATGGTGTAGCTGAAAGATATAACAGGACCTTACTGAACATGACAAGGTCAATGTTAATTGATGCCTACCCACCAAGGATATTTTGGAGAGAAGCAGTAAGTACATCAATATATATACTCAATAGAGTACCCTGTAAGATTGTATTCACTACACCATATGAGATGTGGTTTGGAAGAAAACCCAACCTACGTCATCTTAGGAAGTGTGAATCTATTGCTCATGTAAAGATCATTGATTAGTGTAGATGTGAAAATTTTATCCCAAAGCCTATGTAAAGACTTGGAATAACTTTCTCAATCTACTTCGTTCTTCCACGAGCGTGCCAGCTAGTTTAACTAAAACTAGCAAAGTTATAATTCCGACTTCGTGAGGCGATTGTGGCTAAGCGAGATCTTTTCATCTTAAGCCTTTTTTAACCGATGCTCAAGAGTCAACTTAGACGCTTTGAGGAGATTTGTATTCGGTGTATGTTTCCAAAATTCACTTTGAAAGATGATTTTAATCAAAACAATTCATGCACTTTGTCTATAGAGTAAAAATTTTTAAGTTCTAAAAAACATAAACTAGTTCTGTTTTCAAATCTTATTTCCAATTTTTTTTATAGTTTAGATATCTCCAAAATTCATGAAAAAATTATACCATATAGAGCAGAATGTAGAGATTCTAAGACTATTTTGTTTTGTGCTGTGGATTTGCAAAATTAAATATAGAAAAGACCACTCTTTAGGTCTAAAGAAACCTCTGTATTTCAGTGTATAAAGCTCCAATTTCTATGAATTTTAGAAAGCTATGAATATCAACTTTCTAATGAGACTAGTTTCATCAAATTTGGCTCATTGCAAACAAAGTTATGAGAGTTTTACACAACCTCTATTGTAGGAAAAACAAACTGTGCAGAACTGACTCTGAATTTGGCCGATCTTTCTCTATTTTATTGATGATACTACACGATCCTAAAATTCTTGAACATTTTATTACAAGTGGGCTTGTGTGTGTAGATTCAGTGTTCCAAATTTAAGATCATTTGAAGTAGGTGTTTAAAAATTAAAAATGAAATAACAGACGTATATAGGATGCTAGAAAACAAAGTTTTAGTTTTAAAACATATGTGCATGCATTCATCCAAAATTTAAAAGCAATCCACAGCTAAATTAGAGTAAATGACTGAAGGAAAATAAATGTAAATACATATTTAGCTTAAGCATAGAGGGGATTAAGAGATATAAGAGTGTATAGAATATAGAGAGGTATAGAAAAATGAAATCAAACAAGTAGATGCATAAACATAAACTAAATGAAACGGGCAACATTTCTACTCTATTACAACTTGGGGGGAGACTAAACTCCATTAATACAACCCCTTTCAAATTAAATAAGAGGAAGGAAGAATTAAGAATCAACAAAAGAGGAAAAACACACTTACACTTCCTCTAATTGCTCACGGCTCCAAGGAAGGGGACGTTCCCTTCTTGCTTTCTTCTCTCACTCTCTCTTTCTCTCTTTTCTCTCTTTGCAACACCTACTCTCTTTCTTGGGTCCCTTTCTACACTCCCTTCAATGCTGGAAATGAGCCCCCAAGGCTTCTATTTATAGGCCAAGGGGAGGGGCTGCTAGAGGCTTCCACAAATTGGATCTCCTTGGCCCAAGTTTTGATCCAATGTTGGGGCTGATCCACATGGCCTTCACATGGCTTTGTGGTCCCCTTTGGTGAGTCCATCCAACTCCTATGTGGATTGGGTCATGGTAGAACTAAGGTGAGTTCAGCCCACTCTGACTTGGCCCTTTAATTCAGTTCAATCCAATGTAGGTTTGGCCATGTGTGTTGTTGAGCCAAGTGAGTCACAATCAGCCAAGGTGCAGTCCGACTCCACTTGATGCAACCTAAAGCAATCCTTGTACCATTCTTCTTGATCCAAGGTTAGCCTCTTCACGTGCATGGGTTGGGTGTTGCCCCCCTTTGAGCCGCCTTGGACTTGAGTAGGTGAGCTCAACCCACCTTAGTGTCTCTTGCTTGCCCCTAGTATCTTGGCTTGAGTCTTGACATGGGGTATGGTCTAGCCCATGGTAGTTTCTCCTTCCTTAGCCTACTTGAGACTTGATTCTTTGTTTCGGTCCTTGTTTGATGAATGAGTTTGGTCCTGGGCTTGACTCAACTGTCGCCTTAATCCTTGCTCTCATCCTGATTTGTTCTTATCCTCGTTTGACCTCGACTTCATCCCTTTTCATTTATGGTTTCAAATATTTTCTTTTTTATTATTTAAAACCATTTCATTTTGAAATATATTTGAAAACATCGAGTTTTAACAAACTTTAAATATTCTTTTAAAAACAACTAAGTTCTATTCCCAATGTTTGTTTGCACCGATGACCTGCTTTCGTCCCGTGAGTTGGTCTTTACCGTTTCAACCACTTTAACCCTTTATTGGGTGTAGGGTGTCAGACCACTTTAACCTTTTTGATGAGTGTGGGGTCTCGAACCACTTTAACCCTTGTGGGTGTAGGGTGTCAGGGTAGGACTATCCCCAATCGGGTGAGTTCTTGAGGTCTGATTTGAATTTGATTTGGTTTTGATTTCAAAAGGTTTTTGTAATTTTTGTAAATTTGATATTTTACAAACATTTTATGGGTTTGGTTCAATGTCTAATTTCTATTTGTTTCTTTGAAGAAAATTGTTTGAAACCATCCTTTCTTTAGATGAAAATCATTTGAAAAGGCAGAATGTCCCAATTTCGGCTTGAGGGCAAAGCAGTCATTTTTTTTAGCTCTTTGTCAAAATTGGATTTTTTTGAGAGGGGTGCAATTTACCATTATTTTGAGGCTGGCACAAAATTTTGGTTAGGAAATGAGTTTGTTTAAGGTGTCTTTACTTGAAAGCCCTTAAAAGACCTAAAACCGTAATTTTTTCTTAAAAAGGTAAAATTTCTAAAAGTTCAAATTATTTTGAGAAAAAATTTTGGTGTCTACAATCAGTCAAGAGACAAACTAAACAAAAGGTCCTTAAAATGTATATTCATTGAATATCCTAAAGGCTGAAAGGGATATTGGTTTTATCATAAAGATCACAGATTAATACAGCAGAGATGTTGAATTCTTAAAAGATACTAAGAATTACATCTTAGAAAATAATGATGAGTATGTTGATGATCTAGTAGGCCTAGACTAATCATCATTTGAACCTATAAAAGATATTCTTGAAACAATCAAAACTTTAAGTAGATATAAAAGGCCTAAGGTCACACCGTACTACTTAAAGGATTATCGCACTTATCTTGTAAACGAAGTGTATAATTTGGTAGATTTAGATAAGTTGAGTGATAACTTGACTTATCAGTAAGCAATAAACTCATCAGAAGCAAAAGACTGGGGAAAGTCATGGATGAGAAAATTGAATCCATTAAGAAAACCAAGTCTGTAAACTGGCTGATTTGCTAAAAGGAAGGAAAGTCATAAGCTGTAAATAGGTTCTGAAAAAGAAGTATAAGGTCAATAGTTCAATCGACAAGTTTAAAGCGAGGTTGGTTGCAAAGAGCTTCTTGCAAAAGGGGGGGGATAGATTATGTTGAGACATATTATCCTGTTGCGAAATTTGCATCCATAAGGATAATCTTGACAATATCTACATATTATGATTTAGACTTACATCAGTTAGATATAAAGATAACTTTTTTAAATAAAGATTTAAATGAAATTATATATATAGCAGTTTGAAGGATATATAATTGAAGGCCTAGAAGATAAAATATATAGGTTGAGAAAATCCATATATGGCCTAAAACAGTCACCTTACTAATGGTATTTGACTTTTCAAAATGCCATTATAGAACTTGGGTTTGTGCCTAATGAGCTTGATCACTGTATACATGTCTGGAAAAGTGGGAGCCACTTTGTCTTCTTATCATTATATATAAATGACATATTATTGACTAGGAATGACAATGAGATAATTGTCAAAACAAGTCATGGTTAAACTCAAGGTTCAACATGAAGGATATGGGAGAAGCATCCTATATCCTAGGTATAAAGATTTCTCGAGATAGAGAATCTAAACTCTTATGCCTGAGCTAGGAGAGATACATTGATTATATCCTCAAGAAGTTCAAGATGGGTGCATGCAAGCCTGATATAATACCCGTTGCAAAAGGGGTCAAGCTGAGTAAGACTGATTGTTCCGGTGAAGGAGACAATAAGCCTAACGTTCCTTATGCACAAGTTGTGGGTAGCTTGATGTATACTATGTTGTTTATCTTATTGGTTATTTTGAAGTTTATATAGTACTCAGGGTCAAAGTACCCTAGTGTCCTTGTCTCATTGCAAAAGGGGTCAAGCTGAGTAAGGCTGATTGTTCCGGTGAAGGAGACAATAAGCCTAACGTTCCTTATGCAAAGTTGTGGGTAGCTTGATGTATGCTATGCTGTTTATCTTATCGGTTATTTTGAAGTTTATATAGTACTCACGGTCAAAGTACCCTAGTGTGCCTTGTGCACATGTCTGATATATGCGAGATATCTGTTTCTACCAGTCGAGAAAGCCCAAAATCTGAGACTTTTGCGTTGAGGTTCTCATCAAGAAGAATGTTACTTGATTTGATGTCTCTGTGATAAAGGGGAGGGAAGGCTGAGGAATGAAGGTAGGCAATGCCTTCTGCAGTCTGGTAGGCGATGGTTAATCTTTGCCTCTACCGAAGAAAGTCATATTTGTCACCATGAAGATGATCGTAAAGATTACCATTGGATATAAATTCGTAAACCATCAATGGCTGTTCTAGGTCGACACGACATCCAAGAAGCCTAAGAAGATTCCTGGGGTTGTGACAGGATCCGCACTTCATTCAGGACTTGTTCTATGCTCTTGGTATCACCAACTTTTGCAGTCTTGACAGCAACCACTGTGCCGTCATCGAGTGTTCCCTTGAAGACTTCACCGAAGCCACCAGAGCCCAAGAAATTATCCTTACACAATGAGTTGGTAGACCTTCCACCATTGCTTGACAGCATCTTTTGCCTCTGCTTGGCCAGACCTTTTGCCTCCTTAGCTATGACACCCTTCTTGTACACCAAGATGCTGGTCACCATTGCAATAAGCAGAGCAAAAACGGCGATTGTCAATCCTGAAAATGATATAACATCATGTTTCAGTAAGTAGTTATCTTAAACATAGTCATTATGTGTTGATGTCAACATCAGATAACAGAGTCAGGACGCCCATAATATTCTTTTGGAAGTCTCTATTTGGAGAACATCTAATAGAGAGGGAACTAGATGTCGTTTTTCCTGTTTAAAATCTAGGGCTGGTAAATGAACTGAACGGTTGAACAAGGGCTGTTAGAAAAATAAAATGAAAAGCAGTGTTCATGTTTGGTTATTTGCTAATTTTAGTTGAGCTGAGTACAAGCTGGACGAGTCGCCAGTTAGATGAGCTGAACAAAGCTTGCTTATTACATGTAAACCAATTTTTGATACATAATTTTCATCACGAAAATGAAATTCTTCCTGATTCAAACTAAAAGTGACTTTTATAAATAATTGTAAAATTAACACTATTGATCGTCTGACTACACGTATATCATCCCAACTAGGTTTAAGTTTTATTGGTCCAAGCATGGGCTTCGGGAGAGCTTGTCTCATTGTGCAACGTAGGTAAATTCTTCACAAAAAAATGTTCACAGAAAACACTCCATTCACCAAGATACAGAGGTTGGGATAAGGAAGGTAATTGTGTAAGTATAAAAAATGAAGCAGAACCAAATTTTGTTATCATAAGATGGTAGAATCTGCTTTTGCATTTCCACTGACTCACCTACAATAAGGGGAACGCGATTAGGCCTACAACCTCCCATGTTGAGACATTCTGTTTTTCCTGAAAGAGCAAAAGCACATATTGAGCACATTATTTGTATCATCTCCTAATATTTAGGAGTTACGCTCAAAATAACACACACATGCGTTAACATGCACACAGACAGAAACACAATGAACGAAGTTTTTATTTCTTCCATAACTTTCCCTATAAGAGACATGTCCTCTTTTAACGCAGGTAAAGTTAGTGACTAACCTACTTGGAAGGCTGGGATTTGTCAACTATGTAAGATGAAGCTTCGATGCAGGCAAAGTTGATCCTCTGAAATATCTCCATGTCTTTTACTCGAGTAATCAAGAATTTTATAAATCAGAGTTCAAACAGAAGAATTATAAGGAAAAAAAATCCTTATTAGGAGGCCTCATGCCAAGCTACCAATCACTTCTCGATAAGATTAGAAAAATCACCAAAAATCTAATTCCTATCACTATGTTTGCCTTATTGGATATTTCTGCTTGTCTATTTCTAATGCATCAAGAATCATAACAATTTTGTATGAAAAAGATATACCAAAATATTGTGACCTTCTCAAGCCAAGGTAGTCCAACATGATTTTTGTCCCAAATTAGCTCGAAATCGAGAGGTTCATAATTTTTTACCTGATTTCAATTCAAAACTCACAAGGACTACAAAAATCGTCCTAACACCTAGTGTTACCCTTCTTTCTAAGCTACTTAGGTCAAGGAAGGCTATAGACATTCAATGTACCCAATCTTGAATGAAGTTGCTAGAGCAATGAAGCAGCAAGAATAATCTGAAAATAGGTCCACCTTCAATTAGAAAAGAGTAAGGCGGCTCACCTTAAAGGGAATCAACCAATATGAGGATCAACCATGACCTTATCATCTATTTCATTTCTTTGACTTTTCTTTGTTAGTTATAATCCTTAGTTATAGACCTTTTTTAATGCATTCAATAGCTTCTTTGCTTTTTTATGAATTTAGTCTTCCAACATCGAGTTGTATAATCAAAACCACTGTTATCCATTTACCAGAAATTTGTTGCAAATTTCAAAGTTCGTAAAAAAAAATTTGTTGGTAAATTTTCCTGATCTTTAAACATTTGAAAAGCTCATCTTGTCTACTTTTCAATGGATCAAGAACCACTCAAATCTTAATTTCGATGGTAGAGATACAAAGAAATCAATCCGACTCTATTGGAAGCATATGAGGTCTCAATTTGTTAAGCATATTTTTCCAAAGAAAGACCATAATGCATCCGATGTTAGTCAGAATCAACCTATTTTTAATTCTTTAGAAAGAATTCAAACAAGGGAGTTATTCAAAAACAAGTGGATTCTAACACTGTGCCTACTACTGGGCTACCAACTAGCTTTGGATTAAGAATGTCACAAAAAGTCCAATCTTTATCAAAATCAATCGATTTTTGATTCATTGGTTTCTAACATATCAAGAATCACGTTAAGGAGAGTTGTTTCGAGCATGAAAATATATCTAAAATATCACGACCCCATCACACTATCCATGCCCTACCGATTTCCATCCAAAGACAACCCAAAATAAGAAAGGTTCTCGGTTTTAAACCCGATTTTAATTCAAAACTGGAAAGGATTCTAGAAAGCCATCGAGACCTCCATTATGACTATTCTTTCGAAGCTACTTAACTTCAATAGACCTAGGGACCAATAACTTACTCGATCCTAAACTGAACTTTCCCGTCGAGGATGGAGGCATGCACCTCGTGGTAGAGGGATCACTTGGTCATTCAAGGCATTTATTAAGAGTCAAAAAAATTGGGCATAGCCACAACTTGTGTTGAATGCGTCCTCCATACGAGAGAGCTTTTTGCTTCATCAAACATTTGACATGAAATCCTTTACCCGATCAATTCTCAAAAGGAAAACACTGGTCTTATATCAAGAACAAGAAATGAAATACAATCAGGCAGAAAATAGATTCTTGGGTAATCGAAACACACGCACATTATATATATATATATGTGTGTGTGTGTGTGTGTGTGTGTGTGTGTGTGTGTCTGTGTTAATAATTTCCATATAAAAAGGTAATAATGATGCAGCTATTCAACCGTTTTTGAGTATGTAATTCACTGTCACTGGTTATGTCTACGTTCTGCTAACTTCTCTGAGTCATAGTGAGAACTCAAAACTTACCATCTATGCAATTTCCTGTCAGAGGGTTCCAATGAAAACCATCATCGCAGTAGCACCTCCTTTTCACGCCTGCCGGCAGCAAAGGGTCAGGCAAGCACTTTGAATTGGGACACTGCAGCTGCACATTCGATCTGGTTCCTGAATTCCAACTCCAACGGCAACCTCCACTGCAGCTCCACCCCCTGAGGTGGCCAACGCTCGACCGGCAAGGACCAGTCAAGGCCAACAAAGCTGCGATAGGCTGTGCAGCCTGTCACGTTTGATAGCCGGATGCCCGATGTTGTCGCAGGCCCTCCGGCTGTGAACGTGCAGCAGATGGTCATGTTCCGGCAGGCCACGGCCTCGGGCACCTGCTGGACATAGCTCTAGCATAAGCTAGTGTTGGAACAGTCCAGAGGTGTCTGTAGGAGACGAGGGACACAGTTGATATACAGCACAGTGTTATCACCAGTTAAGTTGAAAGGCAAGCTGCGGTTGAGCTGAACGCCGAGGTGATCTAGATCGTCGGTTGCGCATGTGTTCCTGACGAATGGTGCTGGCCTAATTACAAACTTCTGTGATGTGGCATCGATCGACATGATAGGATATGATGACCCATTTATACTGTTCAAATAGAGTTGCCCAGCCGTGGAATTGCAGAAAATTGGGTAGTTGGGGTTGCCACAATCCCGGGCCGTGCTCAGGGGGTATGGGACGATGAAGGCACCGCAGTTTCCACATTGTTTGCCATAAGAATTTCTGGCAAGGAGCAAGAGGAAGACGATGACTATTACAAATGAAAGTTTTGGTTTGGTGAGGGAGAGAGCAATGCCGTCCATTTCGAAGTAAGGAGTGAGAATGAGAGGATGGCAGAGAAGGAGACGTCGGAAGGTTGGTGGGAATATAAATCGCGGAATTGAAAGCTGTTTCAACGGCGGATTTTATCTTAAGACATTTTTCAAGTTTTTTTGGTTGGAAATGAAAGTTTTTTACTTAATTTCAATTTTCGGTGGTGGGTTGGGCTCGATATTTTTCAACTATAAGAGGCCAAAACTCTCTTGAAGGAGGCGGTCTATAGTTCCATGCTGGGGCGAACATCTCTAAGTCTAACTTAGCAAACTCCCTCTTGGTGCGGAGGAGTTTGTGATGCTGACCAATTATGGTGAGATTTCCTTGCATAATAAGTTTAAAACATCAAATTATCTGAAATTATATTCTTTTGTATGTGTAATATAGATATATGAACGTACATATGTATTTTGTATGTATTGTGTATGTATGTAGTGTGGAAGAATGACAAATGATCCTCAAAAAGCTTCCTTGCAAGAAGAAGAAGCATATGTATAATATGTACCTTGATGTGTACAAACGTAAATAAATTATTAGAAAACAAATATTGCAAGTCCTCGGAGGAAAAAAAATATCAATGATATTATGAATAATTATAATTGAAATTTTCAATTACAAACTAAAAAATAATATATGCATCATAAAACAAAATGTACTTAGAAAACTCGAATTGAATATGTTCTCTAAGAGATTTCAACCAAGCACCATAAGTTTGCATTATGTTACAATGTATTTAACAAAAAAGCTATGTGTAATTATAGCTGATGTGATCGATAAGGTATGATACATGGATGAAACCTATTTTGTCTTTTTATAAAGTAGCATGTATAAAAACACCTTAACAGTATAGTGGCATGAGAAAGAATCATATGACTTTAGAACTTTAGATTGGAATAAACATGACTTTAGAAATCTAGAACGGGTGAAACAACCCGTTCAAGAAAGCTAAACACACACACACACACATATATATATATATATATATATATATATATATATATATATATGAAATTAGGATTTAGTGCACCATAGGTGAATAGTACACCTAAGTTTATTTTTTAAAATTTGAAAATCAACTTTTTAAAATTCAAAAAACAAAAAGTATATGTATACTTTTCTTAAATGTAAATATAAGTAGTCCGATCTTTTGATTCCATATTTAGTGCATTGGTGCACCACTCCTACATGTTGCACCAAATCTAGTCTCCTGTATATATAAGTTTAAAATGTATCTTAAACAAATTATTGGAAACCAAAAATGGCAAGTCATCTATAAATAAAATCTATTAATATTATGAATATTTATGATTAAAGTTTCCAATTATAAACTTAAAAAAACATAATGTATACATCATAAAACAAAATGTTACATAACCCAAATGAATATGTTTATAAAATTATTTTAATATAGGATATTATCGCCGAAGTTGAGGGGAAGATGGAAATCATCCTTCTATGTGACTTTTCCGAGTACTAATGTATAGGCTGCCAACACTTAATTTCTTGTTGAGGCAACAAAGTATGAGACCTTGAGTTCACGTGACAAAAAAACTCTTTAAAATATATCATGTCATACATCAAGGAGACAATTGTCAATTATATACAACATCAAAATCTCCTTATTTTCTAACTATACATAGAACACTCAATCACGAAAGAGAGATTACACTTCATTTTTCAAGAGTTATTATTGACTTTCATTTTCGTCCGTCTTGTAGAACTTCCAATAATGGAGGTCTCCTCTCACTCTCACTTTTAAGAGCGCGTCCAAGCACAACGCTATATTGATTAAAGGTATTGTGCTTCAATTGAATAAGCCTTCTAATATGCCATTAACGGTAGCAATTGAGTTCCTACCATAGTCAGTAAGTTGTAGAGTTCTACTGATTACAATAACATGCTAATATCATAATCAGTTAACCATATTATAAGGACTAACAACCTCATTTGAATATGGAACAAATCAACAAGCCATAGTTAGAGAAATGCATGTGGTCTTTTATCAGAAGCAAAGCTTGTTCTCTAGTACTTGCGTTTAAAATCATCTAAAAAAGTTGTAGTGACAGAACATTAAACCTCTAGGCAGAAGTAAGGCTTGGTCCATACCATCAATAGGGAGATCAATTATAGCTCAAAAATCTAATATCTATCAGGTGCGTTTGATTTGTGGTGTCAGGTCCTTGATACTAGAGGCGTAGGCTTAAATCTACATAGACTTGTAACCATGGTTCTCGGTTTGATTCACAAGAAATATTTACGCTATGATTTTCAAACGAGGTAGGTAGTAACAAGAAAGAAGAGGCAATTGGGTTTCCTAGAAGCCCCTGGGTCCAGTTCTTGTAACCCACTTCCCCCTAATATTCAAGTTTTTGACTCAAATTGGTCTATAAAACGAAAACTCCATGCCAACAACAAGTTTCATGTTTAATGTACGACGGAACTTGAAAATACGAGCACCAAAATTACAGTTCAGTTCCCCTCAATCCTTGTATTAAACACATCCCTAGAGACATCATTCGGAATGAGAATTGGAACCCATTACCTTGCAAGACCCAAAAGGCCAGAAATAAGAATAATATTTTAGTGTTGAAATTGATGGCCAAAGAAAATACCATTAGAAGGTTGTGGATTCCCCGCTGTTGCCACAAGTGGGACTTCTGTCGTCGAACATGATCAAGCAACTCATACATGGTTTCCAAACAGCCATAAACAAATAAACTTCCGACACTTGGAGGCTACGAATCCATCGCATGTCAAGGGTTGAGGTTCAACGTGAAATTCTGTCTTTGATTCAAAAAAGCAACCAAGAGAAGAATCGCATTGGAGCTAGAAGACATACAAGGGTGAGAAGTTCATGAAAGTGATAGCTTGAAAAGGGGAAGAGGATAAGTACATTATCCTTTTATAGCCATTGGACCGTCTTAACGGTAAAAGAGTTTTCTTGAAAGATGATTGTTGGACATTGAGTAGACTTTTGGCTTCAGATCAATATAGTATGATATCCTTAAATAGGTTTGGACATGAGCTTGTAATAGGTAACGAGAAACCTGAAGGACCTATGCGGGCGAAAGAATTAGTAGTGAATAACAGGTAATATAGGTTCATGTCTATAATCAGTACATGATCAACCCATTAAAACATATGAAAATGAGTGATAGGAAAATAAAAGCAATGAAATATCATAAAGAAAAACAACTGAGATAAGATGAAAAAGAATACCCTAAAATCACTTCAGCTACTCTATTTAAAGGAGGCTAGAGAACATATGAAGGCAAACAGAAGGATCACATCAATCCTAGTTCTAGCTTTTTCAATTCTGATTATAGTTTCGTTAGTGTAGCTTTAGTTTTTTTTCGTAGTTCCTTGTAATAGATCTAGCCGAAGATTTTCAAAGACTACAATCACCTGAAACTATAGAAATCGTATGAAGACAAAGGTCGGCATCCTTTAGCATACCTGCACCGTGTCTACCGCTCTCAATAGACCCAGTCCACTGGAGTGACTCAGTGCAGCAGCAATCCGAGGTGCTTTGTTCCAGCACGCAATACAATCTCTTCCACTCTTAACCCTCTGGGTTCGTTCCATGTGTTGCATGAAGCGACACGGAGACCCATCTTGTTAATCGGTTTCTCCATTAAATGTTTACCCATGAGACTATTCTCATGGCCACCAATGCCGTCAGCTGTCGTCATAGTATACGACTGCAAGTCTCTCCGTCTGCTAAAAGGTCAAACGGGTCATTCTCCTTGTCTCCTCTTTCTGCTGATACATTAAAACTAGGAAGAGAGAGTGACAGAGAGAAGAAAAAGATCTCTGCAAGACTGTGACTGACGGTCGAAAAAGAATGGATGTGTTACGTCCTCCGAAACCCTAGCATAGCTAGCGAGCTTCTCAGGGCTGAGATAGAATGGCCATATCCTTGTTGGGTGTTGCAACGTGAAGTGCACTCGGAAATTAAGCAAGGGCAAGGCGATGTGACAATCATAAAGCGACCTTTCCAACTTGATTCTGTCATTGAGCAGAAAACCTATCCGGCTGAAAGTGAGATTTCTAATATATCATGAAAGCTAAAATTAGAGGTTGCTTGTTTGGCCCTGATCCGACCTAAACTGCCTCCAGAGCTAAACAGACCCGAACTGGTGAACCCCACAGTTTGGTTATGGTTCTGTACCTATCATGTAACCAAAAAGAAACCAGTGGACTCAAGCTATACTTGGGGTCGATTCCAAAATCCCACCTTTATTTCATATGCAATTCAAATGAAGTCGGGCCCGTAACTGGTGGATCCAAAACTGTAACCAATCCCCCAATGATCCAGACCGACAAAAGTGAAATGAGACAGGTCCAGTTTCGTTTTGGAAAAGAAAAGAACTAGAATTTGGAACCACCGGGACCGGTTTGCCTGAAATTTGCCAGGTCTTGTTATAATTCATTCTGTAGTTAGAGACAATCCATCTTATCCCTATTATTGTTATGTGGTTTGCTTGCCCAGGTCAGGTGGAAGAGAGCTAAGTTCGTACATGGCGGCCAGCAAAAGTCAGTCACGGGTGCCCAGAAGATCACAAAGGTGAAAGGAGTGAAATTAGATCCAATTTTATTTCAAAATCTAATGCTTTAATTAAAATATATTCAACCATGAGCAAACGGTTTAATCATTTTTCTAATAGTGGTGGAGATAAAGTTGAGATTGACAACTTGATTAAGTATAAATTCACCTCACACGTAAAAAGATGTGGATAACACAACGAGACATTGCTCACCTGGGTAGGGGGTTGATTCAGAAGTTGAATGTATGGGTTCAATATGCGGGTCATGCATCTGGCTTCAGCCTCCCCATCGTACCCAAAGAGAATGGATATGAACTTAAGAATTAATGAAAAAGAGTAACACTTAAACAAATAAATTATTATCTATTAAATGCACATAAAAATCTGTATTTCTCCTTGTACGGAAGGAAGTGCCACTGAAAAATGTCATAAAAGAAAGAGTCGTTGAAACTCATCATCCTTCAATTCACTTTTATAAGAAAGTAGAATAAAAGCACACCGAACATAAATACCTAAATTCGTATGTTAATATGTAAAATAACTTCGAGCACTTTTACAAAATTATTATTAAGCTATCAACCCATTTGCGAAAGATAGGTCACCTGGCTAGGAGTTCGAAGAACAAGTTTAAAGTCATGAGTTCAATACCAGGGGCGTAACCCATTTTACCAGAAAAAAATACATTAAGCCATTTGAGTTAGGAAAAATTAGAGTAGTCGGCACGTTGGACTTGGACGGACTCCAAGCCTTATTGCATGACTCACACGTATTACATCCCGATTTGTAGTTGGCCAAAAACTTGCCGGGTCAAACAAATTGAGACTTGACTAGGTCCAATTTGGAATGCGGGAGAGTCGTGGCTTTTGATTGTCTTACATGCCAAAGCCCTATTCACACTCCGTGCAGACCTTCAAATTCGTCGTTGAATTCCAAGTCTTAACATAATCAGCTGAGTCGAATATCAATTGAAGTCGTGGTACAAAATTTTTTTGAATCAAATAGTTAAGTGTGTATATTCTTTCTTCATAGTGACTCTTTTTCCCTTTTTGTGCGTCATGCACAATGCACAATGCACAATGCACAAGGAGTTGGGTTATCATGACCAGAGGGTGGGCTAGGGAAGTGTTTGAGCCGAAGGCCTCTCTAAGCTTTGAACAAGAACAAATAAGAAAAAAAGGTAGAGGAGGATGATTTAGGTCTCTCACTTTCTCTCTCTTTATTGGATGAACTCCTCTTTGGGTTGAGAATGAGTTCTCTCACGTTCTCTTTTGCTAGGTTTATCACCCTTGGGCAGGAATCTCTTTTCTTGGTCATCCACATCCTCCTTTTATAGGCATTTTCTTGAAACGGATAATTTCGGATTGTTAGGCTCGATTCATACTCAAATCCAATCCATACAAAGGTATTCTCATATGGGAAGGGTAGTTGAACTCATGTGCATGTTTTGGGACAACTGTGCACGATTTTGACACGTTTGGAGTATGTTTGAGCACGTGTGAGACATTTCGTAGATAAGGCACGCAAGGGGCGTGTATGGGAGGGGTCCCCACGTGCCAGGAGTCTCACCAAGTGCATGGTGTACCCACACTTGTTGTTTAGTGAGACATGGCGGATTGCGAGCGGTTCGTGGTAATGTGGCGGCAGCTCACAGGAGGTCCGTGGTGGCATGGGAGGCACGTGGTTGCACACGTGATAGCCGACGGTGACACTTTTACTCTTATCAACTCCGTGGGTTGATCTCTTTAACCTTTTTCAACTGCTTTAACCTTCTTGTAGTATAGGGTTGCTTAGTGTAGGATTTCCCTCAATTATAGGTATTTTGTGTTTTCTTGTTTTCTTGTTATAAATTGATGATTTTATCCTTTTCTGCTGTGTGGATTGATCACTTTAACCTTTTTTGATTGCTTTAACCTTTTGATAAGTGTAGGATCGCTTGATGTAGGATCGCCCTTTGTCAGGGTATTTCAAACTTCTCACTTAATGCATGAGCTTGAGCTTGAGTCATTGTCGAACTTGATTCTTTTGAGGTCCCATTCCTTCTCCACCATGTTTTATACTTGTTTATTCTTTTTTATCTTTTTAATTTGAATATTAAGTAGGAGTAAAACGGTTATTTTACAAATGGTTTGTAGTTAGAACTTATTTTGTTTTTAAATGTCTTTTTAAAACTTTTATAATCCTTTCTTTGAAATAAATACACTTGAAATAGTAAAATTTCGCTAGTACAACCTTGAGGGTAAAATGGTTATTTTTTTATTTTATCAGAATTCAATTTTTTGTGGGATGCGAAGTAACCTCATTTTAAGGTTCTCACAAAAATTTTGTGTGGAGATGGGGTTGCTTAAGGTGTCTTTGTTGAAAGAAACTTTAAAAGACCTGCGACCGCAATTTTTCTTATAAAAGGAGAACTTGTGAAAAATCCTTTTCACAAAATTTTGGGCGTTTACACATATTCATTTTGGTTGGGTAGAATTGCACTATCGGTGAAAAACGACCAATGGGAATGCTCAACTTCAATATAGGTAGTAGTGTCACAAGGAGTTGCAACGTCTTGCCTAAGGCTTTTTTTACCTATTACATGTTTTTCTTATAACGACTTGACACCCATAATGAATTGACCATAAGACTAGACAAACTGACCTGTATCATCAGTTAGTTTGATCGATTTTGATACACAAGGAAAACTTATTGAACCGCTTATGAGGCTATACAATAGTCACGACAAGGTGAAGAAACTTCAACTAATACAAGAACATGACCAATTTAAGTGTGAGAGAGTGGTCTCACAGTTGAAATCAGTTACGATGGTTAGCAAAATTTATTTGCAGATGTTTATGCAGATACGTCTCATGTGTTAATATAAATATACAGGGCACATCTACAATCCCCCAAGAATCATCCACTTGACCAAGTCAGCTCCGACCAGACTGAGCTTGGCCTCGCATTGAACCAAGTATGGTCAACATGTATTTACTTAGGCATGAATCCAGCCAACAGAAACCTGGTCAGCTCATACATTTTGTGTACAAAAACTTAAAACATTTAATGTATACATAAAAATATGGCAAGCCATTATTCCATTTGAAAGGACCTGGAGATCACACCGCTTTACTTGATTAATCTGGTCTCGGCATTTGATTATGGATTAGATTCTATAAAATTTTATTCAAAACATTTAAGGTTGATGGCTCACCATGAGGGTTCATTTTAGGAAGGAGATGGACCAAGCCATGTTCACTAGATGGACTAAGTTTATTTGGCTACATCCGGAAGAATCAAACCAAGTTAGGGATTAGGAAGGTCACGACAATCTGCACCATGGCTATTCTAAGAACATTAACTAAACTTTTTCTTAGGATATGTCTTATCACCATGTCGCAGCATAGCTCAGGTTTTAATAGAAGTTGGTGGTGAATGCATCTCTCCGCCAGATGGATTAGCTTTGGCACTTGATATCATGTACCGTACAAGCTGTCCTACGTAGACATAGGACTCATCCACGCCACATGACTGACTTATATGAACCATTGACGATTCAATGGAAGCATCACCCAACAAGATCGACGATACAAGTTTATATTCATTTATCAATTTATAAATTAAAATCCTAGTAGATGGTGGGTGGTACAACTAGAAATGAAACTGTTCAACTATAGAGAAAGTCAAAAATATTTAAAGCCTATCAAGTCCTACCATATTAGAATGGAACATCAAGTCCCTAACCTTCAAGTCCTCTGATGTTCTCAACACCTCTACTGACTCGATTCTGTAATAGTATTTAAAAAGGAGCTGAGCACCGATAATCATGTTACGTAGATGGATGATGATCTCTCCACAAGTAGACTCACACTAATGACATACATGTTCCAAATCATACATAATAAAATCTATATCACAGTTAAAGTCATGCATCATAAACAGGAATTCATTTATATCACCATATCCAACCACACCCACACCATAGGAGTCCCCAAACTCTCCTTTTATCCAATCACATGGCCTTGGATAGTCATCACACATGTTTCGTAGGCCCAACAAATAGCCTCTCGAGTCTACAAGGCAACAATGTGCAAAGACCATAGAAGTTGGGTCATGCTTTTCCTCAATTACGTTCAGAAATCCCAAAATACGCATACCTATCCACCTAAGATCACCTCTCAATCCCACTCCATTCAAATCAATCCATATCATAAATCATCGTTTTTAAGTATCAAGAATCATATATCCACATCAAGTGTCCAAACACACTTTATTTTAAAACACTCTATTTGCACTACTTTATCATACTAACCCAAATGTCCAAACCCAATCATGTTGTATCATACGACACAAGTTACACAACATAAACCACAAGTGAGCTAACATGACCACCTATGCATGTGAATTGGTACACGTAGCAGTAGTCACTTTGTATCTAGGTATCCTTAATTTGTTTGTTTGTCTTCTCATATGGTTGATGGGAAAGAGCACAATTGATTTCTCTTCTTTCTGTTGTAGCTCTTGTATCAATCCTTTTTTTTTGGTGAAAATGCACACCTCAACGTGTGGGAAATTATAAAATGCAATTTTGTTTCATAATTCCATGTATATGTAGGACAAATGTAATTGTCACTCTAGCATTAATTTGACATGTATAAATTGGATTTATCGGTTTTGTTCACCTTCTACTTGTTCAATTGACAAAGATGTTGTGATGATATCGACATAAAAAATGCATGAGCTTTGTGCTTACAGTATAACGACCATTTTTCCTTCAGGCACATTGCGATAATGACACTAAATTTCTTTTCTTGGTGAGAATAATGATAATTAAAACAAATAAAATTGTATTCAATGACTTGTAGCTAGGGGTGTGCATTGGTCAGTTTGGTTTACTAACCGAACAGAATTAGATATATTCCAGAGAACAAAATCCAAACTGAACTATACTGCTAACCAAACTGAATTAGTTCAGTTCGGGTTGGTTCTGTTATTCGGTTTGGTCTCTATATCTTGCACAGTGCATTTTCTGATTCAAAAGTATCCTTGATTAGTAGAACTCTAACTAATCAACTATTACTGGGCAGAAATAATGACAAGATCGTCATTATGATATCCTCAACTCACACACATAGCATATGTAACCTAGTGCAACATCTGTTACAAAAGTGCCCTCAAATTTTTCCAGCATTCCTTGTGTCCACTGTGGTTGGGAGCATTGCATTGAGCGTCTTTCTAGAGTTTCACGATTGCAAAGCAAAGCATGCAGCTCCTATGATTCTTGAGTGGCTCCCAAGAAGCAAAAACCTTCACATCTCGAGCAATGACTGTTTGAGATTTGGAGAACCATACCTGAGAAACTTCGGCAAGTAATTCTTGGCATTGCCGATAAAGAATCTCGAGTTTCTCCTCGTGGAACAAAATTTTGGCTTGGAGAATCAAAGTCATTATTCTCAAGGTCGGCCATACATGAAGATATTCCTTTCGAATTGTGATGGAGTTTCTTAGTGTCTTGAACCTGCTGAGAGGAATATATGTGCTTTTGACACTCATCGATAGGAGTAAGTTGGGTTTGGTTGTAACTCAGCACTTCTGAATGGCGTCAAACAAGAGGAGTACATGTGCTGGACGCTCATCGATAGTAGAAAGTTGGGTTGGTCGTAACTCTGCGCTTTTAGTTGAAGTTAGCCGGTTCCTTATTCTATGGAAAGCTAACTGTATCCTATTTGAAGGAAATCAAGAATAGTGAAAATCAAAGTTTAAACAGGAGAATTACACCAGAAATAAGTCAGCCACATCAGAAGGCATGACAACAAGCTGCGTGATTGGATCTCAATAAGATTAAAAAAATCATAAAAAATCTTATCTTATCAAAACCATGCGATTTTTAGTTCATTGAGTAACTATAGCTATCTATTTTCCAACAAACTAAGAATAACGGCAAGAGAAGCTATACCAAAGACAGTACAACCAAAATATCAGCTGTCGACAACCAAAATATCGAGTTATGTCAGTCGAGCACTATTTTCATCTTCTAATGACCAAAATCATGATATTCTCAATTTTAAACCGATTTTGGCCCAAAACTCGATATAAACTCTAGAAAGTTGCTAACGCCTTAATATAACCATTTTCTTTGAGATACTTGGCAAGAATTCCCAAGCAACTTACCCAATCTTGAATGCCGAATGTTCCAAACGACTCACAGGAGCAAGATCACCATGCCGTTTAAGGTGCAGTGCGCAACAATATATAAGCCATGACCTAAGCTCATCGCGTCACTGTAGGATCTTGATTCACCAGTAAGACCTAGTCAAAGTACACATAGAATTTGGCCACTTCAAAGTAAATTCACAAACGTTATTGAGACATGAGCTTATCATACGGGACCATAGGTCAAGAATGAACATGGAGTATCAACCATTTTTGCGAAACAAGGAATCAGCTAGTAACGACTTGAACACTCCCATGAGGCCATGAGGACGAGATACCAAAGGTCCGCCGGTAGAAGCTATAAGTCGTAAGGTTAGAACGACTGTGAGGGTTGAGTTCCAAAACTGAAGACTTCAATAGAAGAAAGGAAGAAGACACTACGGGAAATGCAGTCATTGTAACTTTGAATTGCAACTCACAAGGGCCTTATAATGGATGACAGTACGTTGAATCAAATTAGTCTTCTCTCGACAACCTTAGAAGTTTCCGCTGCCGCATTGTTCTTTCTTAGATGCTTCCTTCTCTCTGATTGTTTTACGGGAGACGTCAGAGACGTACACCCGCACTCTTACGACTGATGGAGGTTCGAGCGTCTTCCAGTAATTCATTGTAGCACATCAACCGCAGAAAGCCTGGAGTTTGCAATGGCTTAGCTTTCTACTTTTTTCATCTTAATCGCGCTGACAATCTGCAGAATTTCCAATTGGTTCCGGGCCCCTGGATAGGTTCCTCTGGTATCAACAAGGAGGACATACCCGTTCATTGCTGATATGCACCGACCGTGAGACAACGCTGGGTGACCACATCATTCTCTAGATTGCACTATCGATCTTCTTTAGATGTTCAGTTGAAAGATCGAGGAAAAGATAAGCTAAAATGCACCGACCGTGAGACAACGCTGGGTGACCACACACAAGAAACACATCTTTATTTGACAACAGCAAAAGTATAGAACCGGAATATGAACCCCTTCATCATCTTCCTTTTTCTGGTTCAGAGTCCTCAAAAGTTTTAAACTAATGGTTTTTCAGTGCCAATTATAGTCGTTTATGTCTATACAAGTGAAAATCATAATGTCATTCCTAAAAATAGAATCAGTGAAACATCAACTTTCAGATGCCCGGAACAACGTGAGCAGAGAAAGGAACAGATTGATGATATCCAGATAAAGAGACACAGAAGCCAATACATATTCATCGTATGTATGTCGCTTGATCAGGTTGTCCGTGTCATAGATTATGTATCCGCAGAAGATGATAGCACCAAGGGCGCCATAGATCATGGTCGTGATCCGCCCCAGGGGGAAAAATGCCTGATAAAAGAAGAACCATAATCATAACACGGTTCATAACTGACAAATCATTCATCAATGTCCGTGAACCACAACGTACCTGGATGAAGCCGAAGACAATAAGCACAAGCAATGATGCGAAGAGAAACGGCCCAAGGAACTGGAAGTCTTGACCCCGTCTTGCAGCCCAGAATGTGTAGAGTGTCAAAGACACAATCACCACGGCTGTCAAAATTGCAGCTTCCAGGACAACCTTGCCTGTTCAACAAGGCAAATTGAGGCACTTTTTATTATAACAATCAGAAAGATGGATGATCGATGGTCTGCAAAGACAAGAATGACGATACAATTGGGAATCTCTACCGCATTCAGTGTACTGATCGCATGACTATAAACCTGCAGCAGGATTGAGAAAGCGACTACTGCCCACAGCATTGACACCGAGGAGAACAGGACATTTAGATCACCCTAACCGTGCTAATTTAATTCCCAAGCCGTATTGTGGACAGTCCAAGTCTCCGGGCCTTTAGGTAAGGAAGGGTAAGGGCAGAGTGGTGAATCTATTTCAGGGTTAATTGCTGGCACCTATGGAAATGGAGAATTGAACAGGCTTAAACAAGATTTTAAGGTTTAAGCAAGTCAATTCTGAAGCCCTTTTGTTGAGCAGCTTAAAAGCGCATCAGTAAGAGATGTTTCCCGTTAAGGAGCAGGTTTGCAGGTAAGCAGAAGTAAGAAGAGTGGTGAATCTATTTCAGGGTTAATTGCTGGCACCTATGGAAATGGAGAATTGAACAGGCTTAAACAAGATTATAAGGTTTAAGCAAGTCAATTCTGAAGCCCTTTTGTTGAGCTGCGACAAAGCGCATCAGTAAGAAATGTTATCCGTTAAGGAGCAGGTTTGCAGGTAAGCAGAAGTAAGAACGACGGTTTGAGCGAGTAGCCACCAACAAGACCTCAAAGTTATCTGCTAGAGTCTGTGTCCCGACCTCTTGTAATTAACATCTTAAAGACACTATATGAAATCCCCCTCGGGCATATAATATATCACCCCTCCCTTTCCTCATATAGCCACTATATCGGCCGTTAAGTAAGTTTATTATATGTCCATAGTTTTCTTTGTGACAATCATATACCTACTACAAAGCTGTTAAGATTGCTAAATGAATCATTGTAGTAGCATCTGCATCACTTTCATCTTTATTTAGTATAAAAATATTTTCAGTTCCTTTAACCATCCTACTCAACATTTATCTTTCTATGCTAAGTAATACTAACTACTAAGTTATAATAGTTTTATCTTTCTATGCTAAGTACCACTAAGTCATAACAGTTTAACATACAATTTTATGCAAATAGTACATAAAATAAAACCATGAAGAGTACCTTTATTTCATAGCAGATAACATATAAATAAAAAATAACATATTTGATCTCAAAGCAAACCCTACAATGAGTAAACTGGTTCTATAACTCATATAATATATATTTATATTTTATTATTATAAACAATGGTTAACACAATCTCATTCGTGACTCCAAAACTCTAGCTCATGATGCATTTTTTCTCAAAATTCTACACCCATGACGTGCACATTATAATGCAACAACAACAACTTAGCCTTTTCCCATACTAGACGGGGTCGACTACATGTAATCTTTGTTTCCACAGAGCCTATCATGTGCCATGTTAGCACTTAACTCACAAATCATTCTTTATTATTTCTTTCCAACACTTTTGTGGTCGTCCTCTACCTCTTTTAATACTTTCAAAATCTAATTTTTCATATCTTCTTACGGGATACCTTCTTCCGGGTGCTTCTTTTGATCTTCTTTCTATATGTCCAAACCATATTCTCTCATTTCATCTTCTATTGGTGTCATTCCTAATTTGTTTCTTATAACCTCATTATGTATACAGTCTTTCCTTGTATGATCACTCATCTATCTCAACATCTTCATGTTTGTCAAAGACATCTTTTGTACATATTGATGATTAGCTGCCCAACACTCAGACCCATAAAACATGGCAGGTCTAACTAGACCCATAAAACATGGCAGGTCTAACTGTTGCTCTATAACCTTTTAACTTTAATGGTATCTTCTTATCACAAAGTATACCTGACGCTCTTCTCCATTTTAGCCAACCTGCATTAATTCTATGCATAACATCTCCATTAATTCTTCCATCACTCTAAAAAATTGACCCTAGGTATTTAAAACTTTCCTTTTGGGGATGCAATGTGTGCCAATTTTAATTTCTATGTCCTCTGAAGTAACCAAATGATCAAACTTACATTCCATATATTATGTCTTTGTTCTACAAAATCGAAAGCCTTTACTTTCTAATATTTCTCTCCATAGTTCCAATTTTCTATTAACTTTTTCCTTGGACTCCTCCACTAACACAATGCCATCTTCAAATAACATACATCAAAGTACTTCATCCTAAATATGTTTTGTTAACTCATCAAGCACCATTATAAATATGTGTGGACTTAAAGTTGACCCTCGATGTAACCCAATATTAACTTCAAAGCAGTTTGTCATTCCTTTATGTGTCCTCACACATGTTTTTGCACCGTCGTACATGTCTCTTATAAGGTTTATGTATGTCAATGAGATACCTCTTTTTTCCAAAGTTCTCCCATGAACATCCCTTAATACCCTATCATAAGCTTTTTCTAGATCAATAAATATCATGTGAAGGTTTTTCTTTTTTGCTCTAAAATGTTCCATAAGACATCTCAAAAGGTGAATCGCTTGAAGAATAGATCTGCTAGGCATGAATCCAAATTGGTTCTCTGTTGTACTCGATACTTGTCTTAACCTATGTTCGATAATTCTTTCTCATAATTTTATAGTATGACTCATTAACTTGATATCCCAATAATTCAAACAATTATGAATGTCTCCCTTATTCTTGTATATGGGTGGGTATAAGTGTACTCGCTCTCCTTTCTTCGGGTATCTTTTGGTTTCTCTATATTTCATTCAATAGTCTTGTGAGCCAAGTGATTTCTGCCTCTCCTGAGATTTTCTAAACTTCTATGTAAATATTGTTTGGTCCTACTCATTTATTATCCTTCATATGTTTAAGAGCCTCTTTGACTTCATTCTTTTGAATATGTCGATAGAAATTGTGGTTTATATACTTTTTTAATTTGGCTAACTCTCTTATTTTCATCTTTATTTTCATTAAAAAGCTTATAAAAATAGTTTTTCATCTATTTTTTATATCAACATTTGCCACTAAAAATTTTTCATCCTCGTCTTTGATGCATCTAACAAAATTAAGATCTTTAGTTTTCTTATCTCGAACCTTAACTATCCTAAAAATATCTCCTTCACCCTCTTTTGAGTTGTGTTTTTTTATAAATCCTCCCAAATTTTTGCTTTTGCTTCACTGACAACCTTTTTCGCTTCTTTTTTTTTGCTTTCTTATAAGCCTCTAAAGTTACACTAGTCTTTTTCACATAATATAATTTGTAAAATGCCATCTTTGCCTTGATTTTATTTTGCACCACTTCACTCCACCATAAACCTTCCTTTTGTGCTGGTACACCTCCCTTAGATTCACCTAAGACATCTTTCGTCACTTTCCTAATATGTATAGCCATATTGTTCAACAGATTACAAGGTGTACCAACATAATTCAAAGCTTCTCCTTGAAGGACTTTCTGCTTAAATATACCGTCTTTCTCGCTTTTGAGGTTACAGTGTAGCTCAATGCACTCTTTCTACTTTGTCCACTTTTTCACCTCTAAATAATCAATTTGTATTTGTGATAAGTCACTCTTATAAGTAATTAAATGTTCATCTCGTTTTTTGAAGATTGTATTGACTATAAAGAGATTAAAATGCCATAGTAAAATTTAAAATCTCCCTACCTTCCTCGTTTATATCCCCAAAACCAAAGTTTCCCTGAATACCTTGATATCATAATGCCTCTTTACCGACATGTCCATTGTAGTCTCCTCCTAAACAAATCATTTTGCTTTGTGGAATTCTTTGAATCACCTTATCTAACTCCTCCCAAAAAGTCATCTTTATACTATCTTCTAGTCCTACTTGGGGTACGTAAACACAAACTATATTCAAAACCTCACCATATCTAACTCCTCCCAAAAAGTCGTCTTTATACTATCTTCTAGTCCTACTTTGAATGCGTAAGCACAAACTATATTCAACACCTATGCTCCTAGTACTAATTTTAAAATCATGATTATATCGTAGTATGTCTACTACACTATCCTTTAAATCTTTATTTATGATAATACCAACTACGTTTCAAGCCTTATGATAATATCGTAAAATATTTTATTTGTTTCTCATAATTGTTTTTAACTTTATAACTTGTATTACGTGCACTGATTCATCTTTACGAACTTATAGATACACTGCCTTGGCTACTTTTTAACAATTAAGTGTACCTTTTCTACTTTTGGGGATGATGTGCTGTGAATCCACATTTTTCTGCTTTCCTCAGATGATGTGTTGTAAATCGCCAATGCTTACACCATGTCCCCCCTATGCAGGTTAAATGCTAACTACCTACCCGCTATCTGTTGTTGATATCATAATTCTCAATCCAAGTTTTCTCTAAGTATTTGTTTAGATTTCTCACCAGATTCAAGACTCTACTCTCTATATGTTCATAAACTATAAAAACTTTTTGCAGGTTAAATGCTAGCTACCTACCCGCTATCTGTTGTTGATAACATAATTCTCAATCCTTCAAGTTTTCTCTAACAATTTGTTTAGATTTCTCAATACGTTCAAGACTCTACTCTCCATACGTTCATAAACTATAAAAACTAAGTTTTGCAATCCTAAACTCCAAGCATTTTCATAGCCACGTGAATTCTTTATTGATAACATAATTCTCAATCCTTCAAGTTTTCTCTAACAATTTGTTTAGATTTCTCAATACGTTCAAGACTCTACTCTCCATACGTTCATAAACTATAAAAACTAAGTTTTGCAATCCTAAACTCCAAGCATTTTCATAGCCACGTGAATTCTTTAGATATTGCTCAAGCACTCTCATTGAGATCATGGTAGAGGACCATATGTAAGAAATTATAACTGGAATCGGAATCAGCATTATTTCCTTGTGGCCAGAAGAGTATTTGTGGCCGCACATCAGGTGATGAACCCTGACAATTTGACAGGTCATCTAATTCTAAACTGCTGATAATGCCAAATGTGAACGACACCATGGCTGATAGTGTCCTGCAGATCTTAAAGGTAGATCCTGTATACTATGAAATCCAGATAGCTGTCTGATGTATTTACTTTTGTATATTCCAAAGCCATATAATCATGGGGTTCGTGAAACCCTGCTAAAATATTAGTTATTGTCGTATAAAGATCATCACGTAATATATCGCGTCTCGCCTTCTCGTTTTATAAGGATCTGCTAAAATGGTGCTCTTTTTAATTTCTAATTTTTACATTGTTCTGTGGAAAGAGCTGCCACGTTGATAATCCAAAAAACCCCCACAAATAGGTAAACAAGGAGTAATGAACACGATATATACAATTCAAACACAGAGAAACGGATATATCAACATAAGACGTAAATCAAAATTGCCAAGTGTAACACACTAATTAAGTATGAAATTGGAGTGTCCATAACAAATATATGCAAAGAGCAAAGCTAAGGCAGCTACGCGAAATCCAGAAAGTGCACCAAATGGAGAATCAAGAGATAAAGCGAAGATTTCCCTTACCATTGGTGAATGCGCAAGATAAGCCGACGAGAAAGCTCAACGAGACCGTAAACAATCCGAGAAGAATAAGATTAAGAGGGTGACTCTGGTGGTAAACGTACAGAGGGCACAAAACTACATAAGACAAAAAGCCCAAAATCAGTTCGCAAAAGTCGAACAGCTTCAGCAACAAAGTTGGAAAAAATTCCACGATAATCCAGGATCAGGATCGATTTCCGCGTAGCATAGAAGTAAGAATAACCCAGATCTTAAACATTCCAGAGATAATAGTAATATGTTCAAAGTCACAAAATTCTACTAGAAATTCGAATAGAAGATTACAAAGTAGAAGACCATCCTCGCAGGCCCTAACGAAGAGAGAGAGGGGGGGAGGGGACTCACGTATCAAGGGCAGAATGGTGAGTACGATGTAAAGCGCGAAACCGGGGGTCGTAGCGACGAAGAAGTTAGCGACCGAGTGGACAGACACAACGACGGCGCCTATAGCGACGGTGAGAAGGAGCTGGACGGTCAGGATGGAGTAGACCTTCCGGATAAACGCCCATCTGAGTTCGGGGCTTTCATGCATCATAGGGTAGAGCGGCGCCGCCCCACCCTCGACATCTCCCGTTTTCCGGCTGATTCTCTGCCACTGCCACATCACCGGATGCCGGAATTCACAAAAGCCGTCAACGACGAATCCGAAATAAAATAATGACGAGGATCGCCTATGAAGGAAGGAAACGCGCACGAGAAGGTAACGATCGACCGAAACGACGAAGGGAATGGGAGCAGACTGATTTATGGAAGCATCAGATGGCTGAAGCTTCACGACTTTTCACAGGATTTTCACACGTGGATGATCTGGCGTCATAGAAGTTTGGTTTGATCGTCTGACGGATTCGGCAGCGAGGAAGCATGAAGAAGGTTCTGGATTTGGGGTCGGATTTTGGACTTTAAACCGAACTCAAATCTGACTGTTCTGGCTGGACTAACATTGTAGTACTTAGACCGTTGGCTCATCTGGCAGAGCTCTTTATTCATGCAATATAGGCCGTGAGTTTGATTCTTGGGCTGTGCATACTCAGCTTCGGCCTCTCGTTGGTAACTAAAAGAAAAGAAAATAGATGGTTCATTAAGCCAATAATTGGATCACGTTGCTAGTTCGGGGCTGAATCTGCGTCAGAGGGAACCATGCTATTAGGATTTGGTGAGAGAACAAGAACTCCCGTTAATTGAGTTCCATAATAAAAACAAGGGGCTCATCAAATTGAAACTCGTATCATGCCAACCTCATTTGACCCGCAGGAAACAATCCCGCCTCCAAGCTTGATTACATTTAACCCGAACAGTAACTTGAATAGAGTTCAGGTTCCCATGAATGCCAACTTATTTCGATTGCAAAGTTAAGCTAAACCTTAAAGACGCACTTAGAGCATTAGCTCACCAGGCAGGGGGGATGGCTCACAAGATGAATGTTGTAAGTTTGACACCCGGGTTTCGCATACCTGATTTCAGCCTCTATATCAACCAGACAAGACAGATTGAACATTGAGGCAAAGCTCTCGATCTATTTCTTGATCCAGACGCAAAAGCCATGAAGCTGAAAGGGATTGGTGTTGGTTTGTGACCGGCCTTGCGTCTTCTATGAATGTTGGAGTTTGTAGTGGAAAGTGTCGGAAAGATTTGCAAAGAAAAAAAGGAGAAGAAGGAGAGGGTGATTGTACACGGTTTCCCTTAGACGGGTTCGCTGGAAGATCTTGTAATATTTTCTTTTCTCAATTCTCTTTCTACTATATTCTTTGTACAATATTTATAGATGGCTTCATCTTCCTGATTTTCATGATTGGATTTTTTGTTATAAGTCGTTTTATGTTTGCAATATTTTTTGTTTAATTCTTGTAACATTACCATTTTCACTATTCTTATGTAATGCTTTATAGCCTAAGAATGGCCATTTTCGGTTACATCTCTCACTTGGCCATTCGAGTCAAGTATCTTAACATACTAGTTTTGTCTCCCACTTTTATAAGGTTTTCCAAGTTATGTCATGTTAGATTATTATTTCAATCATTACCCATTGTGTGGTTTCTTACCTACACAACATTCAAACATATCTCAAACCCATGTTTGTAACATGTTTTGAGAAAAGATCTTCTGTTATACCTTTAGTCAAGGAGTCAACCAACATGTCATCTCTTGCCATATATGAGATGGATATTTCCTTTCTCATAACCATATCATGAACATAGTGGTATTTAACCATTATATGTTTGCCTTTGAAGTTATCAGCCCCACTCTTAATCAGAGTAATTGTGCATTGTTGTCACAATAAATGACAATCATCTCATTACTTCAAATTACATATGAAGTGGCTTATCTAAACAGTGCTACTTGCAGCCATACAACTAGCCTATTACTTAGCATCTTGTATATACAACGCTACACAACCCTATTTCTTGCAAGCTCAAGAAACAACTCTACCTCCAAACAAGACTATTTGTCCAGAAGTTGATTTCTCATCATCTTTGTTCCTAGTAAAGTTATCATCTAAATATCCTATCACTTTCAGTTTATCTGCTTGAAAACATAATTTTAAGTCTTTTGTTCCATTAAGATATCTTAAGATCCTTTTTACAGCTATCCAATGATGCCATCTAGGATTACTATGATATCTACTTATAAGACCAACAATGAAGTTAATATCAACTCTTGTACGTAATATAGCATACATCAAGCTCCCACAGCTTAAGCATAAGGAACATTAGGCTTATCGTCTGCTTCACCAGGACAATCAACCTCACTCAAGTTAACCCCTTTTGCAACGGGTATAGATACATACTTGCATTCACCCATTTTAAACTTCTTGAGGATATAATCAATATATCTCTCCTTACTTAGGAAGGTTAGATTCTCTATCTCGATAAATTTTTATTTCCAAGATATAGGATGCTTTCCCCATATTCTTCATTTCCAACCTTGAGTTTAACCATGACTTGGTTTTGATAATCATCGTATTTTCATTCCCAGTCAATAATATGTCATCTACATATAATGATTAGATGACAAAATGATTTTCACTGTTTCAAATATATACACAGTGATCAAGTTTATTAGACATAAACCCAAGTTCAATACTAACATTTTTAAAAGTTAAATACCATTAACGAGATGATTATTTAAGACCATATAGGGATTTTTTCAACCTATATGCTTTATCTTCTTTGCCTTCAATTGTATATCCTTCGAGTTGTTACATATATGACTTCATCTAAGTCTCCATTTATGAAGCAGTTTTTATATCTAACTGATATAAGTCCAAATCATAATATAATGATATCATCAAGATTATTCTTATGGATGCAAATTTCGTAATAGGAGAATATATTTAAATATAATCTATCCATGGCTTTTAGCTAATCTGATGATTAATGAGAGTCAATAGTCTGTCCATATGTTAGGTTATCGGTCAGCTCATCTAAATCTATAAAATTGCATATTTTCTCTACAAGGTAAGTATGATAATCCTTTAAGTAGGATAGAGTGACTCTAGCTCTTTTATGTCCACTTAAAGTTTCAGCTTGTTCTGAAAGATTATCTATGGGTTCGATTGATAATTGATCTAGATCTACTAAATCATCAACATTCTCCTCATTATTCTCAAGGATATAATTTTTAGTATCTTCTAGGAATTCAACATCATTTCTCTTTATGAGTCAATGGTCATTGTGATAAAACTGGCATCCCTTAGATCTTTTAAGATATCTAATAAATATACATCTTAAGGAATAACTGTCTAGCTTATCTCTATACTGATGAAGGATCTTTTCATGAGCGATAGATCCTCACCCCCTAAGATGACTTAAGTTTGGTTTTCTTTCATACGTCTCATATGGTGTAGAAAATATAGCTTTACACGGTACTATGTTTAGAATATAAATAGTTATACTTACTACTTCTTCTCAAAATACCCTTGGCAGAGATGCGTCTATTAACATGGGCCTTATCATATTCAGTAAGGCCTTGTTATATGTTTTTGTTACACCATTCTATTGAGGTGTATTGAGCATTGTATTTTGCTTTGAAATGCCAAAGTCTTTACAAAATTCTAGATATTTTGTAGTGGTATACCCATCACCTCTGTCTGGTCTCAAGACTTTGATTGCATATCTCAATTGATTCTCAACTTCTTGCTTATATTCTTTAAATACTTGAAGTGTCTCAAATTTATGTGCTAAGAGATATATATACATATATATATATATATATATATATATATATATATATATATATATCGAGTAATTATTGATAAAGATTATGAAATATACATTCCCACAATGAGATCTTACCCTAAAAGGTCCACATAAATAAGTATGAATGATTTTTAACAAGATTGTTGCCCTTGTTATTTCCTTTAAAAATATCTTTTTTGTCATTTTCTCTTTTATACAAGCTTCACATTTACCAAAAGTGTTTTCATAAAAATCAGATAATAAGTCAAAGTCGAATAATTTACTTAACTTTTTCAGACTTATATGCCCTAGGTGTTTATGTTACACATTCACATCAACATTAAAGGAACAACTAATCACAATCAATATAAGTACAAAATCCTTATCTTTCATTTAATTTAAACAAACCTTGTTCGTCATCGAACAGTCCTAAGAAGGTTATCCTTCTATGCTTCCCTATGTTTACCTTGCTAGGGACAAACCTTACTTTAAAATCATTCTTAACCAAGGCTGGGACCGAGACCAAATTATGCATTATAGTTAGCACAATTAGTACATCAATTAGAACAACCTTTGTGCCTTGTATATAAATCCTAAAGAACCCTACATATAAGAAGGTGTTATTTTTCATATACACCCTATATTCTCTTTATTTATATTCTTTTAAGTCTATAACCCCTTTGTTCTTTGAGATATGTCATGTTGCTTTAGAGTCAATCCACCAAGCAGATATTAGGCGATCTATATAGAGATATTCTAAAATCATGTAGATTATGTCTTGCTTCTTCGATTTACCACTTTGTTGGGTGTTTTCACCGTCAGTCTTCTTATTGCGAAAATCTCTCTTATAGTGTCTTATCTTTTCATAATTGAAGCACTTGACCTGAGAAGCGGTTTTCTATTATTTCTTAAAAGTTTAATTGCCTTTTTTGTTATTTTTGTCAAACTTTTTATTTAGTTTAATCTTTTTTTTATTGAGTCTAGAGTTTGCTTCAATCTCTTCTTGAGCTACTAGCAACTTATCGTTCTTATTTCTATTAATGTGATCTTGTTTAATTGCTAGTCTGAGGAGTAACTTAGAAAGGTTTGTTTAACCTTCTAATCTCAAGGTCATGACAACCATATTCTATAAAGAGGGAAGACTATTTAGGATAATTGATATATGCATAGCCTCGGGGATGATCGACTTTGCTACAGCTAAGTCTCTTGTCATTACCAATATTTGATTTACATGTTCTATTATATTATTTCCTTCTTTCATTATGTAGGAGTTGTATTTTTGTAGTAACTAAATATGTAGTTTAGCTGTAGTATCGTATTTTGCTATTATTGAATCAAACAACTCTCTTGTAGTCTTGTATTCTTTAAATACGCTAATCAGGTCATCCTCTATATAGGTTAGCATTATAGTTTTGGCTATAGTATCAGCTATAAATAATGTTTTGTATGCTTTATTTTCTTCCTCTATTATAGTTGAAGTAGGTGGTGGAACTGTATTCTTTAAAACATAGTTTACACCTTCAAGTGTAAGTATTAAAGGGATATTTCTTTTTCACACTTGAAAGTTTAGACCATTAAGTTTTTATGGGGTAACTTTGTACTTTTATAATTTGGTATTTCATAATTTTTAAAAAACTATCAGAGGATGATTTTGTCTTTTCATCTATTAAGATCAAAACTATCTTTTTACTTAAAAATATTTGGACTTTTTTGTAATTTCATTTAGTGGTCGATTTGAAATATTTAAAAAATGCTAGGAGCAAAACATACTTTTAAACCCGATGTCTAAGGCAATTTCAAAAAAATCGTGAGTGGTTTTGGTGCCCACTATTTTTGGCACTGTGGTTTTGAAAAACTATTGGGCGATTTTCAGATCCTTTGAGAAGTGGGAGGGACGAAAGAGAGAGAGAAACGCAAAGACGAGGGAGAGAGAGGGAGAGTATAGTGAGGAGAGGAGAGAGGAGTGTGGGAGAAGAAAGGTTGCTCTTTGCTCTTCACCGCTCTGTCTGGTCTTTGTCGCTCCGCCTTTCAGCTGAGTTTGTCACTCTACCTCATTGCTTGCCTTCTTAGTTGATCCGGCCTCTCCTCTTCATCGCTTTCTTTTTGTATGAGTTTGCCGCTCCAACCCTTCTCTTGCATCTAGTTGAGCTTGTCGCTCCACCCTGCCTCTTTCCTCTGTCTTTTCTTTTTGCTCTATCTTTTGCTCCACCAAGTTATGATACCAATGTTGGTCTATGATCGACCTTGCTTCTTCTGTGAATGTCAATGTTTGCAGCAAAAAGTATTGGAAAGATCTACAGAGAAAAAAGGAAGAAGAAGGGGAAGGTAATTGTACACAATTTTCCTCAAACGGGTTACGTAGGAAAATCTTTTAATGTTTTCTTTTCTCAATTCTCTTTCCAGTATATTCTTTGTACAATATTTATAGACGACATCATCTTCCTAGTTTGCATGTTTGGGCTTTCCATTATAAGTCGTTTTATGTCTATAACATTTTTTGTTTAATTCCTATAACATTACCATTTTCATTATTCTTATGTAATATTTTACAGCCTGAGAATGACCATTTTCTATTACAATTAGTACCATAATCCATCTAATTGAATATACTCATTTTTGGGTTCCTTTATCTATTGAGAAAGAAGACCCACCTTGGATCCAAGTCAATTGGTCTTTATTACTTCTTGGTTACACAAGGTGGAGGCCAAAGTTAGGTATGTGCACCCTCATTATGGAGACCCTAACCACCATCTTGTGTGCTGAGTCCCTTGCTAGATAGCGAACTCTCTAATTGCCGCAAGTCATTGAATACAATTTTATTTTAGTTTTAATTATCATTATTCTCACCAAGAAAAGAAATTCAATGTCATTATTGTAATGTGCTTTAATGAAAAATGTTGGTTACAGTGCAAGCACAAAGCTCATGCATCTTTCATGTGTTGTAGTCATCACAACATCTTTGTCAATTGAACAACCAGAAGATGAACAAAACTGATAATCCACTTTTTAAATGTCAAATTTGTGCTAGAGTGCCAACTACATTCATATTATTTGTATTGGTTATTGATGAGCTAACAAAACATATTTAAGAGGAAGTTTCTTAGTGTATGTTTTTTATAGATAATATTTTATTAGTAGATGAGTTTAAGAAAAAAGTTAATAAGAAGTTGTAACTATAGAGAGAAACATTAGAAAGTAAAGGCTTTGACTTAGTAGAACAAATACAAAATATACAAAATACAAGTTTAATCATTTGGTTACTTCAAATGATATAAAAATTAAGTTCGGCACATATTATATCATTGTAAGGAAAGTTTTAAAAACCTAAGGTTAGTTTTTTTTAGAGATGAAAAAATTGATCGAGATGTTACACATAGGATTAATGTAGGTTGGTTAAAATGGAGAGATACATAAAGTATTTTATGTGACAAGAAGATATCATTAAAGTTAAAAGGTAAATATTATAGAGAAACAATTTGACTCACTATGCTTTATGATTTTGAGTGTTGGATAGTTAATTATCAATATGTACAAAAGATGTCTATTGCAAAACTAATGATACAGAGATGGATGAGCGGTCACACAAATAAAGACCATATATGTAATGAGGTTATTAGAAATAAATTGCAAGCGACACAAATAAATGACAAAATGATAAAAAAAATCATTTAAGATGGTTTAAACATATAGAAAAACAACCAAAGGAAGCTTCAGTAAAGAAAAATGAAAAACTAGATTGTGAAATTATTAAAAGAGGAAGAGAAAGGCTACAAAAGTGATGAAAGAAAACAATAAAGAATGATTTACCATATGGTGAGTTAACTATTAGCATGACATGATCAAAGCTCTATGAAAACAAAGAATCCATATAGCCAACCCCATCTAGTATGGTAAAAGACTTAGTTGTTGTTCCCAATTACATTTATCTTATATATATATATATATATATATGAAATTATGAAAAAAAATTATTTTTCATAACTTCCTTTACTCTGATGTGTAAATTTTCACCTAAAAAGATATTGACACATGGACAACTTATTTGTAATGCATCGAAAGATGTAGAAACATGGGAAGTTAGTTATGTTATTTTCCTTCAGCAACATGAGAAGTGAAACAAACAAATTAAGGATACCTAGATACAATGACTACTGCCTTGACGATCCATTCGCACAAGATGATTGTGTTGGAGAAACTAAGCATGTGATGTTAGAAATTATGCCAAAACACTATTCTCAGATAGAAGCTTTGGGCAATAGAGAAAATGCTTGTATAGCTTCAAGAAGGCTTACATCCCATTGCAAATGACTTCCATATATATATATATACACATATGAGATTCTTTCTAGATTATTAACTAGCCAAAACTATGAATTTAGTTCCAAGCTTGACTGTACATTTTTCGTACGAATTTGACTATCCTAGCTTCGAAATTTTTGTATTGGTAATTGCAATTCTTAACTCCATACATATTTTCCATGGATAGGTAACTATAATGTTTAATTTTCACACATTTTCTATGCATTGAAAGACACAAGGTTTGACACATTTCCTAGGTAGATATTTTAACATGAAAACAAGCTTCTCTCTCAACACCCCACTTTAAACTTAATTTTCTTTCTATCATTTATGAAGCAAATATCTAATCTTTATGAATAATTAAACCTTGAGTAGTTTTGTGAAGATATCTGCAATTCGGTCTTGTGTCTTCACATGAATATGCTTCACAATCTTTTTATTTACATGATCCCTTAAGAAGTGGTGTCAAGTATCGATATGTTTGCTTCTTTTATGATAGACCGGTTTCTTCATGAGTTGAATTGCTTACTTGTTGTCAATATATAGTTGTGAGCTCCTTTTGAGTGCCTTGAACTATACAAAGTAAAATTTTCAATCAAATTACATGTCAGATATGATGAAGCTACTACATACTCTACTTCATATGTTGAAAGAGTGACACTCTTTTGTTTCTTGGACAACCAAGTGAAAGCGGTATCACCTATAAGGAAAATGAATCCGGTAGTATTCTTTCTATCACAAATGCCTCTACTCCAATCACTATCAGAGTATCTATAAGATGAAAATTATTAGTATGTACATAAAATATACTATAGTTGGAAGTATCATTGATGTAGCATAGAATTCTTTTTATCGCTTTCAAATGAGTTATTGTAGGATGCTCTATAAATAAACTAATCATTCCAACTCTATAGAGAATGCCAGACCGCATATGCATCAAAAGGCTTCCAACAAGACTCACATAATAAGTAGAGTTCATTGATTTTCCATCATCGTTACAAGTCAACTTTGTCCCACTCCATTGGCGTGTTAACCGGATTGAAGTCATTCATCTTAAACCTTTTAAGAATCTCTTTTGCATATCCTTCTTGTGAAATAAAGATTCTATCTTTCATTTGTCTCGCTTCAATCCCTAGAAAGTAAGACATGAGGTTACCATCTATTATATCAAACTCTTGAACCATATTCTTCTTAAACTCTTCAAACACCATTTGATTGTTGCCACTAAAAATTAAATCATCAACATATATACATATAGGTAAAATACCACCTTTCTTAAAAGTTATAGAGTACACTGCCTGCTCCATGTGAACAATTTAGAAAACTGATATCAATGAGATACTTAGCAATTCTACTATTCCAAGCTGATGGAACTTCCTTCAATTTATAAAGAACTTTCTTCAATCTAAGCACTTTGTTTTCGTACTCTTTCTCAATATAACGCAAAGATTGTCAATACAAATTTTTTCTTTTAGATAACTATTCAAAAACACAAATTTCACATATATTTGAAAAGATTTCCATACATTTTGAGCGGCTAATGAAATAGTTAACCTAATAGTCTCAAGACGAGCAATAGGAGCAAATACCTCATCATAATCTACATCAACTTGTTGTTTGTATCCTTTGGCCACCAAATGAGTATTGTGTCTTTGAACTTTATCATTTTCATTATTCTTTATCTTGTAAATCCACTTCACTCCACTTGCTTGATGTCCTCTAGGCAATGGTGTAAGCTCTCATGTTTTATTATTCTTTATTGTATATACTTTTTCATCCATCACTTTGTTTTCGTTGCTTTGATTATCAAGCTTGACTCTTTTTTATTTAGGTACATGGGCATAAATGATACTCTCAAATGAGAAACATTCAACTTCACTCTATTTTAAGCTTTTTTAAGAGTTTTATTTTTCATGCTCCTTGTAGGACTTTTATTCAAAAAATATACCCCAAATCTATCTTCTCTTCCTAAAACTCTTTTGATTTTTAACATACTTCTACCTATGTTAGAAATGGTCCAATTTTTTCTATCGATGACTCCATTTTGTTGAAGCGAATAAAGTATAGTAAGCACATGATTAACATGTCATGTCCTAGGCAACGGATTGGGTCAAGTCCAGCCTAACGAGGTCAACTGGACCCAAACATTACAACCTTTCTCCTTATAAAAAAAATTTGTCCTCAGAATTTTAACATGGATTATCTTGCGAATATTTACTTACACATTAACTCTTCAGTTTTGCTTTATGCGGTATCAATTTAACAACAAAACTTGAAATCAAGTCTTAATACTCAAAATGACCTTTATATTAACTTTTTGTAAGTCTTACAAATATCATAAATATTAAATGAAGTAGCTAAATGGATACATCACAACTCAAATTACATTCATAAAACATATTTAACTTACACCAATACAATTCCCTCATCATACTTTCAAGTGATGTGCTTTTGTGGGTAGGATGCCTCTATAACATATGCACCATCACGTAAAGTAAAGACAAATCAATATATGTGAAATCTAATTAAATACTTATGTTTCACCATATACCAAAAAGAATAATTGATTGTGTATCTCAAAATTAAGAATTCTCATGTTTAAAATTATGACAAATATGGTACTCTATTTAATATATACACAGTTGTAGTTATTGTTTCTCCTAAAAATATCTTAAGAAGATAATCATCTATTAATGTGGACTTAGTCATATTCAATAGGACCCTATTATATCTTTCTGCTACACTATTTTATTGAGATGTTATGGGCATGTTATTTTGTTTTGAAATATTAAAGTCTTTACATTATTCTAAGAATTTTGTAGAGGTATACTTAATACTTTGACCAGACCTTAAGACTTTGATTATATATCATAATTGGTTTTCCACTTCTTGTTTATATTATTTGAATATATCTAGTGCCACAAATTTATGTTCTAGGAGATATAAATATTTATATCTTGAATAATCATCTATAAAGGTTATAAATAAACCTTTTCACGATGAGATCTTACCCTAAATGGTTCACATCTATCTATGTGAATGATTTCTAATAGGGTTGTTACCCTAATAATTTCTTTAGAGAATGATTTTTGTCATTTTTCTTATATGTAGACTTAAAACTTATTAAAAGTATTTTCTTAAAACCTAGGCAATAAGTCAAAGTTGACTAATTTTCTTAACTTATTCAAACTTAAGTGACCTAGTCATTTATGTCATATATTTACATTAGTTATAAATGCACAATCGATATAAGCAAAAGAAGATCTTTATTATTATTAAGGTTTAATTTAAACAAACCATGCTGAGAATAAGAAAATCCAAAAAAAGTTATCCTACCAAGCTTATCCACAATGACTTTCTTAGCGATAAATTTGACCTTAAACCCCTTTTTGACTATAGCAAACACAAACACAAGTTTGCAGCTAATGTAAGAGACAATTAATATATCAGTAAATACAATTGATGCATCTCATACAAAAATCCTAAGGACCAAACTCCTAGAACATCAGCAAATGAATTATTTTCTAAGTAGACTCGATGTTTCTTAGGCTTGTATTACTGTGATTTATTAGTGACCACCCTTTTTCTTTCTTACCCTTGTTCATATGTTCTTTTCAATTTCAAGTTTTAAAGGGAGTTCATAATCAGATCCTAGTCTAAGGATTGTGGTCACTATATTCCATGAAGGGGAAAGACTATTTAGGATAGTGGATATCTGCATGGGTTTTGGAATAATTGATTTTGTAATAACTAAATCCCTAGTCATAACTAACACTTGGTTTACATGTTCAACTATATTATCTCTTTCTTTTATGTTATAAAAATTATATTTTTGAATGAGTAGTTGAATATAAAGTTTAGTTGTAGTATCGTATTTAATAGTTATTGAGTAAAATAGTTATTTAGGAGTTTCATATCTCCCAAAAACCTTAATTACATCATCCTCTATGTATGTAAGCATAATAGTCTTGACTATTGTATCATCTCTCATAAAAGTTTTATATTTTTTTCTTTATCTCTTGCATTTGGTACAAGAGGTAACATTATTTTCCTAAGTACATAGTCAATACCCTCTCAGGTCCAGGCCAATACTTCTTTTCCATGTTTAAAATTTAAGCCATTTAGTTTCTTACTCTTTGTCCACTCAGAAACACAAATTCTAGTTGTCATTTTAAGTATTTAGTAAACATAACAACTAGAGGATCTATGCATTTCAAATGAAAATAATAAACAAATAACAGATAAAAATAATTAAAACTAATTCCATTAAACAACTAACAAAATCTGGTCATGCACTAAACTTCGATAATAAAAATATGCATGTACTAATTTGCAAATATTTCCAGGCATGTGTTTGTAGTAACAAAAAACTAGAGGAGCCACTTTGAAAATAGGAAAAACTTAGACAAATTCAGTAATCTCATAACAAGTTCGGGGGTATTATAGTATTTCCCTATTTGTCTATTTTTGTAATTCTGTACACTGCAAATGAGCATACTAGTAATTTTAATGGTTGGTTTATCTCAGTAATTTTGTTAGGACCTCAGGGACAAAATAGTAAAATTGTTGTCATTGGTTATTTTGTAAATTTAATACATGGTTGAGGGTAGAATTGTAAATGTGTCCTACAATTCTGCAAATTATTTATGAGCATAAACATATTTTCTTAGACAAAAATTCTATGAATTTAACAAAGAAACATGAATAAAACAATAATAACACGAAAAACAAGATACTATAATTCCCAAGATATACAAGAACAAGATTGTAAATATCTGGCTTAATGGCAAACGATGATTTTAATATCTATCACGGGTAAAATGGTCTTTTAGCCCACCGCTCAACGTGGGTTTCCCAAAATGTCTGCAGAGGCGGTTTTCGGTCCCTTGGTAAAGCAAAATGGTTTTTTTTAAGCGTTTAACTTTTCTTTTGAAAACAATGTACAACCACAGTAAAAGTAAACTTAGACCCTTGTTCCAGCATTTTATTGATGCGGTTATTGGGACCGAATCCATGTACAACCACAGTAAAAGTAAACTTATAGACTAACATGTCTCTTGTAATCGCCATCAAGAAAGAAAATAGAAGTAAAAAAGAAAACATACACATGTCTTGCTTCCTTTGTCAAAAAAAGAGTTTCTTGCATATGCTGTCATGTACAACCACAGTAAGAATCTCTTTAAGAGCAAAATGTTAGGATATCACGTTGATTACTTTACAGGAAGTAAGTGGGGCATGATAATGGATTAGTCCAATCGGTAGCTGTGCGTGGTTGTTGATGACCAACTACTAAGCTCCTAGCTAGATGGACTTTTGCTTTTGAAAAGGATCACTTATTTGTACCCTTCGCTTGTAGGTCTGTTTGTATTCGGGAATCGCTTCAACTAGCATGAGATTTCTCTTAGGTGGCATGCCTCGAGATACTTCATAACAAGTTTGCAGGCATGCGAGAGAGGGCACTAACCTCTTGAATAATCAAAATTGTTTTGGCTGAGATATTCTTTATTCAGCCTCCCCATGCCTCACTTTTATAGAGACGTAGAGGAGGTTACAGGAGAGACTTTCCATATTCTTGTTGATTCCCTTCTTGAGAGTATTTTATTTCGACACAATTGCAATTTAACATTACTTAATTCGACTGCTATTCCCTATTGTCTAGCGTGTGGAAACGATTAGACGTTGCCATTTTTTGCAAACCTGCTCCACATGTTTGCCATTTTCCATTATAAGATGCCATTCATGAGCGGGTAGCTGTTATACAAATAAGCTCTATTTGGTTGAATCTTGAAGAGAGACAAAGTGACCATCACGCATGTCTCTTTGAAGCTTAAGTGTGGATTGATCTTGTTGACATCAATTTGCGAGAGATCTTGTTTGGGTTCACAAAAACTGAAGGCTGACTTGTGACTACAAAACTAATCAGGTCGTCTACTAATTAAGGTGAACCAGTCATTCGCATCAAAATTGGATTTGGAAGTATAAATTCAATAGCCATCAACCTGGGACTTGATTTTAGGCCCACTGCAGAAGCTGCTCTCATTAAAAGGTTCTGCACGGATGTTTTGATACATCAAAAATATAAAATAGAGAGATAAAGCAAACCATCCTTTCTAGTTTGGTTCAGTTCCAAACAATGGTTGACTACGGGTTAACGTGCCAATGTTAGAGGTATATAACATGTCATCAATCACAAGAAAATATAGAATATAATGTTCCCCTTACAAACTTAGTAAATCATACATTAGGTTGTTCACACAAAGTATCACATACAAAGTAACAAAGTTACATCAGTAATTAACATACACTGGACCTTAGATGATGATAACAATGAAAGTGGTGGTAGGGATGATTGTATTTCGGAACAAGGGAGCAGTAATGTGTCTTAGAACACTAAATCTAAGGACATCCTCAGTAGTGGGATACAAAGACTTAGTGCGTGGAGACCCTAGGTAGGCTCCTACATGGGAAGGATCCTCGTCAAGAGCTTAGTGACAAGAGCTTATGACTTAGATAAGAGATGAAGGAAGTGAAGATACTTAAATAGGTGTCACGAAAGATACTATACCTTTGACAAAGAGGATAGAACCCCAAAATATTAGCATCTAGAGAGTTTCAAAGAAGCATTAGTGTAATCACCTAAAATTTTCCCAAAAAATATGTTCTTAAAAATTGTTTTTAAAAGACTAATTTCAAGGTGTACATGGCGAGAATGAGTCTTGAATTTTACAAAAATTAGAGCTCACATGAATGAAAAATAAAAATATTTTGGAATAGAGAAGAAGAAAATGAGGAATTTCAATGGCTTCTAGATCTAGATGACAAAGCAAGCTTGACCAAATTGTATTCTCTGAAGTGGGTTGATCATATATCATACTCTATCACTCCTTAGTTGTTTTTAACCTTAAATAAAATGTATTTAAAATTTTTGAGTCATTTACACTCGTTTTTACCAAAAGAAACTTTGTAAGCCAAAAAAAATAATAATAATTTATTTTATTTGTCCATGAGATTTTATTAAATAAAAATTATCTATATTGAATATTTAATATAGGCTAGTTTTTATATTTATTATACATAAGAATTTCAGAACTTATTTGCATACATAAGTTTATGCACATCTAGGGTACCAAATGAGGTTCTATTTACAAAATTGATGATTCAAATGTATATGTATATATAAGGGATAGTTTTCTATCAAGACTTTATGTTTTGATCATTATTAAACACATAAACTTATAGGAGAAGCCAAAATTCATGGAAGGCACATGTTATACTCTCCTTTTGTTTTTATCATTACCATTTTGTTAAAAAGCTCTATATTTATATTTATTTTTAAAAAACAAAACAAAAAGTCTTTATTTAAAAATCTTATTATACACTTATGTATATGGCTCAAGCCTTGACTCAATTAAGCTTAAGTCTCATTAACCCAAGCCTAGCAAACCTACATTTGATCTAGTTGACCCATGCCATGGTACTGAAAAATCATTTCAAGTGAAATTACTTAGTAAAACATTATATTAAAAATTCAATTTTGTGCCAAACTAAGCCATCCTTAGCCATGACTCACCTCACCTCATTGGAATCAGCTCCACATTAAGCCATGATGGGTTGTTCTACTTTAATATTTCAAGGTCAACAATTATCAAGGTTCATCAATGTTCCAAGTCAAGACAAGCACTCAAATTGGAATCGAGCTAAAATGTAAGCCACTTAGCCAAATAAAAAAGGAAATTATTTTAAAGCTCAAAACTTCTACTTTTATAGGGATTAAAATTGGTTGTTTCTTATCTCTAAAGGAGCTGAAACCACTCTATAAATAGGTCCCTTGGCCTCTACTATATCCATCTTTCTCATTCATGAAGTGTCAATAAGATCTCTCTCATTCATGAAGCATCAATAAGATATCTCTTTCATCAAGACAAGGCATCAATAGAGCAAGTCACCCTTCTTCCTCCCTTCCCTTTCTTTCATCATGTATATTGACTAATCGAGATCCATCACCATAGCATATACATATTAGTAGGTTCTAGGTTTTAGGATACATATAAAGCATTAGTCATTGGTTTGGTGAGACCCACTCGTTTACCCAAAATTGCTGGTTAGTTCTAGAGTTATTATTTTGTTGCTTGTTTTGATTGTGACAATCCTTGTTTGACAAATCTCACACAAGGTGCACCTAGAGTAAGACACACTTCCTTGTTGCATATGTTTACTTAGTTGTACAATCATTCATTACATGCACAAGCATTTAAAATTCTTCTTAAAGAACTTATAATTCATACTAATTAGATATGACTTCATATGATGAGAGCAATATATGGTCTAGTGAATAAGAATATATAAATAGCCTGGAAGAAGTACAAATGGTAGCATGGATTTTGCAAGAACTTAAAGAAAAGAAAAAAAGGGTGTTATTTCAGATAAATGGTTAAAGCATAAGAAAACAACAAAGAAATCTGTTTATAATTATTTTATTACTGAAGAAAAAGATGAACTTAAATCTATATCCAACAGAAAAGAAAGCAAAACTAAGATACCATATTGTTTATTGATAAAATTGATAATTGGGGTAAACCTAGTGATATAGTCATCAAAGGTCCAAAAAGTCAATTGTTTACTCTTTTGATCATCAAAAGAAAACCTAAAGATAAACCTTTACTCCTATAGTGATCAAAGGAAAACTTAAAGATAAATTTTTTACTTTTGTGGTTATCAATGATAAACCTTTTACTTCTATGCTTATCGAGGAAAAACCTAGAGACCAGCCATTTACTATAGTAGTCATATGTGGATCACCTTCTTCAAGTCCATATAATTCAAAAGGAAGTCAAATTAAAACAAATCAAGTTCTAATGAAACAATAACAGGGGTCCCTTATATAGTCACTCCTCCAATCTTCTTGTTCTTCTAGTTCGTTTTCAATCTAAGTTATGATCCTCTATCCCATTCACCCCTCAAGTATCTTATTCATTTAAGGTTCAACCTTTAGAATCTTTGGGATATATTGTCTGCTTAGGTCATTACAGAGGCTCCGACTTCTCTAGGACTCTCTAGATACCCATATTTTGGGGTCCTACCCTCTTCATCTAGATGTAGCATATTTCGTTTCCACTTCACCTCCTCCATCACCTAAGTATTTGAGTCTCATACCCTTGTCACTAACCTTAGGATCTCCTTTAGAACCATCTTTGTTTCTCCTAGATTACACCCTAGGATCTCCTCTCTCTTTTGTGGACCATCTTTTGGGTACTTGTTCGTCCCCTCTGACACATGTGTCAAAAACTCCTTTGCCACCCTCTGATGTAGATTGTCCTCTTGAGACACCATAACAGTGTCTTCAATATCACCTTGATAGTTTACTCTCGAGTCCTAGACTTCATCCTTCTAGTCCTTATAAAAACTCTTGTTATATAGGAGTTGACCTACTATCTTCACTCATTGAGTCCTTGTCTCTCTCTATTGAGGATCTGTCCCTAGATTTAGTGTCCTTAGATACATCACTGCTCTCTTCTTCTAAGATATTATGGGAGTAAAAGGTTTATCTTTAGGCTTTCCTTTGATCACCATAGGAGTAAAAGGTTTATCTTTGATGATCATGGGAGTAAATGGTTGACTTTTATGACCCTTGATTATATCTCTAGGTTCATCCCAATTAATAATTTTATCAATTTTTTCTATAATCAAATTGGGGATAATAATAACTTTTGAACTCAAATCTACGGCTCGTGAGTTAGATGAACTAAATGGTATCCCATTTTTGCTTCCTTTTCTATTGAGTACAGATTTAAGTTCTTCTTTTTCTCAGGGTAAAACAATCATGGATGTATTTCTTTACTATTTTCTTATGATTTAACTATATATCTAAAATAACTCTAATTTTTTCTTTTATTTAAGTTCTTTCAAAATCCATGCCACCATTTCTACTTCTTATAGGCTATTTATATATTTTTCTTCACTAGAACATATATTAAATTGATCATATGATGTCATCTAATTAGCATGAATTACAATCAAGTTCTTTAACAATAATTTTAAATACTTGTGCCTACAACAAATGATTGTACCACTAAGTGAATGTATGCAAGGGAGAAAGAAAAAGGGGGACACCCCTTTGCTTTATTTATTGCCTTGCACTTAGATGGGAGAGAGGAGAGGCCTAATATTGGAGAGATGTGAGATGAGAGAAACAATTTTCTTGGATTGGATACATGATCTTGGATGGTGTCAGACCCTTGTTTATACACAGGATCAATTGATTACATTGTAAAGGAAATACTAATGATAAATTTGTATAAATCTTCCCATGAAAGGAATCCTAAATTCTATAAGCAAATCTGATTTTGGGGAGTTGAAATTTATTTTCTTGCAGTCCACTAAAATTTTTGCTATCAATATTAAGTTTTCTTAGCTGCAATAATGGGTTTTCCTTAGTCAATGTGTCTTACTCTCCCAAGATGTGAATTACCAATTCTAGTTTTCTCTCTCACTTTCATACACAACAACTTGTCTTGTACCAAGGGTCTTGCCAATTTGGTTTTGCATAGCATTCATGATCAAACATTTTTCTATCAACAATTTCATTAAATTGGAGGTTGCCTTTTGTTGTTGGATTCAGATTTTTCATTCCCATGATGCATACCAATTTATCATACGACATGATATTAAATTTTGGCAACTTCAATAATTTTCATGAGAATGAAAACTGTTGGCTGCTTCTTTTTCGATTTGATTTAGCCCCTCTACGTATATAGCTATATATTACATAGATATAAATAATATATAAGGATATTATACAAAACCACATGCCCTCTCTTCACACACACATGTACACATTTTATGTAAACACACATATATATAAGGTAAATATGTACATATTTTATGATACTACATATATATAAATAAATGAACTTTGACTTGTCATTGATCTTGGAGTTATGCCGCCATTGAATTATCAATGGTTCATATGAATCAATCACATTAGTCAAGTTCTTGTGGGTCGTTACAAAGGTAGTATAAAAAGCCTAGGTAGATCTGAGTTATAATCCGAAATAGTGGTAATTGAAAATGTTGTTACACAGATGATAAATTGTCAACTTTCTTTTATAGGCTGAAAGAGACGGGAGTGATAGTTAAGGATATTCTCATTTTGGATCATCTGAGGCTTAGTAAGACTTTCAAAGCAAACAATCGAAGCCAACATGAGAAACCGAGAGAGCTCCAACACAACTTAAATAAGAGGCTCAAAGGGCATCAACAAAATCCATTAGCAAAAAAAGGTGTAGTTTGAAAGAGCTGGGAGATTTTGGATGTACTCATTTCAATTGAGATTAAGACAACTTATTAGCAGCAGACAATTATATTAGTCACCTCGAAATAGTATTCAATGCAATATGATACACTAACTAGAAAGAAAGAGGAAGAATGACCCCATTATTGCTCACTGACATAGCCTTAGCTTGGTGGAACATATAACAACATCAATGTCCAACAACCCATTTATCATAGATAGGTAAAACATTATCAAGTATGAATCTACTTTTTACGATGGTATGGGACATTATTTAATCATAGATGGTCATATTAGGTAGTGCTAACTCATAGATGTGTTAAGTTGTGTTGGCTACTTCGTTGGTTGAGTTAGTTTCACTTGTGGCTGCATTGAGCAGCTCATGTCGAGTTATATGACATGCCTAGGCTAGAACACATGAAACCATTAAACGAGAGTAAGAAATTTATGTAGAGCAAAATAGATTAGATACTAGATATTGATATGTGGTTTGGATATTAAATTTGACACATGATGTGATGTTGAGATATGAAGCTTGGGAGGTGGCCCAAGGTAGATATGGGAGGTAGCCCCAGGTCATTGTGTGTATGATATTATTGAGATTAATTGGTTGAATGTATGACTCTACTAGTGTGGTATCTTAATACTTTGCTCCGTAGAACTGAGTAGCCGAACTTTACGAGCTAGTGACTTTATCATCAAGATCCTTGGCTCGACATGTTGATAAGATGGTTGGAGGCCATGTGACTGGAAAGGAGGATGCTTCAGGAGACTCTTATGGTGTGGTTAGTGGTTGGACATTGCAGAGGTCCTGAGATCAAAATTAAAATTTGTATTATTGTTGAGTGCTTGATTATACATGCATTTTTTAAATGATGCTACTTCTTTAAATGTAATATAGATTTCTAATCATATTACATGTTTGAGATTATGCATGCACTTAGTATGCTTTTTGTAGAGAAATCACATCCACCTATAAGCATAGTTGTGGTGCTAAGATTTTATTTAAAAATTTCAGAACCTAGTCAGTAGAGACATTGGGTCATTTGTAGCAGTTCAAGAGCAGGACTTTGACTTTCACTGTGATATCGTAGGAGTAGATAGGTTCTTTGTAGATTTGACTTTTCTTTTCATTATATAACTACTTGTTGGATTTTAAATTGTATATAAATAAATGAACTTTGACTTGTCATTCATTGATCTTGGGGTTATGCCACCACTGAATTGTCAATGGTACATGAATCGGTCACGTGGCATGGGTAGGCCCTATATCCATGTTGGTCCAGCTCTTGTGGGTCGTTACAATAGTAGTCCCTTATATTACTCATTTCCCTAAAAAACTGGTCAATACGCAAATGGCTCGGGCGATAGTCTATCGTATTGAATGAACTTGGATAAGGTGCACCAAGATCAACCATTGCACATAATGATTCACCCTACTACACCAACTAGTTGATGACCACCACCTATGCGGATTTGTTAAGTTACTCGAGTCCATTTACTCAGAAGACAACTAGTTCATGCAATTATATGGTTGTTTGTCCTTACACACTTACTCGGGGGCAACTACCTCATATAGTACACTTATCTTACTCATTTCCTTCAACGACCACCTAACAAGCAAATGTCTTGGTCGATAGTCTATTGTATTGAATGAACTTGGCACAGGCGCAACCAATACTTACGTCACCACAACTGGCTAAGGTGTATGTCATTGAGTTTAGAAGGTAATTATATTATCAGTTGTATATTGGAGAATCGCAAGAAGCAGATGTGTGAACCTCCTAATAACTATGAGCCAAATGACAATAGTGATTTAGAAGACAAAGAGATCGTTGAGGTGCAGCAAGCCAATATTGAGATAAGCTTAGACTCTGAAATAGGCTTAGACTCCGAGTACTCAATCTCCTCATCAAAAAGTGGCATCGGGTCATCGAGCCAACCCAGTACTCAACTCTGTGACTGGGAAATCACCCTTGATACAAATGTCTCGTCTAATGATTTTAGAGGCATGTCTTGACACAAAAGTTATATGGTTAAAAATGCTTCCTAAAAGATAAGCACATGCCCACTATCTAAGAATTACGTGCAACTACTCCATGAGTTACAGAAACTTATATAGAAGAGTAGGAGAAATATTTGAAATATGTCCAATAGAAGTTATAAAAAATGATTTACAAGATCGGAGAAGGATCTAGAATATGCCCACCATCAACTGTAATCAGGAGTGGTTGCCCAACTTAAAGAACAATCAATCAAGCATCACAATTAGCCTATTTATTTCTTTCCTTTCCAAGTTTTCATAGTTATAGCCTCTGCTTTTATCAATTTAATTTTTCTTTTTGTTCTAAACTATGTTTCCTTTGTGAGTTTGGTGTTTTTGCATTTGGTTATATAATAAGACCCAGAATCATCACTCTACAAAATCTACTGAGAGTTTCAAAGTTCACCAAAAACAATTTGTAGGTGGATTTCACTAATCTTAAGCATATATAAATAAAGCTCGTCATGTTTCCTTTCTAGCAGAATAAGAATCAGTCAAAACAAAGGCCGTAAAACTAAGATAGGACAGAAACAATCAAAATCTATGAGAGGCACCGAGACTTCTATCGACCAAGCTAATCCTTCCTGAGGAGTAGCTGTAACTCAATCATTTCAAACTCGAATTGGCCGGGTCATGATCCTTTGGAAAGGTCTATGAGTAATCTTTCCTTGAAATCAAGAATCGTGAGAACCATAATTTGGATGAGGGAGTTATAGTGAAGATAAGTTGACCCTGTCACTTTAACGAGCTTGTCAATGGAATCTAGAGAAGATTGAAAAAATCACCGCAATTGCTCGAGGTTTGACCCTTGGATATCCCCGTGTATCTAGTTTCCAACAAACTAAAAATCACATTAATCAGAGGCATATCATGTGAGATAAAACAAAATCCATGCGACCCTACAAGCATAGTGCAGGCCACCTCATCCGGCCTGGAGGTGAACCGAACGTGGCGTGTTCTTGGGGTTTCAACCTGAATCGGGCCTGAACCTCAACAGAACTCGAGATAACTCAAGGAGAGTTCCAAACAGCTTCCATGCCCCAATGATGATCAATCAGTATTGGTTCATGTGATGGTTGGCGTGAGTTCAACTCCAAGGTGCATGCCCGGCTGCGGCATCTCATGTAAAAAAAAATCCTTATTTGACGTGATTCAAGATGACTCCTTTGGATTTGCATGAATGAATCAGAGAAACAAGTGAGGCATCCTCTTCTCAACTCTGTCTCTCCCACTATAGTCATTGGTTTCCTTCTATGAAGATCGACCACTTTTTGTTACTTGGAAACGCAGGGTGCTTTAATACCGTTGCAGCTGGTGGGGAGTTCGTCTTTCAGAGGGTACATGCGTGGGCGTGGGATTAGGCTTCTGCTTCATCCTGTAACAAAAAGAAAAGGATAGGTGGGTCAGCCCCAAACGCTGCATCTGCAATGATGATCAGACCAGGGCTCTGACGATTCAATCCGGCAAGAGCTACAGCATCTACATCCCCCACATTGAACTGGAAGTGAATGAGCCCTTGTGGGACACAAACACGTCTCCCTTGTCCAGTTTCTTGGCAAGCAGCCGCTTGTCCGGGTTGCCGGTCACGAACCCAACTAATAATGTGCCATCTGCAGGAAATTTAACGCCTTGGTGAGTGCATTGTGCCATCGAAGCACTTGCATTTATAGGTCTTACAAAAGAAGAGGGTGTCCGTTTGTTTGCATGTTGAACACTTGTTCTCATGAAGTCGTGAGTGACCTGCAAGCCATCTGCCTTGTAAACTGATACTTGTTAACCTCATTGGAAATTTAGCTTGGAGTAGTTGCAAGGAATGTGAATATACGACGCTCTCATGTGACTATGAAGAGAATCCGACGTGCTAATGCGGAAGCAAAGAATCAAACCAAGGAAGAAGAAGGATTTGTGCATCGATACCCGCAAAAGGTTTTCAAAGAGGAATGTTGTATTTGATTTGAATCACATGTACTTGTTTTTTCTTTCGGCTTCTCCGTGAGAGATTTTGGTAACTTTTAATAAAGTAAAATAGTTTTTTTTTGAAATATTTATTTTTTCTTTTGAAAAGATCTCATGAAATCTGAGAAGAGGAGTTTTCTTTCCGCATTTCATGAATGAAATTATTGGAGTCAAAAGTGGCCACCAATAACTTATATCTCCCACTAAGTCACTTGAGCCAAATTATGATATATTGATTTTACTTCTAACTATTTAGGAGATTTCTAAGTTGTAATACACGTGCAAGTGAACTATAACTTATACCAGTTATATGGTTTTTCATAATCAACATTTTTCCTCCATAACTATCATCATAGTGTTTCCCCATTGAGACTATGGGAATATCTCAAACCCATGTGTGTAATATGCTTTGTAAAGACATCTTCAAAGATGCCTTTAGTCATGAGGTCAACCAATATATCATTAGTTGGCATATAAGATATGGATATATCATTCGTCTTAAGCATATCATGAACATTATATGGTTGCTTGTAAAGCTATCAACTCCACTTTTAATAAATGTAATTGATGTATTATTGTCACAATAAATAATAATTGGGTCATTGGTTATGTCGAGCTTCAAATCACGTATAAGTAACTTATCCAAACGACACTCATTGTAATCATACTGCAAGAAACATACTAAGCTTCTTATGTATGTAATATTACACAAATTTGTTTTTCGTAATAAGAAAATATGTTTCTAAATAATTTATCCCCTCCTTTTACAAAAAGTCCTTTACAACTAACCTTACCTTAAACTTCTTGATTGTTCTATTGAATTTATATTTTTTTTTAAAAACCATTTAAAGCCTATGACTTTCCTTGCTCTTAGCAAATCCATCAACTTCTAGACTTATATTTTTTGAATGGATTCAATTTTCTCATCCATCACTTTTTTTCAATATATTGATTTAGGCTAATAGCTTGTTAATAAGACTAGTTATTAGTTAACTCAACTAAATCTACTCAATTACATACTTCCATTAACAAGGTTAGTGTCATAATCCTCTAAGTAAGAGGTGTGACCCTAGGTCTTTAATGTCTATTTAAAGTTTTAGTTTATTCCCGAATGACATTTGGATCACAACTGATGGTTCTAATGATAATTGATTCAAATCCACTAGGTCATCATTGTTCTCATCATTATTTTTAAAGATGTCATTCTAATTATCCTTTAAAAATTCAATATCCCTACTTTTTATTAAACCACAGTTCTAGTAATAAAATTTATATTCTTTGAACCATTTGGGTATCCAATAAAAACACATCTCAATGATCTGTTGTCTAGTTTATCTCTATACTGATCTAGGATCTTAACATGTATGTTAGATCCCCATATCCGAGGATGACTCAAGTCTGATTTTCTATCATATCACATCTCAGAAGGAATAGAGAATACAACCTTGTATAATACTCTATTTAATATATACACGATTGCGATCACTACTTCTCCTTAAAATACCCTAAAAAGAAAAACATCTATTAATATGGACTGTCATATTCAATAAGGTCCTATTATATATTTTTATTATACTATTTTATTGAGGTGTTTTGGGCATAATATTTTGTTTTGGAATATCAAAATCTTTACAATATTCTAGGAATTTTGTAGAGGTGTATTCAACACCTCAATTAAACCTTAAGACTATGATTGTTTGTCCTAATTGGTTTTCAACCCCTTATCTATATTATTTAAATATACCTGTGTGAATGATTCTAATAAGGTTGTTACCTTAATAATTTTTTTAGGAAATGATTTTATAGTCATTTTTCCTTGTATACAAGCGTCACACTTATTAAAATATTTTCCTAAAGCTTAGGCAATAAGTCAAAGTTGATTAATTTTCTCAACTTATTTAAACTTATATGCCCTAGTTATTTATATCATACATTTACATTAGTGAAAAATACACAATCAATATAAGTAGAAGAAGATGCTTCATTATTGAAAACACCTAAAATTTAAAAAATTATATATTTTTCAAAAGTTTCTCTTTATAAGCAAAATTATGGTTGTTAGACTTTTAAGATTTCTTTCAATAAAAACACTTTAAGCAACCTCATTCTCAACCCAAAATTTTATTGGAACCTCAAAATGAGGGTTACTTCGAGACCCATAAAAAATATCAAATTATGACAAAACCCCAAAAAATAAACATTTTACCCTAAAGGCTATACTTGTGAAATTTCACTATTTCAAGTTTATTTCTTTCAAAGAAAGGGTTGCAAAAGTTAAAAAAGGGCATTTAGAATCAAAATAAGTTTTAAATGCAAAATTTTTACAAAATAATTGTTTTACCCCTACTTAATATTCAAATTTAAAAGACAAAAAAAAATAAACAGGCTTAAAACGTGGTGGAGAAGGAGTGAGACCTTAGAAGACTGAAGTTTGGCTATGGCTCGAGCCTACACAAAAATTTCAAGTAAAAAGTCTAAAATACCCTTGACTAAGGAAGATCGTACACCAAGCGACCCTATACCCATCATAAGGTTAAAACAGTCTAAAAATGTTAAAGATATCAGTCCATGGAGCATACAAGGGACAAAGCACCATTGACAGCTACCATGCATGTGACCACGGACTTCTCGTGCCATCGTCGAACACCACAAACCACCTGAAAGCCGCCACGTGTCACCAAGTAATAAGCATGGGGCCCACTACATGCATGACAGGCCCTTCTAGCGCTTGACAGGACCCCCCGGCGAGTGGAGACCGCCCCCACATTCCCCCCTATGTGTCTTCCATCAGAAATGACTCTCATGAGCTCATGGATTTGAGTCTGAATCATGTTTAACAATCTAAAAGGATCCAATTCAAGACAATACCTATAAAAAGAAGATGTGGGTGACTAAAAAGGGGGATTCCAGCCAAGAGTAGTAAGCCCAACTAAGGAAGATATGAGAGAGCTCACTCCCAGTGCTAAGGAAGAGTTCACCTAAGGAAGAGAGAGAAAGAGAGAGACCTATAGAGAAAGCCTCAAACCATCATCTTCTATCCCCTTTTACTTGTTTGTTCTTGTTGTAAGCTTAGAGTTATTGTGTCTAATCATTTGTAAGCTTGAAAATAACAGTCATTTCATGAAATATCATTGCAAAGAAGGGTCATCCTAATCCAAAAGCGCAAAAGAGAGGATCATAGGTAAGAGGAATCCTCAACTTTAGTAAGATTTCATTTTTTTTACCCAAATATACGTTATATCTTATATGTTCCCATCTATTCTATATTTACGTATTATATCATCCCTTCACTCATTTCTTGGTGTATTAAAGAAGCCATAAGAGGGACATAGATGTCACATTTATATATGATGACATGAGTATATAATCACTCTTATAGTGGATTAATAACTCATAAGTTTGTGTTACATGAGGGCATAGACATATGATCACATATATTTTCTAAGAGAGTAATCCTCCTTGAAAGAGATGCCCCATAGATCTATATGTAGATGAGTTCCTTCTCGAACAACCATAAGTACTTAACAAAATTCTTTGAATGATCACTAAATCATTAAGGTTTTATCTGGATGCATCAATATTCTCTATAAAGAAAATTTTACAGTTTTTAGGATACTATAGAGACCTTGTATGATCTGTAAATTTTATAGCCGCCATCTCTAAGCGAAATATTCCCAAATTTTGTTTGTACACATACTAGACAATATGAGATAAAATTCTCACAAATTTTGGACATGAGTAAGATTAATAAAAAAATCCATAAGGATTATACCTAACCCGAAACCGAACCTCTCTGTGACAAAATCCTACGACAGATGTTCAATAAAACTATCATAACTCAATCCCTAGCTATCCAAATACACCAAGAATTATTTTGTCGAAAATCTAACATCTACAACTTTTTAAATTAATAATTTTCACAGAAACTCAAAGCCTAAGTATAGAGATACAAGCATTTTACTAAAACTATGTATTTCAATCACAGATACTATCCAAAGTTTTAGAATAATATTCAGTTAGAAAATTTTCTCATGTTTTTATCTGATCATCCAAAGACCCAAAAATATAAATAATTTTTTTTGATAAAACTTAGTACCTGATTCTCACTATGGTTTTCGAGATTTTTGGATCCTATAAGATGGCTAAAAAATATAAACTCATACACTGTAAAACAGAACCAATTCTATTTTCAAAGAGCTAAATTTGGTTTGGCTAAGTAAAATCAATGCCCTTTTGAAAAGGCGGTTTTGATTTGAAATTGTTTTGAAAAAACTCTGGATTCCAAAATCACTCTTCCTAAGCGTCTAGGATGACCCTTGAGCACTCGTTCAAGAAGGCCTATGTCGACAAGAATCTACTTTTCCACAATCACCGAATAGTTAGATAAATCTCTTTGCAAGTTTGAGTAAACTTGTTTGCACGCTCATACGCTCATGCACGATTTTTGTAAGCAAAGTTTTAAGTCCACACCCGACCAAAAAATTTTGTTTATAATTATCATTAAGGTTTAATTTAAACAACCCATGCTCAAAATAAAAAAATACAAAAAAGGTATCCAACCATGTTTACCCATAGTGACTTTCTTAGGAACAAACCTAACCTCAAACCCTTTCTTGACTAAGGCAGGTACAAACATAAGATTTCGTCTAATAGAAGTCACAATTAATACATAAATAAGTACAACTAGTGTGTCTCATACAAAAATCCTAAGGGCTCAACCCCTAGAACATGAGCAAATCAATTATATCAAGTAGACTCAATGTTTCTTAGGCTCATATTCCTGTGATTTCTTAAAATAGTGACTACTCTTTTTGTTATATTTGTAAAATAATGACCACCCTTTTTCTTTCTTACCCTTGTTCGTATATTTTTTTCAGTCTCAAGTTTTGGAGGGAGTTAAGGAAGGATAAAGTTATATCCTAGTCTAAGAGTTGTGGTCATCATATTCTACAAAGACGTTGCCATTTTCTATAGACCTGCTCCACAGGTCTATCATTTTCCATTATAAGATGCCATTCATGAGCGGGTAGCTGCTAGATAAACAAGCTCTCTTTGGTTGAATCTTGAAGAGAGACAAAGTGACCATCATGCATGTCTCTTTGAAGCTTAAGTGTGGATTGATCTTGTTGACATCATTTTGCGAAAGATCTTGTTTGGGTTCACAAAACCTGAAGGCTGACTTGTGACTACAAAACTAATCAGGTCGTCTGCTAATTAAGGTAAATTAGTCATTCCCATTAAAATTGGATTTGGAAGTATAAATTCGATAGCCATCAACCTGGAACTTGATTTTAGGCCCACTAAAGAAGCTGCTCTGATTAAAAGGTTCTTCATTGATGTTTTGATACATCAAAAATATAAAATAGAGAGATAAAGCAAACCATCCTTTCTAGTTTGGTTCAGTTCCAAACAATGGTTGACTACGGGTTAACGTGCCAATGTTAGGGGTATATAACATGTCATCAATCACAAGAAATAAAATATAGAATATAATGTTCCCCTTACAAACTTAGTAAAGCATACATTAGGTTGTTCATACAAAGTATCACATACAAAGTAACAAAGTCACATCAGTAATTAACATACACTAGACCTTAGATGATGATAACAACGAAAGTGATGGTAGGGATGATGGTATTTCAAAAGAAGGGAGCATTGATATATCCTACAACACTAAATCTAAGCACACATCCTCGGTAGTGGGATATGGAAATATATATATATATATATATATATATATATATATATATATATATATATATATATATATATATATATATATATATTCTCTATTTTAATGAGGTAGGTATGTATGTGCGAGAATGAGTGCATGTAAATGATGGGAGAACGTGGTATACAATTATGTCGTATTAATTTTTTTAGTTCAGCATTGGCGTTTGTAAACACCCAAAAAAATTTCAAAACAAAAAAATTTGATCTTTTAGAAATTTTGCCTTTTTCAAATAAAAATTATGGTTTTGGGTCTTTTAAGGGTTTATCAAATAAAGACATCTTAAATGAACTCAGTTCTGCACTAAAATTTCATTGCAACCTTAAAATAAGGGTATCTTACATCCCTCTCGAAAAAAATCAAATTTTGACAAAAGTTTAAAAAAGTGACTACTTTGCCCTTAAGACTAAATGGGCAGGATTCTGCTTTTTCAAATGACTACTTTCAAAGAAAGTATAATTTCAAACCATTTTCTGCAAAGAAACAGGTGAAAATGAGACATTAGGAACTAAACCCACAAATATTTGTAAAATATCAAATTTACAAAATTTTAAAAACCTTTGAAATTCAAAACCAAATCAATCCAAACCAGACCTCAAAAATTTGCCTGATCAAGGATAGTCTTACTTCAAGACCCTGCACCCAAGGGTTAAAGTGGTTTGAGACCTTACACCCATCAAAAGAGTTAAAGTGGTTCGACACCCTACACCCAACAAAGGGTTAAAGTGGTTGAGACAGTAAAGACTAACTCAAAAAGCGAAAGCAGGTCACCCACGCAAACAAACATAGAGAATGAGACTCAATTATTTTTCAAAAAGAAATATTTGAGGATTTTGTTAAAACTCGATGTTTTCAAATATATCTAAAATGAAATGGTTTTAAATAATCAAAAAGAAAATATTTGAAACCATAAATTTTAACTGAAAAGATAATGAAGCAAAACAGAATTCCTAAAGGCACGATCGACCATCCAATCCCGATTTCAAGGCCAAAGCAGGATCAAATGAAGCATCCAAATCGAGCCTCAAAGCAAGGTCATCCCGAGTTTAAATTCAAGTCGATCTTAAGATGAGCCAGAAGAAGTTGATTCAAGCCAAGGTGGATTCAAGTCTCAAATTCAAAGAACAAATGAAGACCACACCCAAGTCAAGACTCGTCTCAAGGCAAACTACAAAGATCGAGCAAGGGGCGGGCTAGGGTGAGTCGAGCTCATGTAGCCAAGTCCAATGAAGGAGTCGGTCCATGTGGGCTGCACCAAGCCCACATGGGCTAAGAGGGGACCACCCTATGTGCATGAATGGGCCAGCCATTTCGATCAGATTGGATTGGGATGACTTCAAAGACCCAAATCGTGGAAGGCCCTAGAAGCCCCCCTTGAAATCTATAAAAGGGGGTCTTGGGATGGATTCAAAGGATTGAAGAAGGTGGAGAGAGAGAGAGGAATAGCTGTAGCAAGAGAGGGAGAGAAAGAGAGAGAGAGAGAGAGAGAGAGAGAGAGAGAGAGAGAGAGAGAGAGAGAGAGAGAGAGAGAGAAAAAGAGAAAAAAGAGGAAGAGAGAGGGAAAGAGGGAAGGGGAGGAGCCGCTCTTTTCAAGCTTGTCTTCATCCCATGAGTAAGGTTAGCACCTCTCTTCTTTTTCACATTATATCTCTTCCTTATTTTCATTCAATTAAGAAGGGTTGTAATTAAGTAGTAGTTGACTCTATTCATTCATGTAATAGTTAGATGTTATGCTGCCCAAATTTAAATTTCGATTGATTCATGCCTACTATGTGTTTGATTTTCAGTTTCTCCTACCTCTCTATACATTGTAATCTCTTATATCTCCTAATCCCCTATATGCTTAAGCTATAATTATACTTTACTTCATTTCCTTCAATCATTTACATTGAAATTGTTGTGATTTGTCTTTCAATTTAGGATGAAATGTATTCATGTATGTTCTAAACACAAAAATATGTTTTCTTTATCCTGCATCCGTCTAATATTTGATTTTTAATTCCCTACTCTCTTCTCTAAATACCCTGAAACTTGCACACTTAATCTACACACAAGCCCACTTCTAATAAAAGTTTCAATAATTTTAGGGTTGTGCAACCACATAAATAAAATCAAAACAGAACTTATAAAACCCCTGTTTCCTACAATAGAGCTTAGGTTATCATCACATAACTTTGTCTATAGTGAACCAATTTCATTGAAACTAATCTCATTGGAAAGTTGATATTCATAGCTTTCCAACAAGACTAAGTTAATAAAGATCAGAGGTTTATCCACTCAGATACAAACATTTTATGAACCTTTGTATTTTTGTTATAAAACTGTCTCGAATGTCTAAGTAAGGGTCAATGTCTGATTTAATTGTGTATATTCATAGAACATAAGATCAAAATAAAAATAGTTCCTACATATTAGTCTGTATTCGCTATAAAATTTTCATAATTTTTGGAGATTCATAAGCTATTAAGAAAAATTCAAGAATAAGTTATGAAAACATAACCAGTTTCAGTTTTTCAGAACTTTGAAATATTTCTTTTCAAGACCTAGGTTCACAAATTTGGTTAAGTCATTTGGATTTGAAAATGGATTTTGAAAACATACTTGATCCAAACTAATCCTCAAAGTGTCTAGGCTTACCCTTGAGCATCAGTTGAAGAAGGCCTAAGTCGAAAAGATCTCACTTACCCACAATCGCTTTAGAAGTTAGAAACAAACTTTGCTAGTTGAAGTAAACTAGCTGACACACTTGCGCACAACGTAGTTTGTGAAAATTATTTCAAGTCTCTACATAGACTTCGAAGTAAAATTTTACAAAAACAGAATTGGCATGCTCGGTGGGACTTGAGTCTTTGAAAATTATTTTGATTCGGTTTTTGTTATCAAAAAAAATTCTAAATTCAAATCGTGATTCTTAAACTTCTCCTTTTCACATCTCTTGTTTTGAGTTCAATTTCCAGCAACTCGATCATGTCAAGATTGGATGATTTCTTCAAAAATATGTCAAGGAAGGCCTCATCAAACTTTCAAAATCGGTTTTTCAAAACCTCAAAGAAATCTTCTAAAACCCGAGACGAAGAAATTGCCTCTATGAGGAAGAGAGAAATACAACTTAAAAGAGAAATTGAGGCCCTAATCCAAAAGGCCAAGGCACATCATTCCCATGAAAAGTCATCTCGGGTACATAGGGAGAGAAACTATACCCGAAAAATCAAACTGAGGCCAAAATCCGATGAAGGATATGAGGCTACAAATATAGCAAGTGTTGAGATCAAATCATCTAACCTTGTTGATCATTCAAACACCCTTTTGTCCATGGAAAACCCAAAAAAGTTCTTTATTTGAAAAAATTTAAAAAATCTGGAAAATCTTTAAAAATAAAAAACATTTGAAAATCAAAAATTTGAAATTCTGAAGATTGAAAATGAAGAAAAAGTCTACATCCCTAGGCACATAAGCAGAGTGGGGTATAAGATTCACTTCACACAAATCACTCCTAATTTTTTAAAATCATTTGCTCCAATGGGTTCCATTCCTATAAGTACCATTACACACATAAAGGTGAATGAGTGTTACACTTAGAGGATGAAATCGAAGACCTCGCAAAGCAACGGGAGCTCAAAGCTACACATGAGCTACAACAACCATGGGACGCTTGCAAGGAAGTTTGCTCTCTCCATGAAAAGATAGTCAAGATCGAAAAAGGTATACCTGAAACTTACTCTCCCCAAAACTCTCTACCTGATCCTCTCCTTCTTAGTGTAGGATCAGTAAATCATTCATCTGCATTCTATGTATCAAATCACACTCATGCACCCACCAACCCACCAAATGTGCCCAAGGATGTGGATTTTCAAGGTGCGCCGAATGTTCCTCACTAACAAAAAGAATTTCAAAATAAAAAACAAAAAGAAAACAAAATTCAAAATATTGTAGACATGGTTACTCCTAAGGCATGCATCAACATCCTAAGTATAGCTAACCCTATCATGTATAAACAAATCTCTTTGAGCCTAGGTTTGCATTATGAACCCAAGCTTACGGACATGATCTCCCAACATCTACAAACCCACCAAGGGACTGACCATGGTTTTCCTTGGAATCTATTTCTCTCCATTTTGCAAGGGATCAAACATGTTCTCCCTTAGCATCCATGTGAACTCAAACTGTCCCACCCCTAGGCGCACATTGGGTTGCACCTAGGATCCACCCCAAACCCTCTAGGATCACATGCATACTAGGGGAGTCAAACCTTTCCACCTCTAAAGCCCCACACCTCCTAGACACACCCAATAAAACTCGAGTGTATGACCATGCCATGGATGATACATTATTCCAAGGCCATCCTCTTTATCAAAAATTTTCAAAACATAAAAAGCCTTGGAATATGATATTGAACATGGGGTATATACCATACCAGGGTCTAGGAGCCAACAACCAAGGTAGATTAGAACCCATCCTACGTTTGCCTAACCTGGGTCGACATGGCTTAGGATATAACCCATTCATACCTCCTGACCCACCACCTAAGACCAATTTGGTCAAGGGTAACATAGAGCAAACTAAAACCGAAACCTATGGTCTAGACCTCTTGTGTGAAGTCTAATTCAAGGTGTTTTCTTTGTAGGCTTGATGGAAGACCCCTTACTTGAAAAAAATATAAAAAAAAGTATATATTTGAAAAAACCAAAAAAATTTAGAAAACTTTCAAAAATATTTAAAAAATCTAAAAATTCTAAAAAGAAAGTCTTTTATGTTCATCCTTCTAGCATTTGTTTGCAAAAATCCAAAAAATTTGAAAACGTTGAAAATACCAAAATTTTGGTTTTGAAAACCAAGTGAAAACTCAAAAATTAGTTCTTACAAAACCCATGCACATTCTCAAACGCAAACCATCTCATGCCATTGTAAATAAACCTCTTGTGCATAACCCTTCTCTTATGCATAATCATTCCCTAAAAATCAAAGCACTTGAGAGTGACCAAAGCAAGGAGGAAGATCTCCTCATCCATAAGGACAATTAAGCCTCTGAGCTTCCCGAATTTCATAGAATCCTTTACTTGGAAAAACCTTCAAATTCCATAGGAGGGAATTTCCTAAAGGTCAATTTAGGGAGTGAGTCTAATCCAAGGTATGTCAAAATAGGTACTTGTTTGCATGAGCATGAAAAGGCATCATTTATTGTATTTTTGAAATCATACATAGATGTATTTGCATGGACCTATAAAGACATGCCTGGTTTAGACCCTAGAATTGTAGAGCATCATTTACATCTAAAACCAAATGCAAAATTGTGAAACAAAAGCTTAGGGAAATTCATACCAATGTTCACTCCTAAGTAAAAGAGAGTTTGGAAGATCTTTTAAAAGCCAGATTTATAAAAACCATTGCTTATTCTAAATGGCTTTCAAATATTGTTTTAGTTCGAAAATCCAATTGAAAAATTCGTATTTGCATTGATTTAGAAATTTGAATAAAGTCACTCGAAAAGATAATTTTCCACTTCCAAATATTGATTTGATAGTGGATAACACTGTAAATCACGAAATGTTCTCTTGCATGGATGGCTACTTAGGTTATAACTACATCAAGTTAGCACCAAAAGATCAGGCTAAAATTGTTTGACTATACCTTGGGGCACATACTGTTACACCGTTATGCATTTTGGTTTGAAAAATGTCGGTGCCACATACCAAAGAGTCATGACTACTATTTTCCATGATCAAATCCATGAGCTCTTGGAAGTATATGTGGATGATCTTTTAGTAAAGTCAAAAACCCGATGCACACACATAGAATCTTTACAAAAGTTTTTGAAAGACTTAGGCTTTATAAAGTGAAACTAAACCCTCAAAAATGTGTTTTTGGAGTATAATCGGGAAAACTCTTAGGGTTCATGGTTAGCCAAAGTGGCATAGATGTCGACCCTCTAAGTGTCGAGCCATCATAGACATGCCTCCACCCTCCAACTTGACTCAAATCCAAAGCCTCCAAGGTCGATTCAAAGCGATTAGGAGATTCATCTCCAACTTAGTAACAAGATGCAAACCTTTCAATAGGCTTTTGAGAAAAGAGGTGAAATTGATTGGGATTCCGATTGCCAAAAAGCTTTTGAAAAATTTAAAACTTATTTGGTAAATCCTCCAATTTTAAAACCTCCAAAGTAAGGAAAACCTTTATTGCTTTATATTTTCATTCATACGAATGCATTGGGTGCTTTACTTGCTCAATATGAAAGAAATTATCAAGTCATGGAGAAAACGTGCTTGACCTTGGTATGGGCTTGCCAAAAGTTTATTCATTATTTCCTAGATCATGAAATTTGGATAGTGTCTAAACTTAACCCTATCAAGCATCTCTTTGAAAAACCTATCCTAATGGGTAGGCTAGGTAAATGGTAGCTCCTCTTAATGGAGTATGATCTGAAATTCCATCACCAAAACTCTATTAAGAGACAAGCCCTAGCCGATCATGTGACTGAGTTACACCTTAAAGATGCATATCCCATACTTGATGAAATGCCTGATGAAAGCATCTTGACAAACGAATTACAAAACCATGTTTTATCAAATTGTTGTAATGAAGATCAAGTATGGAAAATGTATTTTGATAGAGCAAAGAACCAACAAGGGGCAGGTGTAGGAATTATCCTCATATCTCCCGAGAAGCGAGAGATCCCAATGGCATTCTGACTAGATTTTCCATGTTCAAATAATGTGGTTGAATATGAGGCGCTCATACAAGGCTTAAAAGTTTTGAAAAATCTAGGGGCATCGTGTGTTGAAGTCTTTCGAGATTCTATACTTGTTGTAAACCAAGTTTTAAAAATTTGGCAAGTCAAAAATGAAAAACTCATTCCATACCATGAATTGGCCACCTAGTTGGTTAATTCTCTCAAATCATGCACACTCATTCACATAGGCAGAGAGGACAATACCATAACAGATGCTCTCTCCTCTTTAGGGTCATCTCTAAGGATCAACCCCACTATGGGCACTCGGTCCCTAGAGATCCTACATTTACCCACTTTACCCATCCATGATTTAGAGATTTGCCAAAATGATCAAAATCCAAATGAAAAATGTTGGTTTCAAGACATTAAAAACTTTTTGGAAAATGAAGGACTTCTCGAATTTGTTTTCTTTAAAGATAAGGCTTTTATTCAAAAAATTTCAACCCGATATGTGATTTTGGGAGAGGTGCTTTATAAGAAAAGTTTTACCAACAACTTGTTAAGATGTGTCGATCAGGATGAGGCTAAGACTATTATGCATGAGTTTCACGATCAGGAATGTGGAGGTCATTTCCAAAAATACCAAGTGCATGAAAATTAGAGCTTTGTTCACCGAGATACAAACCTTTTTTTGGGTCTCTATATTTCTGTGATAGAACAGTTCCGAGTGTTTCAACAGAGACACTTCCCCGATTTAATTTTAGATCACATAGCCCCCAAAAAAAGGCAAAAATAGTTTTGGAAGCTCTACAAAGGTGTTTGATCACTGTTAAATTTTCATAATTTTTGGAAAATTGAAAGATACTGAAATAAAATCAGAAATCAAGTTCTTAACATAACCAATTTCTATTTTTCAGAACTTGATGAAGACTTATCTTCCAAAAACACTTGGTGCATGAGTTGGTTCACATTTTATCGAGTTTCTTTTGAAGTGAATTTGAAATCTCACCTATAAATCCTCAAAGCGCTTAAGCTGACCCTTGAGCATCGGTTCAAGAAGGCCTAAAGCGAAAAGATCTCGCTTAGCCACAATCGCCAAAGTCAGATTTAAAACTTTTGCTAGTTTTTAAAAAGTAGCTAGCACGCTCACACAACGAAGTAATTTTGAAGAGTTTATTTCAAGTCTCTACATAGGCTTGGAGTGAAATTTTCACATCTATAGGAGGGACTTGCCAAAATGTGAGGGAAGAGAGAGGGAGGGCCTAGGAGAGAGGGGAGGTGATGCAAATTAGAGAGAGAGAGAAAAAAAAAGAGAGAGAAGAGAGAAAAGAGAGGAAGAAGAGAGGGTGGATCCAAGAGAGGAAGGGGACGATCCTCTTGTAGATCCGTTTGTTCTTCGAGGCTGTTAAGTATGTATTTTCTTCCTTGATTAATCTCGATTCTCCTCTTAATATTCAATTCAAGAAAGGGGTTGTAATAATGGAGCTTTGTCTCCCCCCATTTTGTAATATCAAGTAGATATGCTGCAAATTTCATTTCCTACTTATGCACTCTACTTGTTTGCTTTCTTCATTCTACCTCTCTATATTCTATAAAACTCCTATAACTCCTAACTCCCTCTATACTTAAGCTAATACATATCTTTATATTAATTTTCCTTTAGCAATTTACTTTGGGTTTGCTGTGGTTATGCATTTAATTTTGGGTGAGTTGCATCACGTATATTGTAAACACAGAAAAACTGTTTTCAGTATCTTTGCATACGTCTGATATTTTAATTTTTATTTCCTCATTTCTACTTCGATTGATCTAAAATTTAGAACACTTCATCTACACACAAGCCCGCATAGGATAAAATTTTTAAGAATTTTAAGGCTGTGCAACCACGTACTTAAAAGTGTGTAAGTTCAGGAAAATTCATAATCATCTCTATCAAAATTATATTTTCTGCAATAGAGCCTGGGTAATCATCCCATAACTCTGCTTGTAGTCATCCAATTTTAGTGAAACATAGTTCATTGGAAAACTGACATCCATAGCTTTCCAATAAAACTAAGTGCATGAAAATCGGAGCTCTGTGCACTGATACAAACCTTTATTTAAGTCTCTGTATTTCTATGACAAAACAGTTCCGAGTGTCTGAGTAGAGACACTTCCCTGATTTAATTCTGAATAATCACACCACCCAAAATAGAATAAAAATATTTTCAGAATGTTTGCATTTGAGCCTATTCACTGTGAATGTTTTCTGATTTTTGGAGATTCGAAAGTTACTGAAAGAAAATCAGAAAGCAAGGTCTAAAAATAAAAGCAGTTTCTGTTTTTCAAAACTTTACAAAATTGGTTTTCCAAACACCTAGTGCACGAATTTGATCAAGTCTCTCGGTTTTTCTTAAAATAGATTTGGAATCACACCTACTCCAATGAGTCCTCAAAGCACCTAGGCTGACCCTTGAGCATCGGTTCAAGAAGGCCTAAGGTGACAAGATCTCGCTTAGCCACAATCACCAAACAAGTCAGATTTACAAAACTTTGCTAGTTTTAAAAACTAGTTGGCATGCTCGCTCATAAATGAAGTAGGTTTGAAGAGTTTATTTGAAGTCTCTACATAGGCTTGGAATAAAATTTTCACATCTATAGGTGGGCAATTAAGAGATTTTGTAGGTTGCTTCTTTAGTTTTTATTTTACAGTTAAATGTGTATTTTTTGTTTGATACTAATGTTATATGAATTTTGTAAGGCATGGCATAATCATTGGACTTATTGGAGCTTTATCTTTGTGGTCATTTGGTCATTGCTTGAGACAATTTCAAGTTTCCTAAGAGTTTCTTTAAGTTGCTTCTTTTAATTTCATTGTTGAGCTTTCTTGGTATTTGTGATGGAGATAGAAGCACCTCTTGCAGCCAAATATTGTGTAGAAGCTGAGATCATAACTGAAACTGAAGAAGAAGAGTACTCGAGTACTCATAGAGGGTTTTCAATAGGGAAGCATAAGTTTGTTTATATACCTTTGGCTTTTCTATTCTCATTATTTCCACTCTAAGCTTTTCGTTAAAGCCTTTGGTATATATCTTTGAGAGATGTAGTTTAACTTTGATAAAGTAAAACAATTTTTGTCAAAACATGTTTATCTTTTCAAAAAGAGCATCTCAAAAAATTTGGAAAGAGGACCCTCCTTTCCCCATTTTTTGAGTGCATGTTATTTGGGCCTCAAGATAACTCACATCTCTCACTTTGCCACTTGAGTTAGTTTATGATACGTTGGTTTTCTGCCCCTATTATGTGGTTTTCCAAGTTGTACCATTTGTAGTTGCAAGTGAAATGCAACGTATGTCCGTTATGTGATTTTTCATAATAAATATATTTTTCCTGCATAACATTCACCATAGTATGTTTTCATGCTAAAACTCTAGGTATATCTCAAACTCATGTGTATCACATACTTTGTAAAAAGATCTTTTGAGATGTCTTTTGTTAAGGGACCAATCAATGTATCATTTATTGGCATGTAAGATATAGATAGTGTATTCCTCTTAAGCATATAATGAACATAGTGGTATTTAACCATTATATGCTTGCTTCTAGATCTATTAGCTCTACTCTTAATAAGAGCAATTGCTACATTGTTATCACAATAAATGACAACTAGCTCATTGGCTATATCCAACTTTAAATCACATCTAAAGTGACTTATCCAAATGGCACTCATTACAACTATACTGCAAGCAACATACTCAACTTCTTGTATATGCAATGCTACAAAACTCTATTTCTTGTAAACCTAAGAAACAACACAACCTCCAAATAAGAATATTTGATTGAAAGTTCACTTGTTGTCATCTTTACTCTCGGTAAAGTTAGCAACTAAGTGTCTTACCACTTTTAATTCATATGCTTAAAAGTGGAGTTTTAAATCTTTTGCTCTTTTAAGATATCTTAAAATCTTTTTCATAGCTATCCAATGTCAACCAAGGTTATTTTTATATATACTCACAATACCCACAATAAAGTTGATATTCGGTCTTGTACAAAATATAGCATACATCAAACTACCTACAACTTATGCATAAGGAATATTGGGCATATTTTCTTTCTTAATGGGGCAATCAGCCTTACTCAATTTAATCCCTTTAGCAACAATTGTATTTGTAGGTTTGCAATCACTCATTATAAATTTATTGAAGATATAATCAATGTTTCTCTTGACTCAAACATAAAAGTTCAAATTCTCTATCATGGTAAATGTTTATAGCCAAAATATAAGAGGCCTGTCCTACATCATTTCAATCTTGGAGTTTAACCATGATTTAGTTTCAAGACTCATCTCATTGTCACCCCAATCAACAATATGTCATCTATATATAAAGATTAAATGACAAAGTGGTTCCCATAGTTCTACACATATACACAGTGGTCAAGTTCATTAGCAACATAACCAAAGTTCTGAAATAACATATTTAAAAGTCAAATATCATTGATGACATGATTATTTAAGGCCATATAGGGATTTCTTCAACCTATATATTTTATCCTTTTAGCCTTTAATATACCCTTCTAGTTGTTGCATATAGATGATTTCATCTAAATCATCATTTGGAAAAGCGATTTTATATTTAACTAATTTAAATATAAATCAAAATATACAAGAATCAGAATAATCCTAATGGATACAAATTTTGTAATAGAAGAATATGTCTCTATACAATCAATCTCCTTTTTTATGAAAAAACCTTTGCAACCAACCTCACCTTAAATTTTTTGATTGTTCTATCGACTTTATATTTCTTTTTAAGAACCTATTTATACTCTTTGGATTTTCTTTCTTTTAATAGATCTATCAATTTCCAAACTTGGTTTTCTCAATACATTCAATTTTCTCATCCATTACTTTTTCATAATCTATTGATTCTGATGAGTTAATAACATGTTGATACGTCATGTTCTCTATCATTTTATCTAAATCTATTGAATTATACACTTACTCTGTAGGTAAGTGTGGTATTCCTTTAAGTAAGACAATGTAATGCTAGGTCTTTTATGTTCACTTAAAGTTTTATTTTGTTCAAGAAGGTCATTTAGATCAAAATTCATAGTTTCAAATGACGATGGATCTAAATTCACTACAACATCAATGTATTAATCATCATTTTCAAGGATGTTACTTTTAGTATTTTCTAAGAATTCAACACCCCTACTCTCTATTAAATCATGGTTCTTTTGATAAAATTTGTAACCTTTGAACCTTTTAGGTATCCAATAAAAACATATTTTAATGACCTATTGTTTAGCTTATCTATCAAGGATCTTAACATGTGCAATAGATCCCTGGCTCTTGATATGATTAAAGTTTGGTTTTATTTCAAACCATATCTCATATGGTGTAGAAAATACATCTTTATAAAATACTCTATTTAGTATATACAGGGTTGTAGTCACTACTTCTCCCCAAAATACATTAGGAAGAGAAGCATATATTAACATAAGCTAAGTCATATTCAACAAGGTCCTTTTATATCTTTCTATTATACCATTTTTTAAGGTGTTTTGAGAATGGTATTATTTTTAGATATACCAAAGACTTTACAGTATTCTAAGAATTTTATAGAGGTGTATTTATCACCTCAATCAAACCCTAAGACTTTGATTGCTTGCTCTAATTGGTTTTCAACTTTTTGCTTATATTTTTTAAATATTTTGACTATCTCAGATTTATGACTTAGTTGAATATGACTTAGCTTATGTTAATATATGCTTCTCTTCCTAATGTATTTTGGGGAGAAGTAGTGACTACAACCCTGTATATATTAAATAGAGTATTTTACAAAGATGTATTTTCTACACCATATGAGATATGGTTTGAAATAAAACCAAACTTTAATCATATCAAGAGCCAGGGATCTATTGCACATGTTAAGATCCTTGATAGATAAGCTAAACAATAGGACTAACACAAGGATTTGTTGCATCCTAATAGAGTTGCATCCTAATTATTTTTTTAGGAAATGATTAGGAGGTCATTTTCTCTTATATATATGCTTTATACTACAACTACAACTAAGCCTTTTCCCATACTAGATGGGGTCAGCTACATGGATTCTTTGTTTTTTTTTTGTTGAATCCATGTTAAGTCCGACAAAATTTTACGTTGGTTGTCGAAAGCCTAACACAACCCTCCTCCTTTTTCCGAGCTTAGGACCGGCCATGCAAGGGTGATTCCTTACATAGGCTTTATAATTATTAAAAATATTTTCATGAAACTCAAGCAATAACTCAAAGTTGACTAATTTCCTCAACTTGTTCAAACTTATATGCCGTAAGTGTTTATGTCATATATTCATATCAATAACAAATACAAAATTGATATAAGTAGAAGGACTTTCATTATCATCAATATTTAACTTAAACAAACCATAGTCAGAATTAAATAAACCAGAAAATATTATCCTACTATGTTTTTCTATAGTGACTTTCCTAGAGATAAACCTTACATCAAATTCTTTCTTTACTAAGGCAGGGACTGACACAAGGTTGTGCCTAATAGAAGGCATAGTCGATACATAAGTAAATACAATTGGTTTGCCTTATAAAAAAATCCTAAAGACTCAATCCCTATAACATCATCAAATGAATTATTACCCATGTAAACTCGATGTTCTAAGGATTGTATTCCTTCAAGTCCAATATTCTCGCTTTGCTCTTCGAGATATGCCGAGCCACTCTAGAACCACCAACTAGTCATAGTGTGGTCCAAGTACATGCACTTAGAAATGATGCGGATTATATCCTGGTTCTCTACTAGGCCACAATGTTGGGCGTTTCTACCGATAATCCTCTTGTTGCAGTAGTCCTGTTTGTACTACCCCATCTTATGATAATTGAAGCACTTGATTCGAGAAGTGGATTTTTATGATTTCTTAAAAAAATAATTGCTTTCTTGTTATTTTTGTCAAATCTTTTATTTGGTTTTCTTTTATTGTGCTTGACCTTAGAGTTAGACCCAAATCATCTAGAGCAACTAGCATTTTTCACTTTTATTCTTGTTCATATATTCTTATTTAATTGTTATTTTAGAAAGAGTTCTAAAAAGATAAAATCAGACCCAAGTCTAATGGTTGTAGTCACCATGTTCCATGATGGGAGAAGACTGTTCAGGATAGTAAATTTTTGTATTGCTTAGGAATGACTGATTTTGCTATAGTTAAATCCTTATTAATTACCAACATTTGGTTTACATGTTCAAATACATTGTTTCCTACTTTTATTTTATAAGAATTATATTTTTGAAGAAGTAGTTAAACATGAAGTTTAGTTGTAGTATCATATTTAGCTATTATAAAATCAAATAGCTCTTTAATGGTCTAATATTCTCAAAGACCCTAACCAAGTCATCTTTCATGTACGTAAGTATAATAGTCTTAGCTATAGTATCATCCTTTATGAAAGTTCTATATGTATCTTTTTTCTTATCTTTGCATTTAATATAGGGGTAAAATTGTTTTCCAAGCACATAATCAACACCCTCTAGTATTAAGGCCAACGAGATTTTCCTTTTCCATGTTTTAAAATTTAGGCTATTTAGTATTTCGGTCTTTGCCAATTCATAAACACATATTTTGGTAATCATTTTTTAATTTTTGACAAAAATAACTAGAAGAGGGTCTAAATGTTTCAAATGGGAAATAATAATCAAGCAACAAATAAAAAAATTAAGACAAATTCCATTAAATAAATAATGAAAACTAGCCAGGCACTTAATTACAATAACATAAATATTCAGGTGCTAAACAATAAATATTTCTAGGCAACTATTTGGAGCATCCAACAAAATGCAAGTACCATTTTGGAAATAAATAGAATATAAATTGTCTCAGTAATTTCAAAACTAGTCTAGGGATATTATCATAAAATTTTGTATCTATCTATTTCTTTAATTCTCTTTACAACTAAGGGAAAGATAGATAATTTTATCTTTTTATCCGTTTTGGTAATTTAGACAGTCTCAAGGACAAAACAGTAAAATCATGTTTTGGTTATTTAGTAAATTGAATAAATAGTTCAAGGTAAAATAATAAATGTACTCTATGTCATTTTTGTAATTCTACAAAACTTTCATGGGCATAAATATATTTTATACAGTGGCATTTTTTTGAATTTAAAAAAGAATCAAGGGCATAATAGTAAATAACATTGTAAACCAGATCCCCAAGATATATATGGACAAAACAATAATTTTACATAACTAGTATGCCAGTAATTTAACCTAAATGTCAAAGGACAAAACTATAAAATACAATGCACAAGGGTATTACAAACATTTGACATTAAAACATATGGGCTTAATCATAATTTTGTCTAATGACATACTATAATATTACCTCATGTTAAGAGTAAAATAGAATTTTTAGTATGCTGCCATAGGTGGTTTTCCCAAAACCACTGGTTGAGGCGGTTTTCTACCCTTGTTTTCATGAAACCAATTGGTTTCCAGTTTCTCAAAAAAATAGGAGTGCACTTGGTTGTTTAGAAACCTATCTCTAAGACTTCTAGATTCTCCCATCAAGAGAGAGAAAACTAGAGAGGTGTAGACGTGAATTTTTATTCCGAAGCCTATGTAGAGACTTGAAATAAAATTCTCAAATTACGTCGTATGCGCGAGCATGCCAACTAGTTTGCTTAAACTAGCAAAGATTAATTTTCTGGATTCGTGTAGCGATTGTGGATAAGTGAGCTCTTTTCGACGTAGGCCTTCTTTAACCGATTCTCAAGGGTCAGCCTAGACGATTTGAAAATCATTTGAGATCGGGTAAGTTTTCAAAACCCAATTTCAATTCCAAGAATTTGATAAAAACTGTGATTTTATTTCTCAATTCAAAACATTTCAAGTCTTGAAAAACATAAACTAGTTTTGTTTTCAACAGCTTGTTCTGATTTTTTTTAGAATAGTTTTGATCTCTAAAAATTCTAATTTTTTAAAAAAAAGATATATTTTTATATGCAGATTTAAAAAATATTTTTATTTTTATTTTATATACTGTACATTTGTTCAGTTAAATCCAAAAATACACCCTACTCAGATTTTCTGGACAAACCTAAAGCTTTACAAAAATGATTGTATATAAAATTGATCTTTCTGGACAACCCTACTCATATTCTATAAAATTGATCTTGTTGGAAAGTTATGCATGTAAGCTTTCCAATAAGACCATTTTCAATCAAAACAGTTTATTGTGTACAAATATATAAGATAATTACCCAATCTCTACTGTAGGAACTTTAGATTTTACATAATCTATTTCGGTTTTATTTGATATTCTCCGATTTTATTTATGATGTTGCACAAGCCTAAAATTTTTAAAAGTTTTATTGAGAGTGTGTTAGTGTGTGTAGATTAGACTTGCAAAGTTTTGGAATATTCAGAGCATGAGATATTAAAATAAAATCCATTCATTGGACATATGCAAAGTTTCAGATTCGTGCATGTGTTTTCGTCTGAAATAAAAACAATCTACAGCTAGTCAAAATAAATAAGATTACAATTATATTATAAGCATAGAGAGGATTAAGAGGTATATAATCTTATATTATATTATGGAGTAGAAAGGATTGAAATTAAAACATATAACAGATAGCATATGAATGAAAAAGAGATGGGGTAGCATATGAACCCTAATTAATACATTATAATAGAGACATGAGCTCCTTAATTACAACCCCATTAATATTAATAAAAGAAGAGATAATAATTAAAAAAAATAAGTGAAGAATGGACCTGTGGTGGAAGGATCAGTCGGTGGCTTATGGTGATGAACCTCCCCTTCTTCTTTCTCTCTTCCTCTCTCTCTCTTCCTCTCCCTATCTTTCTCTCCCTCTTATTGGGCCGTGGGATGCTGGATGAGGTAATGGATGATTGAACTCGGATTTATGATTTCCAGCACCCTTGAAGCCCTTTTTATAGGGCAAGGGTTGCCTCTTTGCTGCAAATTTTTATAAGGGAAGCTGCCTTATTAAAGATGGTTGCACTTGACAAGTGAATGTTGGCCCTTCTTGCCAAAAACGGCTCTCTTGGAGAAGGTAAGTGAAATGTTGGCCCTTCTTACCAAAAACCTAATTCGTCTGAATTGGTAAGTGCAACTAGATTCAATTGAGGTAAGTGGGTTCGGCTAAGGTGTGTGGGTTTAGCAAAGTGGGTGTAAACACCCCAAAAAAAATATTTCAATAAAAAAATTTCATCTTTTAGAAATTTTGCTTTTTTTGACAACTTTCGGTTTTTAAATAAAAATATATCAAATGAATTCATTTTGGCATCAAAATTTTGTAGCAACCTCAAAATGAAGGAAAAATTCATACTCTCAAGGTAAATCTGGGAAAAAAATCAAATAGGTGTTTTCTTCTTTGCCATTATCCAAATAAATTTGTATTAATACCAAAGAGAGGCATCTGTAAACACCAAAAAAAAAATTAAATAAAATTTTTTCATCTTTTAGAAACTTTGCTTTTTTTGGCACCTTTGGTTTTTAAATAAAAATACATCAAATGAATTCATTTTGGCATCAAAATTTTCTAACAACCTCCAAATGATGGTATATTCCATCCCCCACAAAAAAATCAAATTTGGACAAAATTATACAAAAATGACTATTTTGCCCTCAAGAACAAATTAACAGGATTCTACCTTTTTAAATGGTTGCCTTTAAATAAAGGATGATTTAGAATAATTCTTTTTATATAAACAAATGAAAAAATAGAACATTAGGAATCAAACCCAAAAATGTTTGCAAATTTATAAAATTATGAAATTCCAAAACCCTTGATATTAAAAAATAAATTAAATTCAAATCAGACCTCAGAAATTCACCCGGTCAAGAATAGTCTCATTCCGAGACCTGATACCAAGGGTTAAAGTGGTTTGATACCCTACACCCATTGAAGTGGTTAAAGTGGTTCGATACTCTACACCCGTTGAAGTGGTTAAAGTGGTTTGATACCCTACAACATTTAAAGTGGTTAAATGGTCAAGGTAATTATAGACTGACTCACGGAGCAAAAGTAGGTCACCCTTGCAAACAAAAACTGGGAATGAAACCCAATGTTTTTTTTCAAATAATATTTAAAGATTTCATTAAATTTGATATTTTCAAATATAGAAATAATTTAAAAAAAAGTGTTTGAAACCATACCTATCATATATAAAATTCAGACCGGAAGGAGGCAAATTCCCCAGAAAGAGGAGATGGCATGAACCAAAGAGTCTACGTCCGAGCACCTACCAATTTCGGTATTGTTGGCCAAGGTAACTTGTCATTTTTAGTTTCAGGTACTAGAAAGGAAAGTCGACGTTAAAGAAGGAAAGTCGGTGTCCAGAAAGGAAGGTCGGCATCAAAAAAAGAAAAGTCGATGTTCAACAAGGAAAGTCGATGCCCAAAAAAGAAAGTTGGTACCTAGAAAGGAAAGTCGTTCAAGAAAGATGGCCAGAAAAAAAAGTCGATATTCAAGAAGGAAAGTCAGCGCTAAGAACAGAAGGTCGACGTCTAAAAAGGAAAGTCGGCGTCATCTACTAGAAAGGAAACAGGCATCCCTTAGCCTATAAAAGGGGCCTCAAGGGGGCTGCAATGCATCAATCCGAGTTGAACCAGTCATCCAGCAAGAGGGAGAGAAAGAAAGGGAGAGAAAGAGAGGGAGAGAAAGAAGGAGAGGGAGAGAGAGAGGGAGACAAGGAGGAAGAGAGGAAGCTGAAGGCGGCACCAACTGCTAGCCCTCCTCCACCTTCATGCTCTCATAATTATCTCCTTTTTCATTGAACTTTATGGGGTTGTAATTAAGGAGCTTAGGTCTCCATGATGATGTATTAATCAAGGTTCATATGCCGCCCCATCTTTCTTTTATTCATATGCTATTCGTTATATATATTTTAATTTTGATTCTTTCTACTCTATAACATAATATAAGATTATAGACCTCTTAATCTCTCTCTGCTCATGTGATAATTAGGATTTTGTTTATTGTTTTATAGTTGTAGATTCAATTTTCATTTGTACGAAAACACAAGCACACATCTGAAAATCTGAAAAACCTATCTCTATATACCTTGCATATGTTCAATAAATGATTTATCCCTCATTATCCTCGTCTCCGAATATTTCAAAATTTTGCATGTCTACTAGACACATATAGACACACTTCTGATAAAATGTTTGAGAATTTTTGGCTTGTGAGATATCATCAATAAAATCTGAGAAGTTTTATTAAAATCAGAACAAATTCTGAAAAACCAAAAGTTCCTATGATATAGGTTGTGTTATTCTCAAATATCTTTGCACAAAGTAAACCAATTTGACTGAAAATGGTCTCATTGGAAAGATGAAATCTATATATTTCCAACAAGACTAATTTCATAAAAATCATAAGTCTGAGCATAAAAATACAATAGTTTTTCTAAACCTTTGACTTTCTGGTAGAGGTTTGTCTTGAATGTCCAAGTGAGGTCTATTTTCGGATTTAGTTATTTTCTGAATGTCTACATGAGAATATGTTCTCTGTAAAAAAATTAGAATTTTTGGGAACTTAGAACTCTTTCAAAAAAAATAAGAAACAAGCCTCTAAAAACAGAACCAGTTTTTATTTTTAAGACTTGAAATATTTTAAGTTAAGAACCAAAATCACGATTTTGTCAAACTTTTGAAATTAGAATCTTGTTTTTGAAAACTTACTAGACCTCGAACGATTTTCAAAGCATCTAGGCTAACTCTTGAGCATCGGTTCAAGAAGGCCTACGACAAAAAAAATTCACTTATCCACAATCGCTACACAAAGTCTGAAAATCAATCTTTGCTATTTTGAGCAAAGTAGCTGGCACACTCGCACACACGGCGTAGTTCGGGAATTTTTTTTAAATCATCACCCCATTTCCAAGATCATTCACCTCACCATTCCAAGGTCGTCCATCTCCTAGAGGAACCCAAATCACCCAAGTCTTCCACTCCCAAGGCCGTGCACATCTTGGGGGAGTCAAATCCTTCCACTCCTAAAGCCATAGACCTCCTATGCATACCCAATAAAACTCGAGTGTATAACCATAATATAGATGATACACTATTCCAAGGTCATCCTCTTTATAAAAACTTTTCAAAACTCAAAAAGCCTTGGAATATGTTACTAAACAATGGGGTATACACCATACCAATGTTTAGGAGCCAAAAATCAAGATAGATTAGAAGTCATCCTACCTCTGCCTAACTTAGGTCAATATGACTTAGGATGCAGCCCACCCATACCCCCTCAGCCACCACCTAAGACCAATTGGGTCAAGGGTGACCTAGAACCAACTAAAACTGAAACTTATGGGCTAGAGCTCTTGTTTGGAGTCTAATTTATGGTGTTTTCTTTGTAGGTTTGATGGAAGACTCCTTTTATGAAAAAAAATCCAAAAAAAGTATACATTTTTAAAAATCAAAAAATTTAGAAAACTCTCAAAACCCAAAAACATTTGGAAAAATCTAAAAATTCCAAAAAGAAAGTCTTTTATGTTTTTCCTTCTAGTGTTTATTTAGAAAAATACGAAAAAATTGAAAAGTCGAAAAACCTAAAAATTTGGGTATAAACTCAAAATTTATTTTTGATAAAACCCATATATCTTCTCAAACCCAAATTACCTCATATTCCTTGTAGATGTGAAAATTTTACTTAAAGCCTATGTAGAGACTTGAAACAAACTCTTCAAACGAACTTTGCTTGCGCAATCGTGCCAGCTAGTTTTCCAAAACTAGCAAAGTTTAAAATCTGACTTTGGGCGATTGTGGCTAAGCGAGATCTTTTCACTTTAGGCCTTCTTGAACCGATGCTCAAGGGTCAGCCTAAGCGCTTTGAGGATTTCACATGTGTAGGTGAAATTCCAAATTCACATTAAAATGTGGCGGTGATAGAAACAAACTCGTGCACTTTGGTCAAAAGTTAAAAATCTGCAAGTTTTGAAAAACAGAAAATCATTCTATTTTCAGAACATGTTTCTGAAATTTTTTTGGCGACTTAGAGATCTCCAAAATTCTTGAAGAACATAGCCTAGAATGTGGAGATTCTAAGCCTATTTTTATTTCAAATTTTGGGACTGTAAATTTACATAATTAAATCGGTAATTGAACTCTACTCAGCAGTTTTAGGATATTCTCTTACAGAAACAAAGAGGCCCAAATAAACCTTTGTATCTCAATGTACAAAACTCTTAATTCTATTATTTTAATCTTACCGGAAAGCTATGGATGTCAAATTTTTTATGAGACTAATTTTATCAAATTTGACTCATTATAGGCAGAAATATGAGACTTTTAACTAACATCTATTGTAGGAAAACCGACTGTACAAAAATCAAATATGAATTTGCCTGCTATTTCCCAATTTTATTCACATATCTACACGGCTCTAAAATTCTTAAAAAAATTATTTCTAATGTGTTGGTGTATATAGATGTGGTGTCTAAAATTTTAGAGCATTCGGATCATCGGTTCAAAAATGAAAATTGCAGCAATCAATGTATGCCAGATACTAGAAAAACAGAATTTTGTTTTTAGGACATACATTATGCAAACTCACACGAATTTAAATTGCACCAACACATCAACCTCAAAATAAATTACTAAAAGAAAATGAATGAAAATATATAGATTAACTTAAGCATAGAGGGGGTTAGGAATTATAAGATTTTTACAACATATAGAGATGTAGAATCAAGAACACAAACAATTAGAGTGCGTAAGTAAGGAACGAAAATTGCAGCACATCTACTTCTTATTACATCATGGGGGAGACAAAACTCCATTAATACAACCCCTTTCTTGAATTGAATGTTAAGAAGAGAATGGAGCTAAATAATGGATGAGAAACACTTACTTGATGGCCTCTAAGAAACGGCTTACAATGGTGCACTCGACCCTCACTTTTCTATACTCTCTTCTCTCTTTCTTTTCTCACTTTCACTCTCTAATTTTGTAGCACTTTCCTACTTTTCCTACACTCCCTCTCTCTCTCCACTCTTCCCTAGATGAACCTCATGAAATGCTCTAGCCTAGGATGCCCTCCCAATGCTGGAAATCATCCCCCTTGGCCTGTATTTATAGGCCAAGGGGGGCCTTCTCTAGACCCTTCCTTGTGGTCCCATTTGGTTAAGGCTAGTCCAGCCAATGCAACCCCAAGTGGGCGGTTAGGTCTTGGCTTGAGCCACCTTGGAGCTTGATCCCATCTCCTAGGCTAGGATGGGTGTACTCAATGAAAAAGACGGGCTAACTAAGATGGGTTCGGTCAAGACTAGGTAAAGGGGATTTCAATTGTGGTTTAGCTAAAGAATGTAGGGTGGATATGGCTAAGGTGAGTCCAATTCGGTCTAGTTAAGGTCACTTGGTTAGAGCTAGACCATGAGTCATAGTTAGCCAAGGTGAATCAAGTCTAGGCTTTGATCAAATTCAACTAGGATAGGTTGGTGAGGCTATCCAGTTAGATTGGTCTTTGATGGAGCTGTAACTTGACTCGATTTGATCCACTTCCTTGATCCATGGCTTGGTTCACAAGCTTGATCCTGGCTTGATACGGGCTTGGGTTAACCATCACCTTGATCTTCGCTCCCGTCTTGATTCATTCCAATCCTTGATTTGATCTGGGCTTCATTCTTATTTATGGTTTCAAATATTTTCTTTTTTATTATTTAAAACCATCTCATTTTTAAATATATTTGAAAATAACGAGTTTTATCAAAATTCCTAAATACTTTAAAAAACAACTGAGTTTCATTCCCAGTGTTTGTTTGTATGGGCGACTTGGTTTCGCCCCGTGAGTTAGTCTTTACCGTTTCAACCACTTTAACCCTTGAATGAGTTTAGGGTATCAAACCACTTTAACCCTTGATGGGTGTAGGGTATCAAACCACTTTAACCTTGGATGGGTGTAGGGTATCAAACCACTTTAACCTTGGATGGGTGTAGGGTATTAAATCACTTTAACCCTTGATGGGTGTGGGTCCTAGAGTAGGGCTCTTCTCAATCGGACGAGTTTTTGAGGCCTGATTTGGATTTGATTTGATTCAAAAGGTTTTGATAAACTTGATATTTAGCAAATGTGCTTAGGTTTGGTTCCCAATGTTTCATTTTCAATTATTTCTTTGAAGAAAATTGTTTGAAACCATTCTTTCTTTAGATGAAATCTTTTGAAAATGTAGAATGCTGCCAATTTGGGCTTGGGGACAAAGCAACCATTTTCTTGACTCTTTGTCATTATTTGATTTTTCTGAGAGAGGGGCAATTTACCTTTATTTTGAGTATGCCATAAAATGCAAAAAGGAGTTCGTTTAAAGTATCTTTATTTGAAAAACCCTTAAAAGACCTAAAACTGCGATTTTTCTTTAAAAAGGCAAAGTTTCTAAATATCAAATTATTTTGAGAAAATTTTTGGGTGTTTACAATCCTTTTTTGCTTAACCATTCTCTTTTGCATATACTTCCCTATAAATCAAAGCACTTGAGAGTGATCAAAACAAATAGGAAGATCCCCTCATCCTAAGGATGGTCAAGCCTCCGAGCTTCCTGAATTTTATAAAATCCTTGACTTGGAAAAACATTTAAATTCCGTAGGAGGGATTTTGTAGAAGTCAATTCAAGAAGTTAACGTAACCCAAAATACATCAAAGACTAGGATCATATCATGCAATGCCAAGAATTAAGATCGTGCATCTCCTTCATGCAACATATTGAAAATCATTCACGCCACATTAGGGATCGGCCATAGTACATGAATGCTCATGTCATCTCCTCCAAACTAGGGGCATATAAAGTGCATTTTCTAAACACCTTTTATAGAGGCTGAATACATTCATCATTTCATAAAACATGTATCTCCACCATATCATATATAATACATTTTCATGTCATTTACATCATTCATCCATAGGAGGCCCACATCCTCTTGAAAGGTGGTAGTCCACGCGGGATGGTCCCTATGTTGTAAGAGGGGCATTGGTTAATTGATGTTGAGGGAATAACTGTAGCAGGCCCTATAAATGCCTAATATTTTAAAAAAAAATATTTTAAATTTCTTTTAAAAAGATTTTAAAAATGGATCTCTTTTGAATTTCTTGAATAAAGGACCAAAATGAATTATGTGACCCTGAATTAGGGAATTGATGCTTTATGAAAAATAGAGTTTTCAAAATCATTTGGTAACATTTCAAAAATCTTTGATACACAAAATGACGCCTAGTTCAAAATAACAAAATATTTTCAAATGATAGGTGCTATTAGGAAATGGGATGTTCTTAGTTAAATTGAGTATCTAAAGGGATCAGTTGTATTTCCTACTTCATTTCTCCCCATAAAGGAAAATTGGCAAAATCAAAAGAAAAGGAAGAAAAACAAAACCTCCAATATAGAGGTCTTCCAAAAAGAAAAACAAAACAAAAGGGAAAACAAAAACCTCCAATATAGAGGCACCCTTTGAAAGAAAAGTTGAAGCTCAAATGAGTGATTTTTCATCAAAAATTTATTTGCCTTATACCCGGGACGCTTCAGAAGGGACCGTGGATAACTTTTTCTTGAAATTCCCACAGCTCATCCCAATAAAAAAAAGTTTACCATGAAAATCCTAGAGTAAGAATAGGACCTACTTATTTGGACTTCATTTTGTTTGAGAATTAGACTTTGTTGTAAAAGAAATTGAACTTTGAAATGTTATTCAAAATTTTCTATAAAACTTCTACTGATTTGTGGGTATTAAAACCTGAGTGAGGGAAAATGTAAGAAATTGGAAGTCATTTTGATAGAAACCAAAAGAAGTTCCCTTTTTGAAAAGAAATTTTGAAAACCCTAAACATCAAAAGAAACAATATAGGGATCATCTTGGTTGGGTAAGCCGGCCTTCATAGGCTTCTTCTCAAGCTCGCACATCACAGGTATGGGTCTCTAAACATCCACTTCATTCACCTGACATTATATATATATATATATACATGCATTCATAAAGTGGTCATCCATGCATGATTACCCTAGGACTAGGATTTCTTGTCAAGTCCCCTTTGGTTAAGATCTCCTCCTTCAAAAAAAAAATTTCAAATCCAAGGAAATAGAAGTTATGAAATGAAGAAAAAATTCATACTCTCAAGGTAAATCTGGGAAGAAAATCAAATAGGTGTTTTCTTCTTTGCCATTATCCAAATAAATTTGCATTAATACCAAAGAGAGGCATCTGTAAATACCAAAAAAAAATTAAATAAAAATTTTTCATCTTTTAGAAACTTTGCTTTTTTTGGCATCTTTGGTTTTTAAATAAAAATACATCAAACGAATTCATTTTGGCATCAAAATTTTCTAACAACCTCCAAATGATAGTATATATTCCATCCCCCTCAAAAAAAATCAAATTTGGATAAAATTATACAAAAATGACTATTTTGCCCTTAAGACCAAATTAGCAGGATTCTGCCTTTTTAAATGGTTGCCTTTAAAAAAAGGATGATTTCGAACAATTCTTTTTATATAAATAAATGAAAAAGAGAACATTGAGAATCAAACCCAAAAATGTTTGCAAATTTATAAATTTATGAAATTCCAAAACCCCTAATATTCAAAAATAAATTAAATTCAAATCAAACCTCAGAAATTCACCCAGTCGAGAATAGTCTCATTTCGAGACTTGATGCCAAGGGTTAAAGTAGTTTGATACCCTACACCCATTAAAGTGGTTAAATTGGTTCGATACCCTACACCCATTGAAGTGGTTAAAGTGGTTAAATAGTCAATGTGGTTATACACTGACTCACGGAGCAAAAGTAGGTCACCCTTGCAAACAAAAACTAGGGATGAAACCCACTATTTTTTTTAATAATATTTAAAGATTTCATTAAATTTGATGTTTTCAAATATAGAAATAATTTTAAAGAAAGTGTTTAAAGCCATACCTGCCATATATAAAATTCAGACCGGAAGGAGGCAAATTCCCCAGAAAGAGGAGATGACATGAACGAAAAAGGCAACCACCGAGCACCTGCCAATTTCGGTGTTGTTGGCTAAGGTAACCTGTCATTTTTAGTTTTAGGTATTAGAAAGGAAAGTCGACGTTGAAGAAGGAAAGTCGATGTCCAAAAAGGAAGGTCGGCGTCAAAAAAAGGAAAGTTGATGTTCAACAAGGAAAGTCAGCACCCAGAAAAGAAAGTCGGTACCCAGAAAGGAAAGTCATTTAAGAAAGAAAAGTCGATGTTAAAGAAGAAAAGTCAGTGTCCAGAAAGGAAAGTCGACATTCAAGAAGGAAAGTCGGTACCCAGAACAGAAGGTCAGCTTCCAGAAAGGAAAGTCGGCATCATCCACGCAAAAGGAAAATGATGCTCGGTTTGGTAAGTTTAGATGTAAAAATTTCACTCCAAGCCTATGTAGAGACTTGAAGCAATCCTTTCAACACTACTTCGTGTGCGAGCGTGCCAGCTAGTTTTCAAAAACTAGCAAAATTATGATTTTAACTGAGTGATTGTGGCTAAGCGGAATCTTTTCGCTTTAGGCCTTCTTGAACTGGTACTCAAGGGTCAGCCTAAGCGCTTTAAGGATTCCAAATGAGAAGGTGATGTGTCAAATTCATGTGAAAATCGGGTGTTGACATGAATAGACTAGTGCACTTAGTTTTTAAGTTTAAAACAACAAGTTCTGAAAAATAGAAACTGGTTCTGTTTTCAGGACTTGTTTCGCAAATTATTTTTAGTGCCTTAGAGACCTCCAAAATTCATAAAAAATTTAAAGGATAGATCGTGGAATTTGGAGATTCTAGGATACTTTTTTATTTTGAATTTGTGATTGGGATGATGTAGAATTAATTCGGCAAAGTGCCTCTCCTCAAACACCTGAAACTGTCATATCATAAAAATATAGAGACCCAAAGATTGGTCTTTATCTCATGCTCATAGTTCAAAATTTAGTTTACTTGGTCTTATTGGAAATCTATGGATATAAGCTTTCCAATGAACCAAGAATCACTGATTTTGGACAATTGCAGACAAAGTTATATGATGAATACCCAGGCTCTATTATAGAAAAATAGTGTTGATAGAAAGTTTACAGAAATTACCTTGATCTTGCACAGCTTTAATTACGTGGTTATATGGCTCTAAAATTTCTGAAAAGTTTATTGTAAGTGAGGTGTGTGTTTAGACACAGTGTGTAAAATTTCAGGGTGATCAGAGCAGTGGTTTGAAAATTAAAAATCAAGCAATCATCGTATGTAGTGATACTCAAAATCATATTTCAGGTTTTTATAACATACGTGATGCAAAACCCACATGAATTAAAATGCAATAACACAACATCTTGAATTAATTTGCTGAAGAGAAATGAATTGAAATATATCTATTAGCTTAAACATAGAGGAGATTAGAAGATATAGAGTGTTTATAACATATAGAGAGGTACAATCAAGAATACAAACATGTAGAGTGCATAAGCAAGAAAAGGGAAATTTCAGCACATCTACTTCTATTACATCATGGGGGGAGACAAAGCTCCATAATACAATCCTTTTGAATTGAATATGAAGAAGAGATAGAGATTAATCAAGATAGAATAATACTTACATGAATTCATAAGAAACTAGCCTCCAAGGATGGTGCACGGCCCTCACCTTTCTTATTTTCATTCTTGCTTACTCACTCTAATTTAATTGGGAGCACTTTGCTTAGTCTTAGCACTCTCTTCCCTCTCTAAACTCTTCCCTAGCAGCCCACAACTTCCTACAAGGCAGCCCAAGGTGCAGCACTTCTTTCACTCTTCTAAGATCTCAATCTCCAAGATGGTGAAACACGCCCCTCCTTGGCCTCCAAGATGGAGTATGGGAGTTGGATATAGGCCAAGGGGGGCCTTTCTAGGCCCTTCTTTTGGGTGAGTGGCCCAAGGTCCATATCCAACTCCCATACTCCATCACATTCACGTGGAGTAGTGGTCCTCCTTGGTCAAACATGGACCAACCCCATGTGGGCTGGTTATGAGCTTGAGTCATGTGCACCTAGTCATGATCGGCTAAGTGCTTGATGCCTCCAAGTGCACTTTGGCTGGTCTTCAAGTTGGCATGGTTTGTTGGCTCGTTCCCTTCAATCAAAGCTAGGTAAGAGTGTCATTTGATGCTTAGCCCAAAGATGTAGGGTAGATAAGGCTAGCAAAATTCAGTTTGGTCAAGTCAAGGTATTTGGTTTAAACTCAGTTAGGCTTCATGTTTAATTCAATCAAATCAAGTCTAGGATTTAGTTGAATTTGACTGGGTTTGATGAGGGTGTCCACTTGATTTGATGTTGGATGAAGATGTGTTTTGACTTGATCTACTCCCTTGCTTCCCGGCTTGTACTTCGCGAACTCGATCCTGGCTCGAAGCAGGCTCCAACTGTCACCCTAATCTTCGCCAGATTTGCTCGAATCTTCTGTGCCTTATCCTTTTAACTTTAATTTGAACATCTTTATCTTTAAAATCTTCATTTTAAAGCAAAGTTTTTTTAAAATAAGCTAGCTTTTAAAATTGAGAGTGTTTTTGCAAAAATTTATTTAGGGTGTTTACAGATGCCCCTCTTTGGTATTAATCCAAATTTATTTGGATAATGGCAAAGAATAAAATACCCTTTTTGATTTACTTCCCAAATTATCTTGAAAATGTAAATCGTCCTTTATTTCATAAAACCCTTTCCTTCAATCATGGAGGAGGGAATTTTTAACCAAAAGGGACTTGACCCATGCTGAGTGCTAGTCCTAAACATGATCATGCATGGCCGACTTTGCATGGTGTATGATGCAAATGAAGTGTAAGGTTTAGAGACTCATTGATGAGATGGATGAGCTTGAGGAGAAGCCTATGATGGCCGGCTGCCCAAGTAAAACAATCCCATGTAGTTTGACATTTTGGGTTTTCAAAAATTCTTTTTCAATGGGAACTCCTTTTTGTTTCTATCAAAAGGACTTCCAATTTTTTATATTTCCCCTCATTTAGGTTTCAATACCCACTACTTAGCAGAGGTTTTGTAAGAAATTTTGAAAAATATTTCAAACTTCCATTTCCCACATAACAAAGTCTAATTCTCAAACAAAATGAAATCCAAATAAGTAGATTGTATTCCTACTTTAGGATTTTCATAGATAAACCTTTCAACATTGGGATAAGTTGTAAGAATTTGGAAAAGAGTTACCACGGTCCCTTCTAAAGCGTCATGTGGTTTAAGGCCTGTAGACGAGATTTTATTTCAAATCGTGAGATTCGAAATCAAACCCTCGAACTACGTCGGGTTGCGCAAGCGTGCCAGTTAGTTTACTAAAACTAACAAATTATGTTTTTCTGACTTCTTAGAACGATTGTGGACAAGTGAGATCTTTTCGACTTAGGCCTTCTTGAACCGGCGCTCAAGGGTCAGCCTAGACGCTTGAAATTTGTTTGAATCCATTAATTCGAGAAAGAAAAAACCAGATTTTCCAAAGTTTCAGATTTGTATTTAGGTTCTTGATTTTTGAAAATTTTCAGATTCTGAAAGTTGCAAATATCTCAGCGCTAGAATATATTACAGCAAATATTCTATTGTAATTTACAGATTCTGAAAGTTTCGAATTTACAAATATTTTAAAACTCTACAAATTTTACAGAATAGAGACACGTGTGTGTAGAATCAGAATATATTTTTATTTTATAATTTAGTTCTTTATTTTCTGAGAATTAAATACAGAATCAGAAACTGTTATAAAATTCGGAACAGTCCTGTTTCTGTGAATCAGAAGCTCAGAAAAACAGCAATATCTCAGCGCTCAATCATCCAAGTTCGATAAAATTTGTTATGTTAGAAAGATACAGATGTTAAGTTTCCACAGAATCAAATTTCATCCAATTTCATTCAGTGGTTGCAGAGATATGAGCAAAAGAACAGAGGTCTGTTACTGAATGTTCTGTTTCTGTAAAACACAATCTGGATTTTGTATAAACTTCACGGATCTAATTGACTAGGCAACAGTTCATAACAATTCCTCAAAATTTTATATAAGAATGTCTGATATGTCTAGATTATTCATGCAAAATTTTGAAGCAATTGGCTTATCCATTTGTCTATAAAAATTTTGTGATCAGACGCGTGTGCACAGACAGTTTCAGAAACCAGTTTTATAGAAAATTTCAAAAGGTTCCTAACGTGATTCTAGAAAGAAGTTCAACCTGTATCAGTCCTAATAAATCATGGAAATCATCTAAACATGGATTTTAATTTCGTTCATGAAGGAATCATGCATGTTTGTATCGATATAAATGAAGAACATGGGCTCAAAGCCTTGATTCAGGTACAAATTTCCAGAATCTATACTTTTTCAGATTCTCATGAATTAAAACCAATTTGTGCAAGAATTCCAACCTGTGTGAGTGAGAGGGGACGTAGGAGCACTTCGCCGGACGATCGTCGGACGTCGGAACCAGGCCAGACTTCCTTCTTCTCCTTCTTCTCTTCCTTTCTCTCTCTCTCTCTCTATATATTTCTCTGAATTTTTGGACTGAATGTTCCTGTGTGTTGGTCCTTTCGGATTGATATTTTGTGGTGACTGGAGGATTAATTTTTAGACTGATACTTTTGCTCTGGCTGGGTTCCCCTTCGCAGCCTCATTGAGGCTCCTTTTATAGGCCAAAGGGTGTCCCTTTGGTATGGAATTGGACAAGGCAAGTTGCCTTGCTGAACAAACTCGTTTTTGGTAGGTGATGGCTGCAAAAATTGGATTTTGGAAAGTATCGCTGGTTCCGGCAATTGGTTGCTGGGTTTGGCAGTAAGGGAAGATCAGCTAGTCCGGTGGAGCTGGTTGTTTCACGTTGCTATAGATGGACCTGCCTTCACCGAGTCGATCACCACCGTTACTTGCTGAAATCAATCATCGTGCTATTTGGTAAGTGGATGTTGTACACGTCCTTCTTACTGTTATGGTGTTCCTTGCAGAAATCGATGGGAGCTGAACTTGGTAAGTGGCTGTTGTACATGCCTTCCAAATTGATAATCATTTGCTATGGAGAAGTTGCTAAAATGGGTTTGCTCCAACTGGTGCGGCGTATGGCAAGTGGAGTGTTTTCCTTGCCTTGATCGTCTTTGCCTTCATTTGTAGGAAAAACAGCTTGCTGTGTTTGGCCAACATGATAAGCAGCCACGGATTTGATTGATTCTCTTTAGATGGTTCCATTACGTTGATGGTAACGACAACTGAATCATGAAAGACTAAAAGCCATTCTTCTTCGTCTTCAAGCATAGGAGCAGGTAATTTCATGACACTTTGTGCAACGATCAAGTCCACTGCTTTTATTTGATACATATCCAATAAGCGTCCTAGTTGCATCTTGGTCTTTTGAAGATTGAAAGCAATTCTTGCAGGCGCAACTCTTGTAGGCACTCCTTGTGCAGCACGGCCTGTGTTTAAAGCATAACCTTTTAACAGGTAGCTGTCTTTTGTGTTTTTCCCAAGCGCTTTCAGAATGTTTGTGGCCTTGATGGGGTATTTAACCTCCCCCCTCTCATTGGCTATTTTCACTGCTTCAACGGCATCTACAACCATATATATTCTTCCATACTTTAACATCAGTCAGTGCAATCATCAACTGAACTCTATTTTTCACCTTTAACACTTTCATTGTTTAATGGTTGAATTGAACTTTCTGAGAGTGCAGCTGAGGCTTGAAGAGAGTCTGGAATCACTCCAGAAGCATTAGAGGAACTACCTGCAGTTTCCCTCTGAACCACTATTCTGCATTCTATGTTGGCTTTGACTTCATTAAGAGTGGCCTAACGGTCATCAACCCCAGAACCAACAGACTTACCATCCTCCACAGTTGTTGAAGCATCGGTTTCAGACACATCTGGATTTCCAAAATGCAAACCAGCACAACTGTCAGTAACAGAGCTTGACATTGCTTCCAGTCGAATATGTGTACCCTTCATGAGTTTAAAATATGAAATTGCCTTTGAGTACCGAGCACCATTCTTTAGAGCAGACAACATGATGTTATGAGTTACTAGATCGGGTCCAACTCCTTTGTCTGTCGAACAATATCATCCATTGCATCATCCATATTAACTGCTAATGTTTTCATAACTGAAGTAGGCTTTTCGAATGAATAATTCTTTAATGAAGCGTTTTAGAAGTCCCACACATCATATTGTTCTGCCGCATTGGCAATCGATAAATGATCCTGCACAGTGGATGAGGATAATGGTAGTGTTAAGAGTGATGACAAGGTAGAAAGATGCCACTCCTCATGAGTAGAGAAAGTAGTTGGTTTCTGCGAGTAGTTCATCCACTCAGAGATAATAACGTCAACATGCTCCACTGGTAACACAATTTAGCAGTTTGTGACCATCTGACAGTGTCAACAAGCGGTTCCATCATGGCTTGCTTCTTGATACAACTCATGTTGAAGCCATACACATCGTTCCAAAATTCAATTTTGTCACCCTTGTAATCTGCATCCTCAATAGCAGTCAAGTATAGAGACGCCTTGTCTGGCAACATAACACTTTGTTCTCGGAAGCTATCGTTCTTGCCTCCGTCTTTCCTTTCCTTTGGTGAGACCAACTTTCCCTTCTCGAAGTGATTTCTTTCCAAATATGAACTTTTCTTTTTAAGAAGCTCACTTTTCCTTTTTTTTTTTTGTTTAATGCCCCATCTCCTTTTTGGGCACCCACCTGCCTTTTTAAGTGTCCAATTGTCTTATAAATGCCTGTTTCTTTTCAAACGATAAATTTAAAACAAATTTATCAACAGAAAACTTTTAAAGAGATAAATCTTGCTTTTTCCATGTCGGGGGCAAAATTGTCATTTTCATCCAATCTTGTCAAAATTCGAAATTTTCAGAAAGGAAAGTATTCTTTCATCATTTTAAAGCTTTCATAAAATTTTGGTACTGAAACAACTCGTTTAGTGCCTTTTTCCTTCGAAAACCCAAAATTACCAAAAATAACTACTTTCCCGAAAAGATAAGAATTTTAAAAGAAAATTTTGGGTGTCTACAAGGCCAAGAGATGAAAAATTGCGCTTTTTTAGCTTTGTCTTTTTTTTTCTATCTTCTTTTTCTTCATTCAAAGAGAAGACCTCTTTCGGAAGAATTTTTGTATTCCCTCTTTCTATTTGAAGGAAAGATCTCTTTATGGAAGAGTTTTTGTATTCTCTTTTTTTTTCTTTTTTTTCTTTCAAAGCGAAGACCTCTTTCGGAGGAATTTTTGTATTCCCTCTTTCTATTTGAAGGAAAGACCTCTTTATGAAGGAGTTTTTGTATTCTCTTTTTCTTTTGATTTTTGTCAATTTTACTTTTTGGGAGAGAAGTAAAATAGGGGGAAAACTTATCCCTTTGGTTACTCGATTCAACCAAGATCATCCCATTTCCTAATAGCATCTACCATTTGAAAATATTTTGTTATTTTGAATTAGGCTTCATTTTGTAAGCCAAAGATTTTTGAAATGTTACCAAATGATTTTTGAAAACTCTACTTTTCATAAAGCATTGATTCCCTCATTTAGGGTCATACAATCAATTTTAATCCCTCTTTCAAGAAATTCAAAGGAGATCCATTTTAAAATCTTTTCGAAAGAATTTAACATAGACCCTATACATAATATTTTTTCAGTATTGGGCATTTATAGGGTCTACTAAATTTCTATTCTCAACGTCGATCAACCAATATGTATTGTTTTTTGTTGTTCCCCGCACAACATAGGGACCATACCACTTGGGCCGCCACTTTCCAAGTAGATGTGGGCCACGATGATGGATGATTTTCAATACAAGGTCTCCCACTTTGAAGTGCGAGCCTTTATATATTTTTCATAATGTCGGGCTATCCTTTTCTGGTATGCATGTGCATGATCCATGGCAAGGAGCCTCTTCTCATCTAATAAGTCAAGCTCAGCTATCATGGATTGTTGCAGAGTCTCTATGGGTAGATCGAGTGCAAGTGATGTATGAAATGAATGCAATTTGGTATGAATGGGGAGTATGGCATTTGTACCATAGATCAGCTCGAATGGTGTGGCATTCGTAGGTGTTCAGATGGAAGTCCAATAAGCCCATAAGGCTTCATCAAGCTTCTCATGTTATATCCTACCCTTCTCTAAGGTTTTCTCAATGATGCTTATGAGAGTTTTGTTCGTGGCTTTGGCCGTTGCCTTGAGGATAGTAGGGTAATGAGAACTGTTGAGTTATGCCATAGGTATTACATAACTTTTCCATCTTCTCATTCTTGAAAGGTGTGACATTATGCGACACTAGGTCTCTTGGAACTCCAAATCAAGCCAAGATATTTTTCTTAATGAATGCCACTACATGTTGTCCTTGGACATTAGCCAAGGAGGTAGCTTCAACCCATTTAGAAAAATATTCAGTGGCTCCTAAGATGAACCTATATCCATTTGATGCAGTTGGGGAGATTGGTCCTATGATGTTAAATGCCCACATGGTGAAAGGTCATGGGCTCACAATAGAATGCAAGGTGGACGATGGGATATGAATGGCATGTCGATGCACTTGACATTGATGACATTTCCTAACATGATCATGACAATCTTGCTTTAGGGTAGACCAAAAATAACCAACCCTAAGTATTTTCATGGCCATCATATTTGCATTGACATGGCCTCCAGATTCTCCATCGTGAAACTCGTGCATTATAGTCCTAACCTCATCAAGGTCTACACATCTCAAAAAGATGCCGGTAAAACTCGTTTTGTACATTTATATATGTATTTATATGGACTATCAATACATACAAATATATATACACTTATATAGCCTAATAGGTTCTTCTAAGGTTCAACTCGATATAGCAAGAATAAAGGTTTAGGTTAAATGAATGGACACAGTTAAGGCTCAATGATGTTTAACAATAGATAGACTAAGAAAATCAAACTTGGTTTTATGAAAATGATAAGGCTTAGGCTCAAAACTATAAATGAAATATGAAAAAGACTCAGCTCAACCTTTGACAACCCATTCTATACTCATATTAGGTGACATGGATGTTGATGACATCATGTTGTTATGAGGTAGCTATTTTTTCCTAATTGTTCAAGATTTTCAAAATTATCTCACATAGTTTATAAATAAATATCTACAATCAATTCTATAAAACAAAATAAATTCTTCTTGAAACAAATTTTGAGTGTTTACATTACTCTTACATACAAATTATAAGAGAAGATTGATGCAAGATAATGAGCACCAAGGGAACCTTTTTCCTGATCCAGTTGTATCTTGCGATGTATGGTCTTGAAAGGTTTTTGCTGCACTATGTAGCTCTCTCCTCGAACCTATTTAGAAACCTCACACATTTTCCACGGTTGTGTTAAATCTTGATATCGGGGTTCTAAAGTCGCTTCATGTAAAAAAGCTTTGCTGGACTCTAGATGGAGAAACACTAATGGGCAGTGGGCATCAAAACCCAACTGGAATGACATGATTTCTTGTGGATTCGATATTTGTCATCTTCATTGAAGATCTTAGTTCAACGTATTTTATTAAGTGTGAATAGATTATGTTAGTCCCACTTTGTTGACTTGTAGCATATAGTAGTACATAGTGGAGCTTCAAATTAATTATCTAAGACAGGATCGACATTTGCATTAATCTATAAACTTGAACAACTCGAATATGGAAAATCCCAGAGAACCATGGGGCTGGATAGTCTCTCTCTCCCTCACGCACACACAACACATGCATTTTTTCACCTTATAGATGAAAACAAATAATACAGGGAAATGGAAACGATTAACAATTGTCAAACCAAAAGTAAATCTCTACAATGTCATATTAATAAACCACGTCTTCAATTCTTCTCCACTACTTTCAGTATTCTGAAATAAAAGGTCATGGCATTGCCTGCACAATGAGATAAATAAAAGTTGCATCATGGATGTCGCAGTTCTTCTCATAACAAAAATGTTTGTCCGCTTCATCAATGTGTTGGGGCAGATTACATAACGAATGCGTAAGTTGGATAAGGGCCTTAACCTTTCCTGGTCAAGATCCACAGCAAGCATACCGAAAAGTATGGGTTAACAACTTTGAAGCATGGTAACGACTCCAAGCATACTGAATAAACTTGAGACATGAGAATGACACGTTCGCAACCAAAATAAGACAGCAAAATGGTAACCTAATTTGCAAATCTCATACCCTGAACAGGAAAGATAATACAAAACAAAAGAAGGGGAACCACACCTTCAAGGGAGCCGACCTATACACTACAGAAGCTCCATTGCAAGAGAAAGCTAGAGTCAATTAGAAGAGAGCGAGAGAGAGGTGGCCACCTCACCTCGCTGATTTCTTAGCAGAGAAAGAGAGAAAATAGTATTGCTTTTTTGGTTAACCAAGGTCAAAATATTCAAACCGTATTCATTCCTCTTTTTTTCTTTATTTCAGAAGGCAAGCACTAAACCTCATCAATGAATAGGTGTCAAAATCACGAAGAATCATTCGTCTAATGGGAAGGCGATGGATTTGAGCACATAGGCCTATCACCGGACATGCAATGAATTTCAACACACGGAGGAGAGAGAGAAAGGGGTTGACTTACAGGTTTCAGAGTTTGGTATTGGAAGCTCGGTGATGGTTGGGGAGATGAAAAGGACGACGACTCCTTGACGCGAGATAGATCAACGTTGAGAGAGAGAGAGAGAAGAGCGGAGGAAAAAAGGAGGGGTTGGGCGGGAAAGGAAAAAGTCTTTCTTTAGGCTTTTTAAAAAGTTAAATCGTAGCCATTGATTGGCTTACATGAACGGTTAGGATGATCAAGCAGGGTCTGGGATAAAAACTAGCAGCTCTCATTCTCTTTCTATGAAAACTAGGCCTTGCCCACTTACTGTGTCAGTTGTAGGTAGTGTCAAATCTCTCTCTATATATATTTGAGTGTGCTATTGTGTGTATATAAATGGTACCAACCGATGACCAAAGTCACACTCAATGCGAGGGCATAGAGAGAGAGGACAGTGAGGGAATGTAAAGCGGTAGTGAAGGAAAAGAGAGGACAGATTTAGTAACAGAATTTTGATAAATGAATGGCGATGGAATAGCAACATATTGGCAATGAAAATCCCATGCTGCAAATTTGTTACCAAATCCATGCAATGAAATTGTTCCATCTCAAACTTGTGAGTAGGCCCCACTGAGATAGATTGTCACGGAAATGGCAATTGATAAGTATGTTATTGTTGTGATATATATAATATATAGAGAGAAACCATAGTTCATCTTAAATCTACTTAAACGTCTTCATGTTTGATCAACCTTATAACTTTCAATTTTTACATTTAAATTTTCACAATTGATTATGCGGATGAAGATGTTTAAGTTGATTTGAGTATGGATGAATAGATGTATTTATATGTTTTCTCCTTGTATTATATAAGTAATGATAAATGTTTAAACCTAATAGCCAAATATATTTTATCATTTCAATGTTCGGTTTTTTAGATTTTAAAATGAATCATTGAATTGATAAAGTAAAACATATTAAATACAAAGTATAAAGTATGACTAACTACTTTTAACTCAAATTTTCATTCTTAAACTTAAAAATCAAAAGGTGAATATATTTGAAGATAGATGGGATTTGAGCTTGAGCATTTATATCCTTAAAGAAATTAGAACTAGAGAGACGCGGTGCAGCGTTCTAAGTAATGATCCTGTACACGTGACGGCTCAAGAAACGAAATCCCTTATTTTCTATATCCTTGGTGATTAGAGGAGGTTCTGAAACTTTGTGCATGCTAGACTCCAGCACGCATGCAAAACTTTATTCAGTGTAGCATGGCTGCTTGGCGCGTCATCTGAAAAGATACTCAATCCAACGGCTGATATGCCGTCTTTATTTTCTGGAAAAGCGAACAGAATGGAAGTTTTTCTTGGTTTTACCCATGATCTATTACAGCAAAAGGCAGGGAATCTAAACTTCGGCTTTTTGACCATTCCAACGGTGTGAGGCGACACATTTCACTGTTCATATATATGTGATAAAGTAAATCACAGAGTTTGTCTATGTATCTGTTGGACAATTTTCGTACACAAACCGATGGAGACCAAAAGAAAAGGAAGCGTATTGAGTACATTTTACAGTAGAATAGATCAGCACCATCAAAAACCACAATGTTCCTTCGCTTTCCCTTTTCCTTTACACACAGAAAAGAAGATAATGCATGAAGTGGGCCATCAAGGATTATAAAGAATCAGAACCGGTAGGAGGCTGCTTAGATTGCTCAGGTTCATAACCTCTAATTTCTTTTGTTTTTTAATTGACAATCTAGGGTTAGACAGATTGATACCCGACGGGGGAATTGAATTCATGACCTCGAACTCCAGCCTCCTTCAGTTCCATGGTTTTCTACCCTTTGGTCAGGTTAGACAATCTCCATGAGACACAGGCTCATATTATCAGGATACAAAGTGGATACATGCAGCGACACAACGAGCGGCAACAAGAAAGCTGAGAACTGAAAAGATGTGATCTCATGAGAAGCGAGTTCGTGGCCTCTTCCGAATTGGGAAGATGTGTTCATATTGAAGTTTACATAGGCTCATAAACAATGTCATACTCACTCCTTTTTTCTGGGTATTTGATTGACAAGCTGGGGTTAGAAAGAACAATATACGAAGCACAGTTCAGGAATGAACACAGTGACCTCCTTCAACTCGAATCCTTTAGACCCCTTAGCCAGGTCAGAGTATTTGTGCTTCCTGAGCTGTAGGCTTATTTATCAAGATACAAGGTGGACACGTACAGTGACACGATAAGCAAGAAAGAGAAACTGAGTGTTGAAAAGATGTGCCTTAGATAATTATTAGATAGGAACTAGATATGAGAAAAGCTTTTCTGGAAAAGAAGTGAACTTTAGAAAATGGGAAATGTACTCCGTAAAGAAGTTTAAGCTAGTGGTTTTTTCTCTCTGGCAACGGTGAGCAACCTAGATATTCCTTTAGTCCAGAGCTCGTATTCCTTCTGATTCCGGCACTCAAATTCGATCACCCTGTGAGCTCCTGTTCTCAGGCCAAAGTATCGCCGGTTTTCGCCACCTGTGAGCAAGTGCCTCCCCGGCCATGCCTCAACATTCTTGCAGACATCCAATACTACCTCTGGGATCATGATGTCATATCAATACTTTTTGCAAATTAATCTTACTATTAAAAGCAGAATTATATAAAGCTCTAGAAAGGATGATATTACTCTTTTTCTTCTTGGTGATGGTCCCGGCTACATGCCTACTTTTCATCTTGAGAGCCACCTGAATCCACATGAATTTGCAAGAGCAAAATGAGAAGACATGGTCACAAAGCAAAAGCTATATATATATTATTTACTTATTTATTTATTTATAGCTTGATTATTACCTCCCCCTCTCTGTTGATATAAACAGAGACTAGCTTCCAGTGCAGGTCACCTGTCTCAGTAAGATTAAACATTTCCAAGATTAGATAAGAAAAAACATTAAAAAATGTTGAATCTTAAAAGCTTGCTTAGGTGCATGGAGTGCTTTTTGAGTGCATGGGACCTTCCTCAACAGCATTAAGTCCGAGGTAATGGCTTTGCTGGATGCCAATGTCCAGTAATTCATGCACCCCTTTAACGCCGGAGAAGTATGGAAATAGAATGCTTTGTATTATACAATTTCAGACTGGAGCAGTAGACTATTAGTCGGTGATCATTATAAGTCTTACCGTTCCTGGTGCGTTTGAGAAGTTCTCCTCCTCTGGCGAGCAACTCTTGGGAGCAAACGCCGAAGGAGTTGTCTTCAGGAGCAAGCTCGTCACTAAAGGAAGAGTGGTGATTGTTATTATTGTTCTTGACGGTTCCTTTCTCAACTGACACCACTGCTGCTATGTTCCACACATCATTGAGAGCTCTTGCCTTGAGAGTCGCTGCCCCACGCAAAGCTGTACCATTTGAAAGAGGTTTGTCAGAACAAAAACATAATATTCAAACAGTATGAGATCTTTTTCATGCAAAAGTTGCATTCTTACATTTGCTGATTACATTCAAAGTTGGTTGCAAGATTTGAAGTTTTGCGCCAATTTGGAAATAGCAAAATACTGTCTTAGTCAGCTTATGCTTAAGATTATTGCTTAATTACTCAAGTGAATTTCTTCATTAAAGACACTTTCACACAATTTGATCGAGAGAGAAAAGTAGTTTGCCCGTACCGGCTGCAGCCGTCAAAGTCATAATGTCGCCAGCGGTTCTCACATTAACAGCAGAATTGATCACGGCAGTCAGGTGTTCCCTATCTGCGCCTAATGATTCTGCGGCCTCCACGCACTGGGCAGCAACTAGGGTTGCCGCTGATGAGACGGCCATATTAGTCTTAGATTGCTCATCTTTAGAGGAAGCAGCAGTTGCAGCTGCAAAGGCAGCAACAGCTGCAGCAACACATGCAACCGAAACAGCAGCGTGAACCTGAGCATTCTGCGTTCGAGTCTCTTTTTTCTTCTCCCTCCTGTCTTTTAACCACCTCCCCACTGTCTTCCCCTTGTAGTTTGCTTGCACCGTGCTACTCAGCCGGCAGAACTGCAATTATGAACCCACTTATTGCTTTAGCATCAACACTAAGCTTCAAAAACCAGACACTGGTTCATGTTCTTTCGAAATCCATATTCACAATA
>JAYKKT010000070.1:12315000-12497500 GCA_036023115.1 Brasenia schreberi
TTCACGGAAAACGAGAGGAAAAGAACCACAACCCGAGGAAAGCAAAAGTTGCGAATAAGGAAGCCAATGTTCTCGCTCCCAGGCCCACCATAAAAGTTGACGATCTTAGCTTTTGACTCGTCCACTGTTGAATATGTCCTATTGACTTAAATTACATTTCAAAGATTGTATTTCCTTTGAAAGTTTGACATTTTCACATATGAAAATATGCTGGAACTAAGGTTAAATTCTCTAGTTTTACATGCTCCTCGAACCTAGGCCTGTGATTCACATAGTCAAACCATTCATACCTTCTGTTCCTGAGGTTCCTTTCAGTACTTTTAAGGCCTTCCTCTAGATGTGGTTGCAAAAGCCAAATCAGTGTATTTTGTTGTAGCAAATCTCAAGTCATTTACAATGAGGTATCTAGCTCACCTGTCTTGGGGGTTGACTCACAAGTTGAAAGTCATGAATTCAATACGCGAGGCAAGCATCTGCTTCTCAATGTGTACTGAAAACTAATTCAAGTCATCTGTTTCTGATTGTGGTTCGACTAAGATCTGATTAGTATTTGCCTTGGTTGTTCTTGGACGATTAACACGCGCACTCACACACACATATACAGGTGTGAATGGAGCCACTTCATGCTAGAGGGGGACTCCATATCGAGTGTAAACAAGAATATCAACGACGTGCAGTTGTAGTTGTCAAGTGTTAAATATAACTTTCTTTTATAAGCCAATGATGATTAGATTGTACGCTTTATATTCAGCACTTTAAATAAAATATGGACCCGAACACTTCTTATCGAGACAAAAGCATGAGAGATGTGCGGCTGAGATCGAATGCATCGTCTTGATCTTCTCTCCTACTAAGCCTAGTAGTGTTAATGCCGTACATTTTGTGATCTTCTCTATGAGGGCCCACTTGTGGATGCAGGAGATCACCGGGCCGGGCCCGCCTCGAACAGATACGGCTGTATTTACGTGGCTACCTACTTTTCGTTCCCATTGGAAAAGACAGAAAGAACGAGTACCTGCAGTACAAGAAGGGCCCAAAAAATATCTGGACATCCGAATCCCAAGCAAGGAAACAGACTCAAATACATGATGTTTCTGCAATCTTAGAACTTTATGACTGATTTCCCCACTGTGAAGACAAAGAAAGAAAATTAGTTTAGTTCATCTTGTTCACATTAATGGTAAAAGTATGAGAAAAGATTTACATGAAGGAATATGGAAACAGTTTTCTCAATGGTCTTTAAAGAGACATTATTTGTTTAGAACTGTAACAATAAGTTGCACATCTTAGTAATTCACGTTCTTATGATTATTGTTACTGTTAAAAATTATATCAGATTGGAGGAGCTATTTCTAGGAGTAATTGTTCACTTCGTATCATGGTACATGCATAGTGAGAAGGCTCAAAAAACTGATGAGTAATAGGTTACTATCACTATTAAGGTAAAAGTAATGACCTATTAACAAACATGAAAAATTACCTTTTAATATTAGCGATAAAAATTATGAACCTCTACTCTAGAAGTTAGAAAAGCACAAGAGTCATTTAGAGAAGTGAAGAAGGAATTGGAAATAGACCCACCCTCAACTGTAAAACGGGGTAGCTGCCCACCTTGAAAAATCATCTATCAAAGACATCATCAACCCATTTATTTCATTTCCCTGTTATTTGTTTTTCTTTTCTAGTTATAATTCATAGTTGTATCACTTCTATTCATAGTTAATCTCGTTTTTTTCTTTGTGAGTTTGGCCTTTCTCCACTCAATTGCATAATCAAACCGACTCCTATAAATTTGTTAGAAATCTGTCCTAATTTTCAAAATTCACTAAAAATATATCTTTGATCAGATTTTTCAAGATCCTTAAATATCTCAAAAACTTATCTTGCCTTCTATCCAACACATTAAGAACCAACCTTATGCGAGCTCGGATGACTAAGATATAAAGGAAACAATTTGACCTTATCATACGTATCTTAGACTTCAGTATACTGAGTTACCTTCCTGAGAAAAGGCTATAACTTAGCCAATTCTAGTTGAAATTTATCAATTTTTATCTTTTTGAGAGTTCTCTAATTCTTTTTTTCGAAAGATCAAGAATAACTTGAGTTGGAGTTCAAATGGAAGCGTTATAGCTAAAATAAGCCCAATTTATCAAGAAACCTATAATCAAATTGCTCACTAGATTCCAATAAGATTGAAAAGTTCACCAAAAATCAAATTCTAATAAAATTAGTCACTTTTTTGGATAGCTTTATGAGTCTAGTTTCCTACACATCAACGGAAGTATATTGAGGGAGATGCAACTAAAAATACAACCTATTAAGTTGACTATGGCCAAAATATTGTGATCCAAACTCGGGATGTGTGATACTCGGGGCAGATCGAGCGAGTCATCTTGGACCTGATCTGGACTGGAAATCCACATGGCATCCAACAAGGAATGTGGTATGTCTGACGATCATGAACCCCTCTTTGTGTCTGTCATGTAGGATGCGGTAGGGAGTGATAAAATGCCCCTTTATGGAGCCCGATGGAGAGGAAAAGAAAAGAGGTGAGTGGGGGAAGTCTTGCCAAAGCAATGGGAGCCAAAAAGTGAAAATAACACCAAAATATTGAGGTACCAAGGGCTTTTTTCTCATTTTGTATTCCTCAGTTAAAAGCCAACAACCATCACTAGCTCCAGCCATGGAAGGGTAGAGGGAGACAGACCTCATGGGTCACCCCTAGGGGTCAGCCGGTTAAAACATCGAAAATCACGAGAGATTTCCGCTGAGTTTCTTAAGATTTCCATTGAGTTTCTTAAGAAGACAGTGTTCTCACCTTTCTCTTGGAGAATCCAGTGAAACAACCACTAGATGTAGCTGGAAAATGATGTTTTTTGGCAGTCGAAATCGGTGATGGATAGGACTGCTCCTACTATGTCGTCTCAATAGTGTAGGATGTGATAAGTCATAAATAGTTTGACTTGTTTTGTTGTTTAACTGTTCTCTTGTAATGGTACCATTGTATGTTTGGATTATGATTTGTATATAAATAAATAATATGAATTAGACCTTTAATCTTATTAGGTTATGCAGCCATTGACCAATATAATTCAGCTATGTGGCATGGATATGCCCTGCGTTCCTGTTGGACAATTTCGTTGTTGTGTAATAAGATATTTATGAGGTTTTGACATGAATCAAACCCGAAACTCTACACAATCTCAAGAAAGCTCATGAAGTGCTTCATAAAACCAAAGAGTCAATTATGTCCATTCCTCATTGGAATATGCTTTGATGGATTCTCAAGAAACTCCGGTTGTTTGAAGCCTTGGAGCATGGAAGTATGCATTCTTTTGTTACAAAATGGTGGCCATTCTCGGCTCGGATAACGGTTGGATTGGCCATCCAACCGTTACCTGAGGATCAGGCCAGACCCAGTAACGGACAGTCGTTACCGAATTTTCCGATAACGGCCGTCCGTTAAAGCTCCCAGACGAGGGAAGCCACAGGAGGATAAGCACAAACAAATGGGGGAGCGCCTACCTATAAAGGCAGGCACATATAGAGATAGAGAAATAGAGAAATACTGAAAAATTACAGAGAAACAGAAACAACATTCGTCTGTGCAAGCCCCTGTGAGGGAACCTCGTGCTCATCATCTTTACTGCTGCGCCCTTTTTTTCATCTCTGTAAAAACAGAGAGCTCCTAGAATCCGACAATCATCAGAAACCTTCACAGTAAGGTAACTTTCTTCGCCGTCATTTTTGGCATGCCCAACACTTCATCGAAGTATTTAGCGAGATCATTGTTGTTATTTGAATTAAGTCATTTCCCAACGCAAACATATTCTTTGGGATATGACCACCTCTCATGTCAATTTTGTAGGTTACCCAAAGCCAAGTAACTCAGAAAACTTCACAACAATATGTGCTGGTTACCTACGCCAACTTGCTAAGGGGGCAACTACTTGATATTATAGTTTTACTACTTATATCCACTGACAACTACCCAACTAACAAATGGCTCGATGGCAGTCTGTCCTACTCAATGATATTATAGTTCTACTACTTATATCCACTGACAACTACCCAACAACCAAACCGCCACTTTGGTCCCCTTCCAACGGATCCTTGAATGCCACTAGTAAAATTCATGGGGCTTGAACCCACAATCAAGTGATCAAAAGTATCACATTGCACCGATTGATCCAATACGGATGTTTTGAAACATTCTCTACTATTTTCTATATTACTTCAAATGAAAGAGTTTGGTAAAAGGCCCATCGATGCTGGTTCTTTTTCCCTTTCTCTTCTTACGTCGACCGCCATTTTGAGTCTTTGATAAGGGTATTTGGGTTTTGGACTTTGGACTTTTTTTCTGTCCTTTCCTCGTTCTTCTTTCCTAACCTTTGGTGAAAAGAGAAAACCATATCAGATATCATAAGTTCACTAACACCGATAAACAAGAAAAGCAAAAGGGAGTTTGGTTTGCTTTTCTTATACCTCTTGGAACCTAATGGCGTCAGCGTCGTACTATACCCCGATGACACACAAGAAGGTTGGATTGTATCTTTTTCTCATTGTTTCTCCCCTTTGTCTACCGTTCTCTCCTTTGATAAGTGGTAAAAGCCTCAACCTGAAGTAGTTGAAAAGATCAAACAAAAAATCCTCCAATTTTTGGCAAAGAGAAGTACTGCAGAGAGTTACGGTTGCAGTGAGCCCTCTATTGTTCGAATCCGCCTGCATCAAGCGGATTTCTTTCCCTCACTCTTTCTCTCTCTAGTGAATCTGGTGTAAAAACTAGATTACTCGTTTTCAAGAAAACCAGGATAAGCATCTCGTTTTTTAAAAATCGAAAACTGCCCCGTTTGAGAAAACCGCATGTATAGTTTTACAAAAACTAGCAGCCGTCTTGGTTTCTAGTTTCTAGTATTTTACAAAACAAACCATATTAATGTATTATATTATATTGGAGGTTACAAAATTACCATTTTACCTACTCCTTTATCAAAATAGAACAGATTTGAAGTTTACGATTCAATTGAAAATTTTAATATTATTCTAGTTAAGTACATGAAATATCAAAAATTTACCAACAAGGGCATTACATTATTGTTATGCTACTGGCACGATTTTCCTAGAAATTATTGGACAATGTTGAATAGTATACTATATCCAGAAATTGCAGAAAGGCGCTTTATGAATTCCAAAATTATAAAATTACACAAGGAGAATGTATTTCTCAATATAGATAGAAACATGAATCTAGATATGCATGCTTTCATTTCCGTTAAATTGTGAAGTTGGTAATTATGGTATCTGTTGGTTATGGATCCAATAACTTTAATTGGATCAAATTAATGATCCTGAGTTATATGCTTGGCATGAATTTTGCATGGTGAAAGATTGCAAATAAATACTTTGGCTCTCTTTAATTAAGGATATACATTTTATATTGCAAGCTTGCTCGAATAAGGACTTATATGTTCATTCTTGGAATATGTGAGAAACTTAAATATTAAGGACATCATAGTCCTTGATGCATGAATGCAAGCATAAATAAGAACTTGTCTGTTGTTTTACTCATATAACTCAAGGCACTATATATTATACTCAATAAGCCAAATATTCTGTTGTTAGGAAAATATTCTTGTGATTAATAGCCAAATATTAATATAAAAAAGAAGGATTATAGTCATTGTTGCAAAATTGTATTCTAGCTATTTTGAAATTAGGTTATGCATGCCAAAGTTATTCATATACACAAGTGTTTAATGGGCCATGATCATAGTTAAAGAATATGTTTAGATCTATTTTTACGTTCTTGGTTAATCATGTTAAACTTGTTTGAGTATGGATCTTATGGTTTAAGTTTGACCTAATTTATAATCAAAATTAATGCTTTAAGCATGATCAATGTGTGATGAAACACAATTGTGTAGCTCCCACTCGAGTTTACGATATTATTGAGAAAGAAGTTTATGGGTTTTCATAGTCCTTGATGCGTAAATATATAATTACATTAACAAGGACTCTATTATTCTTTAAGCCTTGAATTCATTTTATACAGTGGCTTGTGATATATGATATAACCTAATTTTTTAACTTAGAAAAAATGAGAGTTATAATTTGCCTAAAAAATTTGTAGGATGACTTTCTTTTTAAGTAAATCTCAATATGATATTTTATCTAGTTAAGTTGTGAAAAATTAAGATTAAGAAATAATCATCATGAATGCTTGCATGAGTTGTTAATGTAAATCTATAATTCTCACGATCACATACAATGTAAGAATATGTTTGCTTGATCAAAGAACACGATTGACAATACCATCATGTATGTGCACTTTACTTTTATGTCAACTTATGGTTATTAAGGTGATTTAAACCTTGTGACATATGTTGAGTTCATGGGATGATGATAATAATTTTGCTCCTAATAATGTCATTTGAGAAATCACTTCAATTATGAAGCGGGATATCTAACAAGGTAGCTGCAAAATGATTTTGTCAAACTATAGCTATATTGCATGATTATGGTGTCCTTTTTTGCACATGATAATAAAGGTTATGCTAAATTATATTTTTGATATGTTTGATAAATTATATTTATCCTTGAAGAAAGCATGATGTGCATCATGATGTGTAATGCTAACAAACTATCATGACATTGTAAAGTCCTTATGCATAGATCATCTATTGATGACATAGAATTCATAATTCTAGGTAAATGTATTCAACATGCCATCATGTAGATTTATGGTTGGATTTGAAGATAGAACATGTGGCTATGATAATGTTATTTGTAAAGAATATATAGCATGTAAAAATCTCAAAATTAAATAACGCTTATGGTTGTGCATATCAGTAGTGGGTCATATATCTTTCATATGCATAGGAATGTTGGGTAATAATATTATTCATCCTCATTGGATAAGATAGTATATATTGGATAATGTCTTGTGGTCATTGGTCTAAGGAGGAAACATTTTCTTTAAGAAAGGAATGATTCCATAATGGTTGTAATCTTAAGCAAGTAAAAGGTTTGTGATTGACTAAATTGTTATATAAAAGTGGTTACAAAAGCATATTCATGAGAAGATAATAAAAAATATCTTTCTCCACTAAAGGAGACGTTCTTTCTTAGTTATATAACAAGCAAGGTTGTATAGCTTTAGCTAACACAACAAACCAAGAGAATTTCTTGCAACATGATTTATGAAACTAGAAGCATCAGTAGGTTCATTCCTGGTACCATATTCAAGAATTCATTCTCAATACATGATACCTATATCTGTAATACGTTTAAGACTCTTATTTATGTAAGAAAAGAATGTGTGAGACACGACCAAACCGCATAACAGGCAAAATAACTTTAGTTATTGTGTATGGAATGTGTTGAATACAAAGCACTCAAATAATTCATGGTGATACAACTGAAAAGTTTGCTATAAGTGAGCAGCCTCTAGTGTATCATGTTTCAATAAACTTGATCATTATTGTTTATGTTTGAAATAATAGGAGCAACTTTGTTATTCTATTATTATATATGGATAATAATATGATTATTGTTTCAAGTTTGAAATGACGGATATAGGATGTGTATCTTATATCTTGTGTATAAAGATAACTTGTGATAGAATATGAGAATCTCTTAGTCAAGAGATATATATTAACTATATCTTTGAAGAGTTTAAAATAGGTGATTATATGCTTATAAGTACACTCATTATTAAAGGGGTTAAGGTAAGTAAAGTTGATTGTCTTTGATTGATAAGAGAAACCAAATGTCCCTTATGCTCAAGTTATTGATAATTTGATGTATGTTATGTCATATACAAGACTTGATTTCAGTTTTGTTGTTGTGTTGTGAGTAGATATTAAAGTAATCTTGGTTGAGAATATTAGGTTGTCGTGAAGAGCATTTTGAGATATCTAAAAGGAATAAGAACTAAGGGATACAATTTTATATTATTAGGCAAATGAACTAAAAGTGGTTGGATACTCATATACTAACTTTCAACCTTTGATCATATTTTGTTGTGTGGATGTTGTGTTATTTCTTCATTATATAAGAAACATATTTGTGTAGCTTTTCATATACAAGAAGCTGAATATGTTGCTTGCAATATGATGTAACTATAGTCGTTTCGATAAACCGTGTCATATGAGATTTGAAGTTGGACATAGCCAACAAACCGGTTGCTATTTATTGTAACAACAATGTTACTATAAGTTTGATAAAATGTGTAGTTGATATCTTAAAAAGCAAATATATAATAGTAAAATACTATTATGTACATGATATGTTTCACAAAAATAAAATATTAGTGTCTTATCTATCTACTAAAGATATGATAAACTCTTTGACTAAAAGCATAGCAAAAAATCACTTTACTACATATGTTACACATGGGTTTATAATATGCCTAAAAATCCTTGTTGTGCATAACACATATGGGACTTGTTATACAAGAAAAATATATTGATTATGAAAAACCGTATAATAGGTATAACTCATGATAGTTGCACTTTTGTATGACCAAAAAATTGATATTATAGAGAATGATACTAAATAGTAGGAGAATCCCATATATGATAATCATTATATCATATTATCACGATATGTATCATTACACTGATTTATTTTAAACCTTTAGAGTAAGACTAGATCGAGGAAAGGTCTATTTCATAACCTTTATCAATGATTACTCGATATATATATATATATATATATATATATATATATATATATATATATATATATATATATATATATATATATATATATATATATCTTATCACATAAATCTGAGGTACTTGAAGTATTTAAAGATATAAACAGAAAGTGGAAAATCAACTAGGGCATACAGTTAAAGTCTTGAGATCAAATAGAGGTGGTGAATACACTTTTGTAGAAATTTTGGAATTCTATAAAGACTTTGGTATTTCAAAATAAAATACAATGCCTAGGATACCTCAGCAAAATGGTATAGCAGAATGATACAACAGAACCTTACTAAATATGACAAGGTCAATGTTAATACATATCTCTCTACCAAAAATATTTTGAGAAAAAGAAGTACAACAGTATATATACTCAATAGAGTACCATGTAAAGTTGTATTTACTACATCATATGAGATATGGTTTGAAAGAGAACCCAACCTATATCATCTTAGGAGGTGAGGATCGATTGGTCATGTGAAGATCCTTTATCAGTCTAAAGACAAGCTAGACAATAGGGTATTGAGATGTATATTCATCAGATATCCTAAAGGCTCAAAAGGATATCGATTTTATCATAAGGACCATGGATTGATAGATAGTAGAGATGTTGAATTCTTAGAAGATACTAAGAATGACATCCTTGAGAATAATGATGAATATGTTAACAATCAAGTATATCTGAATCAATCATTATTTGAACCCATAGAAGATCTTCTTGAATCAATCAAAACTTTAAGTGAACATAAAAGGCCTAAGACCACACCATCCTACTTAAAGGATTATCACACTTATCTTATACAAGAAGTGTATAATTCGGTAGATTTACATGAGTTGACTTATAACATAACTTATTAGTAAGCTATTAACTCATCTAAAGCAACAAACTGGAAGAAAGCCATGGATGAGGAAATAAAATCCATAGAGGAAAACCAAGTATAGGAGTTGACTGATTTGTCAAAAGGAAGAAAAGTCATAGACAACAAATGTGTTCTAAAAAAGAAATATAAACTCGATGGAGCAATTGACAAGTTTAAAGTGAGGTTGGTTGCAAAGGGATTTTTGCAAAAGGAGATGATAGATTATGTTGAGACATATTTTTCAGTTGCAAAATTTGTATCCATAAGAATAATCCTAGCGATATCTACATATTATGATTTAGATTTACATCAGTTAGATATAAAAATTGCCTTTCTAGACAAAGATTTAGATGAAATCATATATATGCAGCAACCCGAAGGATACATAGTTGAAGGCCAAGAAGATAAAGTATATAGGTTGAAAAATCTCTATATGGCATGAAATAGTCACCTTGCCAATGGTATTTGACTTTTCTAAATGTCATTGTTGAACTTTGATTTGTGACAAATGAGCTTGATCACTATGTATATGTCTGGAACAGTGGGAGTCACTTTGTCATCTTATCATTATATGTAGATGACATATTATTGATTGAAAATAATAATGAGATGATTGTCAAAACTAAGTCATGGTTAAACTCAAGGTTTGAAATGAAGGATATGGGGGAAGCATCATATATCTTGGGTATAAAGATTTCTTGAGATAGAGAATCTAATCTTTTATGCCTGAGTCAGAAGAGATATATTGATTATATCTTAAAGAAGTTTTAAATTGGTGAATGCAAGTCCCCTCATACACCCATTGCAAAAGGGATAAAACTAAGGAAGGTTGATTGTCCCAGTGAAGGAGACGATAAGCCTAACGTTCCTTAGGCACAAGCTGTGGACAACTTGATTATGTACAAGACCTTATATCAGCTTTGTTGTTGGTCTTATGAGTAGATATCAAAGTAATATCGGATGACAGTATTGAATAGCTGTGAAGAGGATTCTAAGATATCTCAAAGGAACAAAAGATTTGAAATTATGTTTTCAAGCAGATGAACTAAAAGTGATAGGATACTCAGATCCCGACTTTGCTAAGAGCAAAGATGACAACAGATCAACCTGAGGACAAATATTTTTATTTGGAGGTGGAGTTGTTTCTTGGGCATGTAAGAAACAGGGTTATATAGTGTTGCATACACAGAAAGCTGAGTATGTAGCTTGTTGTATGGCTGCAACAAGTGTCATCTAGATAAACTGCTTCATATGAGATTTGAAGCTAGACATAGCTAATGAGACGATTGTCATTTAATGTGACAACAATGCAACAATTATTCTAATCAAAAGTGGAGCTGACAACTCTAAAAATAAGCATATAATTGTAAAATCCCACTATGTTCATGATATGGTTATGAGAAAGGAAATATTCATCTCATACATGCCAACTCTGGCAGACCCCTTTGACTAAAGGCATAATAGAGGATTTTTTCTCAAAACATGTTACAAACATGGGTTTGAGATATGTTTGATTGTTGTGTTCGTAAAAAACCACAGAACGGGTATTGATAGCAATAGCAATAATAAAATGACATTACTATAAAGTAGGTGCTGCGCTATAAATACATAGCAACGTACACACAAAATACAATGAAAAACAAAAGAAAACCTCCTTAGGAAAACCGGTTGTGTGAGAATCGGAAAACATACCTAAAAGCTTCCTCTATTTCTGTTTTTAGTGTTCTTCTATTTCATCTGTTGCGCAACAGAAAAACAGATAAAACTGTTGTTGGGATCATCGCAGGAACACGAGAGTAGACAACAATAACAAGATGTGAGAGAGAGAGGGTTTTCTTTCAGGCGGAGTAGGTTATAGGTGGGCTTTTGCTTTTAGTGTGAGTCAGATTGGGCCATAAGTCGACTTAAATAATATTTTGGATCCATCCAATCGGATTCACCTATAAGTCGCTGTTAGTGGGTGATTCAACATTTTCTCGGTAAACCTGCTAAATGACCCGGGAAATAACGCTTGGCGGTCTGTCATAACAGTATAGCATGCTATATCAAGCGGTATAGCGCGCAATCGGTAAGATAGATTATACAAACGCATAGTATCTTTGTTAAGCGGGAAAGGTTTTGGGTTTCATGGGAAAGAAAAGGTATGAACTGTTTATAAAATGCGTGCACTACGAATTTGAGTTTTACAAGGAAATGTCAGAAGTGTCTATATTCTCCCTCAAAAGGAAGAGTGTTTTTTCAAAAAATTATTTTTGACAGTGGTCTTTGAAACATTTCAATGAGCAATTTATCTTATCTATGGTTGATTTTAGATAAGTTAAACTTTTTGTATACCACGGATTTCATGGTGCGTGAGACACTTTAGAATTCATCTAATCTTACCATAAAACTTTAGATAACCCCATAATATATACCATGAGGTGTTGAAAGCTACCAACAATCATGTAGATGCCACATGATTCTGTACGAGTCATGCATGAGTTCTATACACACATTCGACAGATTCCTATGGTGAGTTTGCCTTTATATAACCTGTCTTAGGACTGCACAAAGCAGGAGCTTTCTCATAGCTAGCCAGTGCAAGGCTTTGTCACATCATGTCCGACGATATCAGCGGACCAGGAACTCCATGCTTAAGCAAAGCGTGCGATAGGTAACATGCTAGGAAGCCTAAGTGTTGCATTCTAAAGGACTGACCTAGTGATGCTTTGCCTTGCTCTCAAATCTGCCCGGGCATGTCTTGCTGCGTCCAAGCACCCCTACTTCCATCCTCAATGCTGCTAATGAAACACATAATGGTGCTTAAATAAAGCATGTGCTGTTAATAATGGTGCTTAAATAAAGCATGTACTGTTATAGTGCATGCACCCAGTGCAATGCGTGAGTTTCTTGTGTCAGGAACCTCGCTAGGGTCCCTTCTATTTCTTTCTGTGTTGCTGTCCGCTGAAATACTATAATAAATTGAAATGCTCTCTTTGTTTGAGTTTTCATGCTTCTTCTAGTGAGTAAGTAGTAGAGAATGAGCTTTCTCGTCGGTGCACAATTTGGCTAACTGGTTGCTCCAGTTTCAGTTTTTCGAGTTTTTGCGATGAATCTTTTTGACCCGAAAAGAAGAAATTCAGTTCAACGTGAAAGTAAGTGGATTTCAATACGTTGGAGAGTATCATATTTTCGTGCATTAAAGGCATCTGCCTCCCCTTAGGCTTAAGAATAAGAAATGTATGGTTATTGTAAAAGCTCGTAGCAGATAATGATTTAAACCATCATGAAAGGGATGTAAGTGGCAATCTGTTGGCCTCTTTCGTTGTTCAATCTGTGAAACAGGGAAATGGCGCAAACTGCACCTCTAAGTTTAGACCTTGGAGCAAATATACTCCTAACTGGACATAGCCATCCAAACGGGAGAAAGTGGACCCGGAATGGGGACCATGGATTCTGTTTTACTTTCACCTTTCATGGAAAAGAGACCAGCCCAAAATCGGAACTGTTGGTTTTGGAAATTTTTATTTTTCTTTAAATTATAATCTATTAATTCTTTTGAATCGTTCGTTCCTGGTGGTTTAGGACTCAAACCAAAACCGATGGTTCTACAATCGTAATCGGAAGCGATCTCAGGCCGATTCAATTATGATTTCAAGTTCTAGGGTAACCAAAACCAGCAGCTTGGAACCTATGGTTCCGGTTTACATGTCTACCCCTAACATTAAACGGAGCTCACTATACCCTTTCTCCAACGTTAAACACAAAACTTGATTCTTTTCTAACGAAGATGCCGTTTGTCTAAACGCTTCCACGGTTATCACTCCCTTTCTTCCCTTTGAATTGAAGCTCCAAGAATCCATCTCTCTCTCTCTCTCTCTCTCTCTCTCTCTCTCTCTCTCTCTCTCTCTCTCTCTCTCTCTCTCCACACACACATATGTGTGTGTGCAGGAGACTTTGTCAACATTTTAACGATTGACGTTCATGTGCAGACGCAGGGCTGGTTTGCTTGAGCTTGAAGGCGGGTAGTGAATGAACAAGGACGGGCAACTGATCTATATAGCTTGTGGCCCTGTAGCAATGTCATATATGTAAAAATGCCCGTCCTTGGTTCATTCATTACCCGCCATGTTTAAGTTCAAGCAAAGCAGCCTTACGTCAACATATGAGCGTCACCCCGTTAATTCTTTTTTTCACATTAACGCCTATCCTATTATTTGAAACTATTTTAAACTAGCCGTCCAGATGAATGCAATTCAACGGCTAAGATGTAGTCGCCTGCTAGCAGTCAGATGATGGGTCATCTTTCTAATGTGTGTGAGGAAGGTGAAGCTAAATGAATTTCACAGTCCCACACTTGAGCCATTTTGCTTTTAACGTGCTGCTTTAGTCATAATTGCAATGACCATAGAAGATTATTGGATATCACATTTCATGTTTTCGTTACTTCATGATTGCTGCCTTCGGGTGGCGAGACTAGTCTCGTCTTTCACCATGCAAAATCTCTTGAAACCTCACTCTTGTGAATCATATGGGACTTTGAAATAATATTATAAAAACCATACCATATTGTATGATACAATATGTAGATTGTGGATATCTGTAGCTAACTGATACGATTCAAGTATTTTATCGTAAAACATCACTTATCTCACTTTATCAAGACACAATATGAGCATTGTATCGTATGATGCGACACAAGTTTTAAAACCATGTTTTTTAATCAAAGTCTGGATGTGTTTAAACTCCCTCTAGGACAGTTTTTTACTCCTATTGCATGTCATCTTTCTCCCTTCAAGAGTTGTCACACCTGCACATGTCACGACCATGACCCGATTCGAACTGATGCCATATCGCTCGTTCTCATGCGAACATGATCGTGAGTGGTGATCAAAGAAAAGTATGACTATAGATGTGAAAATTTTATTTCGAAGTCTATATAGAGACTTGAAATAAGCTTTCAATCTATGTTGTTTGTACGAGCATGCCAGCTAGTTTGCTTAAACTAGCAAAGATAGATTTTCTGACTTCGTGTAGCAATTGTCGGGAAACAAGATCTTTTTGTCTTAGGATTTTTTGAACCGTGCTCAAGGATCAGTCTAAACGTTTTGAGGATTGATTTGAACAAGGTGTGTGTTTCCAAAATTCACTTTTGAATCAACTTGAATCAACCAAAAACGTGCACTTGGCCTATGAAAAGAAAATTTTCAAAGTTCTGAGAAATATAAACTGGTTCTATTTTTAGAACTTGTTTTTGAATTTTTCTGAACAGTTTTAGAATTCAAAAATTCACAAAAATTTTACAGTGAGAAAATATGAATGTGAAGATTCTGGAACTATTTTTATTTTATTTTTGTGTGTCATGATTTTACAGAATTAAATCAAGAATGTGACTCTGCTCAGGCACTCTGAACTGATTTGTTACAGAAATATAGAGGTTTAAAGAAATATATGTATCTCGGTGTACAAAGATCCAATTTTTATGAACTTAGTCTAACTGGAAAGCTATGGATGCCATCTTTACAATGAGATAAATTTCACTGAAATTGGTTTGTTAGAGACAGAGTTATGAGATGATTACCTAAGCTCGGTTGCAGGAAATACAGGTTTGACAGATTTGACTATGAATTTTTCTGATCTTCCCCAATTTTAATTATGTGGTTACACGACCCTAAAATTCTTAAAAATTTTATAATATATGGGCTTGTATGTGAGGATTCGGTGTACCAAATGTTAGATCATTTGAAACAGAGAGGCAAAAATAAAAAATAAAATATCAGACATATGCAGGATGCTGAAAACAGATTTCTGTATTTAAATATATGTGAATGCATTCATCCGAAATTAAAAGACTAATCACAACAAATTTAAGATAAATGACTGAAGGAAAATGAATTGAAATATATTTATAGCTTAAGCATAGAGGGGATTGGAAGATATAAGATGATATATCATATAGGGAGGTAGGAAAAACTTGAAATCAAACATGTAATAGGCGTAAAGGTAAAGGAATTAAATGGAGAACATTACTACACTGTTACATCATGGGGGGAGACAAATGCTCCATTAATACAACCCTTTTTAATTGAATGAGATTAAGAAGAGATTAAAGTAATCAAAGGATGAGAATAAAACCTTGCAATCGGACCTTAGTGGGTGCCGGATGTGGGTGAGGTAGGAAGGACTCGATTCCTTCCTTCTCCTCTCCCTTCTCTTCCTCTCTCTCTCTTTCTTTCTTTTCCTCTCTTCCTCTCTCTCTTACTGCAGCTCTCCCTCTCTCTCTTAGGCTCTCTCCACTCTTCCTTCAATGCTGGAAAACAACCTCCAAGGTCTCTTTTTATAGGACAATGGGGGAAGGCCTAGAGCCTTCTACGGTTTGGATTGGGTGGGTCTTTGGAGCTCCCCTCTTGATCCAATCCTTGGTTGGACCCAAGGCAATCACGTGAGCCTTTTTTATGGTCCCCTTTGGTCAATGCTAGCCCAGCCCCATGTGGCTAGATCGGCTAACTGGCACAGTCTAGCCTTGGTGCGGTCAAGTGGCTCGATCTAGCATGATGCGGTCAAGTGGCTCGATCTAGCCTTGGTGTAACCGGTTGGATGTAAGTGGATGTAGCCCGACTAAGTTCAACTTGGGGTAGCCTTGTACCATATTTGATGGAGTCTTGACTCGGTTCATGTCTTCATTTCAGTCCACACATCGACTTGTTCGACTTGATAATAAATCGAATCTTTTGCCTTTGACCTTAGGCACTTGATTTGGCCTAGTCCATCTTGGCTTTGACTTCCCTAGCCCATTCAAGACTAGGTCATTTGTCTTGGTCCGCATTTGGTGAATGAGCTTGGTCCTTGCCCTCTTGTTGTCACTTTGAGACCAGATTGGGATGCTTTGGCTCCGTCCTTGGCCCTGAGGTTGTGCCTTCTTTCGGGATCTTCGGCAGGCTTCGTCCTTATCTTCTTTCGAACCAATCCAAATTTTATCTTTGTTTACATTTTTAAAACTTGATTTTGAAACTTAAAACTTTAAATTTCAAAACCTTTGTTTTTTATATTTTATGAAATTCATAGGCCGTATTTAAATCATGGATTTTTAAAACCAGCCTACTTTTTCGAAACATGCTTGAATATGTTTTTGCAAAACATTTTGGGGTGTTTACAATGACCAAATTCTAACTCCAATAAAATAACAACTTAAATATACCAATACCCATAGACCTAAATAATCTAGACAAAATGGTGTCGGGTGCACCAAACATAACCCAAATAATAAAATGTTTATTTAGATAATGTATTGCTAATCTAAATTGTATCATCTCAAAATGTGTAGCTCAATCAACTGCTACTCTACTCCATACACCTTCAAAGTGCTAGCTTTAGGATGAACTATAAAATGGTAGGGTGAGCTTCAACCTAAAGCTTAGTAGGAAGGTTAAACATCTTTAAACAAAATTCACACTAAAAGCATGCATGTTTTCATAATCATTTTATAACAAATCACATTTTCAGTTTTAACCCATGATTTCAAATTCATGCACACATATCAATCAATTACAATAGTAATAGCCCATACCGTGTCTAAACCAAGTCGCTGGAGTCATTTGTCCCTCTCTTCATACGACCTTGGTCACCCCATCTATGATGGTCAAATCATGCCGATTTTTGTGGCAGAGTGCCTAGGAATACACTCTATAATCATCCCAAGTCGAAACACTTGAGAGACCCACAAGTATCTAAAAACCCCACACAAGCTACACAAGTAGAGAACATGGATTTCATGCATTTTAGGTTTCAAAACCAATTCCAATTTATCACATTCACAAACTCATATCTAGATTGACATATATCCAAATCTATATTAAAATATTATTCAAATACCATTTTCACACCAACACATAGCATATCAAAACATGCTCTTTATCAACCAAGTCATAAACAAGTTTATTTCAAAAGCATTTTAAATAACCCATAATTCCAAACATCACTTAACAATAATAAAAAAAAGTATTTAATAATTATACACATTTAAATCCATTCAAAACAAGAAAAATAATTTTTAGCACAGTTCCATAAAAGAATGTACAACCCCTACCTGAAGGAGTACCAAGATCCAAGCCTCAAATCACTGGGTCACTCTTATCACCACCAAATCCTTTGATTTTATTCTCTAAACAATTAAAATTAATAATAATATTAAAAATAATTTAGCTACGAGTCTAACGCAATGAACCAGATCAAAATTGGATCTCAGACGCCCTAAAATAATCCAAACCTCAACTTGGATCCAAACAATTTGTCCTGGATCCGATCTATCACTTGAATCCATATCTAATCCAACCTAGATAACACAATAGGTATTATGTGTTCCTAGGTCAACACACAACCTGATCCCGACGTAAAATTGCTGAAATAGGTTCTGTTTCTAACACAAAACTGATTTCAAGACACAACACAAAACTATTCCTGCCACAAACACAACCCATAACACAAAACTTGATTATGACCCATTTTTTACACAAGGCATGACCTATCTGACATGGAATTGTTAGTGTGACATGAGGTACGACACAATTTAGTGTCATTCTAGATGCATCAAACATGACATGTGTCAGACACCACATGCCCAAAGGAGCCGATTCCGTTGGTTTTTCGGCTCTTTTAGCCATTTTTTGGTAATGACCAAGATCGTTGATAATACCCCTCAGTCCACCTATTTCTCCTCTTTCGATGAAGCTCAAGAACAACCACCTGTGGTGGCGTTTTGCCAAAACATGAGAATGAAAAATATAAGTTGTAGAAAATAGAAAATCCAATGAATCTAAACAATTTCTTGACCAAATCAATACCTACGACTTACCCAAACCTACCAAAATCCTTCGTGCAACCTCAATGCTTCAACCCAAGCCCAAAATGATGATCAACAACCAATTCTTTCATAAAGAATTGAGAAAATGAAAATTTGAAAATTAGGTAATAATTCACTAGATTTTGATCAATTTCCGTGATGTCGTTGGTCGCCTGATTCCTCTCCAAGCTGCAATTGCTCGCGCAATCATTTATGAAGATGATCTTGAATCGCCATGGAAAAAGGCAAGGGATGGTTGCCTTTTATCCTCCTCCTCTCTTTCCTTATCAACACAGTAATGCATCATGTGTTACCGTGTTTCACCCTAGGTGGACCTGGGTTCGGGTTTGGGGCCAAGTTTGACCTAGGTTATTACATTATACCCCCCTTAAAAGGAATTTTGTACTGAGAATTTAGAGAATACATAAAGAGGTGTTATATTTCTCTCATATCTCATCCTAGAGTCCCAAGTAGCCTTGCTTGATGAACGATGACTTCAATGTCTTTACTGTCCTTAAAACTTGACGACATAAAACTTGTTCCTTTTTATCCAATATGACTATGGGTTGCTCTTCATTTGATAAATTCTCACGTATGTGTAGCGGCTTAGCCTCAATAACGTGCAAAGAGTCGGGAATGTACTTCTGTAGCATAGATACATGAAATATGTTATGCACTCTAGTCAATGATGGTGGTAACTCTAACTGACAGGCGACGTCTCTAACTTGTTTCAAAATTTGGTATAGTCAATATAGCTAGGACTCAGCTTACCTTTCAATCCAAAGCTAGTCACCCATCAAGTTGGGGATACCTTTAAGAACACATATTCACCAACAATAAATTATGAATCATGACGTCTCTAATCTGCGTAGTTTTTCTGTTGGTCTTGTGCTACCCTAATGCGCTGATGAAGCAAAATCATCTTATCTGATGACTGTCGAAGTATCTTTGGACTTGTCATAAGTCATAACCCGTGGACATCCCAACATAGTGAAGACAAAGCAAAATCATCTTCTCTATCGGTCTTGTGCTACCCTAATGCACTGACGAAGCAAAATCATTTAATATGATGATTGTCAAAGTATCTTTTCTGTCAGTCCTAATGTGCTAACGAAGCAAAAGCATCTTATCTGATGACTGTCAAAGTATCTCATAAGGTGACATCCTAATACTTGGTTGGTAGCTATTATTATTGACAAACTCGATCAAGTGCAAATGATTATCCCACTGAATCTTACTATCCAATACACATGCTTCAAGCATATCTTCAAGAGTTTGAATAGTACGTTCAGTTTGTCCATTAGTATGTGGATGAAACACTGTGTTAAATTGTAGTTTCATCTCTAAGGCATTTTGTAAGTTTTGCCAGAAGTGTTAGGTAAATCAAGGATCTCTATCTGAAGTAATTGTCTCTAGTACACCATAAAACTTAACAACCTTAGTGATATAAATGACAGCTAGACTAGATAGTGGCATATTCATTCGGATAGATATAAATCGTACAAGCTTAGTAAGTCTGTGAATAATTACCCAAATAACATTGTACTTCTATGAGGTGAGAGAAAGTCCGATAAATAAGTCCATGTTAATATGTTGTCATTTTTCCCAAGAATAGGCAACAATCTCAAGGTACTTATAGGTCATTGGTGGTCTGCTTTTATTTTTTAAGAAGTCATATATCTAGTCACGAATTCATCAATTGTCTTTTTCATTCTAGACCATTGGTATTGTTGGCTCAAGTCCTTATATATCTTTGTGTTATTGGGGTGAATGTTAAATCGACTATGATGCGATGACTATTAGATCTCCTTTCGAAGTGACTCATCATTAGGCACACACGCGTCCCTCGAATCATGAGGAACCATCATCGCATATCGCATATCCCTATCAACCTCCACGTTGAACCTCATCTATAATAGTCCTCAACTTAGGATCATATCTCTATACTTCTCAACCAAAGCTCGGGTGTCGCTCGCACTAGAGTGGAACAATGGGCTACCTGCTCTTTCTCTTTTGTACTAAGTGCATCAACAACTATGTTAGTTTTTCTAGAGTGATAAATAATCTCACAATCATAATCCTTCAAGAAGTCAAGTCATCGCATTTATCATATGTTAAGGTGATGCTGTGTAAAAATATACTTTAGGGTCTTATGATCAGTAAATATCTACAACTTAGCGTCATACAGATAATGCCTCTAAATCTTAAGTGCAAATATGACTATTGCAAGCTTTAAGTCATGCACTAGGTAATTTACTTCTTGTTTCTTTAGTTTCCTTGATGCATAAGCTAGAACTTTATCCGGTTGCATCAAAACACAACCAAGACCCTTATGCAAAGCATAACAATAAACACTAAAGTTCTCGCCACTAGTTGAGAGTGTCAGTACTAGTGCAAAAGTCAATTTTATTTTTAACTCTATGAAACCCTGCTCAATCATGTCTGTGAATGTTGTTGGGGCATTGGTCAATCCAAAAGGCATGACCAAGAACTCGTAATGTCCATATCGAGTTCTAAGAGTCGTCTTAGGTACATCAGTTGCTTGTATCCTCAATTGCTTTCAAAATCTAGTTTTTCATACCTTCTTACAGCTTTTGATCTTCTTTTTATATGTCCAAACCACCTTAAACGATATTCTCTCATTTTATCCTATATTGGTGCCACACAATTTATTTCTAATAACCTCATTATGTATACGGTCTTTTCTTGTATGACCACTCATCCATCTCAACATCTTCATTTATATCACAGACATCTTTTGTACATGTTGATGATTAACTGCCCAACACTCAGAACCATAAAACATGATAGGTCTAATTGCTACTCTATAATATTTACCTTTTAACTTTAATGGTATCTTCCTATCACAAAGAATACTTGATGCTCCTCTCCATTTTAACCAGCCAGCATTAATTCTATGCATAACATCTCCATCAATTCTTCCATCACTCTGAAAAATTGATCCTACGTATTTAAAACTTTCCTTTTGGGGGGTGCAATGTATGCCAATTTTAATTTCTATGTCCACTAAAGTAACCAAATGATCAAACTTACATTCCATATATTCTGTCTTTGTTCTACTAATTTGGAAGCCTTTACTTTCTAATGTTTTTCTCTATAGTTGTAATTTTTTATTAACTTTTTCCTTAGACTCCTCTACTAACATAATGTCATCAGTAAATAACATTCACCAAGGTACTTCATTTTGAATATGTTTTATTAACTCATCAATCACCATTGAAAATAAGTATGGACTTAGAGTTGATCCTTAATGTAACCCAATATTAACTTCAAAAAAGTCTGTCATTCTTTCATGAGTCCTCACACATGTTTTTGCACTATTGTACATGTCTCTTTTAAGGTTTATGTATGTTGTCTCAAAAGGTGAATCGCTTCAATAGTAGATCTGTCTAGCATGAATCCAAATTGGTTCTCTTTTGTACTTGATACTTGTCTTAACTTACGTTCAATAATTCTTTCCCACAATTTTATAGTATGGCTCATCAACTTGATACCCCAATAATTCGCACAATTCTGAATGTCTCCCTTGTTCTTATATATGGGAATAAGTGTACTCGCTCTCCATTCCTTAAATAGTCTTATTAGCCAAGTGATTCCTATTTCTCTTAGGATTTTTCAAACTTTTATAGGAATATTATATGGTCCTTTGATTTCATTTTCTTGAATACGTTAGTAGAAATTATGGTTTATATACTTTTTTTATTCGGATAACTCTCCTAAGCTAATACTAACATCTTTATTTTCATTAAAAAGCTTATAAAAATAGTTTTTCCATATATTTCTTATATCATCATTTGTCACTAGGTTTTTTTTATCCTCGTCTTTGATGCATCTAACAGAATTAAGATCTTTATTTTTCTAATATCGAGCCCTAACTATCCTAAAAATATCTCTTTCACCCTCTTTTGAGTTGAGTCTTTTATATAAATCTTTCCAAATTTTAACTTTTGTTTCATTGACGGCTTTTTTTGCTTTCTTTGCTTTCTTATAAGCCTCTAAAGTTTCACTAGTTTTCTTAGCATAATGTAATTTATAACATGCCATCTTTGGCTTGATTTTATTTTGCACTACTTCAGTCCACCACCAAGCTTATTTTTGTGCCGGTACACTCCCTTAGATTCACCTAACACATCTTTATCACTTTCCTAATATGTATAGACATATTGTTCCACATATCACATGGTGTACCAACATAATTCCAAGCATCTCCTTGAAAGACTTTCTATTTAAATATATCTTCTTTCTCGCTTTTGAGGTTTCACCATTTAGTCCAAATAACTCGATGCACTCTTTTCTTCTTTGTCCATTTTTTTATTTGTAAATCCATAACTAAAAGTCGATGTTGGGTGATTAAGCTTTCTCTTCAAATTACCTTGTAATCTTTATAACACGCTCTATCTTTTTCTATATAAATAAAGTAATAAATTTGTGTTTGTGATAAGCCACTCTTATAAGTAATTAAATGTTCATCTCATTTTTTGAAGATTGTATTGACTATAAAGAGATAAAATACCATAGCAAAATTTAAAATCTCCCTACCTTCCTCATTTATATCCCCAAAACCAAAGTTTCCATGAATACCTTGATATCCTAATGCCTCTTTACCGACATGTCCATTTAAGTCTCCTCCTAAATAAATCATCTCCCTTTGCAGAATTCTTTGAATCGCCTTATCTAACTCTTTCCAAAAAGCCATTTTTATACTATCTTCTAGTCCTACTTGGGGTGCGTAAGCACAAACTATATTCAAAACCTTTGCTCCTAACACTAATTTCAATGTCATGATTCGGTCACCATATCATTGTATGTCTACTACACTATCCTTTAAATCTTTATTTATGGTAATACCAACTCTGTTTCAAGCCTTTTCCTTACCTAAGTACCATAATTTAAAACTTGAATTTTTAATCTCCTTTGTTTTTCTCCAATCCACCTTGTTTCTTGTAAATATAGAATATGAATCTTTCTCTGAATCATATTATCTACCACCTCCATTAGCTTATCGGACAATGTCATGATATTCTAAGAACCAATACGAATCTTATTATCTAGGATTAGCTTCCTTACCCCCCGCATCCGTCTATATTGAAAATGTGGAGAACCTCTATATAATTTATTCATTATATTCAGGCTGCAATGTTTCGATAATGTTTCTCCGAATCATATTATCTACCACCTCCATTAGCTTACCTTATAATGTTTCGATCTTCCAAGAACTTCTATATTTAAAATCTCCCTACCTTCCTCATTTATATCCTCAAAACCAAAGTTTCTATGAATATCTTGATATCCTAATACCTCTTTACCGACATGTCCATTTAAGTCTCCTCCTAAACAAATCATCTTCCTTTGTGGAATCTTTTGAATCACCTTATCTAACTCTTCCCAAAAAGCTGTTTTTATACTATCTTCTAGTCCTACTTGGGATGCGTAAGCACAAACTATATTCAAAACCTCTACTCCTAATACTAATTTCAACGTCATGATTCGGTCACCATATTGTTGTATGTCTACTACACTATCCTTTAAATCTTTATTTATGATAATACCAACTCTGTTTTGAGCCTTTTCTTTACCTGAGTACCATAATTTAAAACATATATCCTCTATCTCCTTTGCTTTTTCTCTAATCCATTTTGTCTCTTGTAAACATAGAATATAAATCTTTCTCTGAATCATAGTATCTACCACCTCCATTAGCTTACCGGATAATGTTTCGATCTTCCAAGAACCAATACGAATCATATTATCTAGGATTAGCTTCCTTACCCCCCACATCTGTCTATATTGAAAATACGGAGAACCTTTATATAATTTATTCATTATATTCAGGCTGCAATGTAGCGGGACTAACTTCTTTACCCGCACCCATCCATGATGTGGGAACCCTCTCTGCAATTGATTCACTACATTCGGCCAAAAATATGGTGGCCCTTGCTTACTTTTTACAACATTCGGGCTCTATAGTGCATCGCTAGGCGGGGACGTCCCAAAGCAATGCTCATAATTTATGTAATCCACGGTATAAAAATCCGACAAAGTTTTATGTTGGTTTTTGGGAGCCTAACACAACCCTACTCCTTTATCCGGGCTTGGGACCGACCATGCAAGCTCCCTGCAACTGGTTGAATAAGTCATCAATGAGAGCTAGTGGATATTTGTTCTTTATGGTCAGCCAATTAGGCTGTCGATAATCAATACAAAGTCAGAGAGGATTGTCCTCCTTCTTAACAAATAAGACAGGTGTTCTCCAAGGTGGGACACTTAGTTGAATAAAATGTTTCTCTAACAATTCTTACAATTGAGCTTACAACTCTCGTAACTCTTCAAGAGCCATATGATAGGCCACCCTAGATATAGGATTAGTAACATTCTATAAATCAATGACAAACTCTACTTCTCACTCGAGAAGTAATCTAGATAAGTCATCACGAAAACATTGAGAAATTCATTAACTATGTGAATGATGTTCAATGATTTCTCTGCAAGATTAGACTGCATAACAAATCGTAAGTATCCTTTGCATCCATCATGTATGTAACTTTATGCCTGAAGAGTAGATATGTAGATGTGAATTTTTATTCTAAGGTATATGTAGAGATTTGAAATCAAACTCACAAACTACATCGTGCGCGAGCGTGCCAAGTAGTTTGCTTAAACTAGCAAAGATGATTTCTGACTTCTAGAGCGATTGTGGGGAAGTGAGATCTTTTCGACTTAGGCCTTCTTAAACTGGTGCTCAAGAGTCAACCTAGATGCTTTGAGGATTTGTTTCAAGTCTGGTGTGTTTCAAAATTCACTTTCAATTGTCACTAACTTAGCCAAACTCGTGCACTTGGCTTATGGAAGAAGAAATTTTAAAGTTCTGAAAAACAAAAACTAGTTCTGTTTTCAGAGACTTTTTTTTGGATTTTTCTGAATAGTTTTTGAATCTCCAAAATTTGTGAACATTTTATAGTAAATAGATGCTCATATGAAGATTCATGAACTATTTTTATTCTGATTTTAAGTTTTGTGAATATATAAAATTAAATCAGACATTTGCCTTTACTCAGACTTTCGGAACAGATTTGTGACAAAAATACAGAGCTTTAGAAAAACATATGTATCTCGGTGTACAAAACTCTAATCCTTATAAACTTAGTCTTGTTGGAAAGGTATGAATGTCAGCTTTCCAGTGAAACTAGTTTTAATGAAATTGGTTCATGCGGACAAAGTTAGGGATGATAACCCAAGCTCTTTTGCAGGAAATAAGGGTTTGATAGGTTTTGTTCCGATTTTAACAGTCTATTTTGATTTTAATTATGTGGTTTCATGATCCTACAATTATTGAAAAATTTTTAACAGAGGTGGGTTTGTGTGTGTAGATTCGGTAAGGAATTAAAAATAAGACATTAGACATATGCAAGATGTTAAAAATAGGTTTTTAGGTTTTAAAACGTGTATGAATGCATTCCGTCCGAATGTAAAAATTAATTCACAGAAATCAAAATATAAATGACAGAAGGAAATGAAGTAAAGTATGTTTATAACTTAAGCATAGAGGGGATTAGGAGATATAAGAGATTATATCATATAAAGGGGTAGAAGGAACTTCAAATAAAACACATAATAGGCATGAATCAAATGAAATTTGGGCAGCATAACATCTATCTATTACATCAATAAATGGAGTCAGTTGCTCCTTAATTACAACCCCTTTAATTGAATGAAAGGAAGGGAGAAATGAAATCAAAGAAAAGGAGAAGAATCGACCTTAATTGGAGGGCTCCTTGGGTGGAGACGACCTTGGCAAAGGGGCGGTTCCTCCACTTCTTCATCCTTCTTCCTCTCTCTTTCTCTATTTTTCTCTCCCTCTCTTGCTGCAGATTTTCTACTATCTCCAAGTCTCCTTCAATTTCCTCCAGTGCCTTGAACTCAGCCCCAAGGCCTCTATTTATAGCCTTCAAGGGAACTCAAGTTGGGCATGGGTTTGTTCTTGGCCCAATACTTGATCCAACCCACAAAGGGAGTTGCTAGTCACATGGCCTCACATGGGGGCATATGGGTCTCATGGTGGTCCCCCTAGGTCAAGGTGAGTCCATCCCCCACGGTTTGGTGCAGCTTGGTGCAGTCTCGGATGGATGTGGTGTAGCTTGGTGCAGTCCCAGCGCAGTTTGGTGCAGCTTGGTCCAGTCCCAGCTAGGTGTAGTCCTGCAACTTGTCTTGTGGTTGTTCCTTAGCCACTTAAATGCATGAAGTCGGCCATTTTGACCCAACCATGGCCTTGACTTGTTGGCTAAGTACAGTTCATGTCTTAGCCTTGGGTTCTTTGATACCCAACTTGATTCGACCTTGGTTATGTCCTTAGTCAAGCCTTTGATTTGGTACAAATGCAGCTTCTTGATCTTAGGCTATGTTGGTGCGACCTTTGACTTGATTTCATCTTAGATTTGATTTGCAACTTGTCCCTAAATTAGATCGGGCTCGAATCGTGCACTTGATTTCAGTTAAGATTCATGGTTTCAAATATTTCTTTTTTTTAAACCATTTCATTTGAGATATATTTGAAAACATCGAGTTTTATCGAAATCTTCAAATACTCTTTTTGAAAAACAACTGAGTTCCATTCCTAGTGTTTGTTTGCATGGATGACCTGCTTTCATTCAGTGGGTTAGTCTTTACCATTTCAACCACTTTAACCCTTTGTTGGGTATAGGGTGTCACACCACTTTAACCCTTTCGATGGGTGTAGGGTCTCAAACCTCTTTAACCCTTGGGTATAGGGTCTCGGACCGCTTTAACCTTTTGGATGAGTGTAGGGTCCCGGAGTAGGACTATCCTCAATCGAGCGAGTTTTTGAGGCCTGATTTGGATTTGTTTTGATTTGATTTGAAAAGCTTTTTGTAATTTAATATTTTGCAAACATTTTGTGGGTTTGGTTTCCAATATCTCATTTTCAATTGTTTCTTTGAAAAACTTATTTGAAATCATCATTTCTTTAAAGGAAATCATTTTAATTTACAGAATTTAGCCAATTTGGCCTTTGGGGCAAAGCAGTTATTTTTTTTGCTCTTTATCAAAATTTGATTTTTTTTAGAGGGGTGCAACGTACTCTTATTTTCAGACTGTTATGAAATTTTGGTACGAAAATGAGTTCATTTAAAGTGTTTTTATTTAAAAACCCTTAAAAGATCCATAATTGCAATTTTTCTTAATAAGGCAAAAATTATAAAAGATCAATTTTTTTTTTTAGAAAGTTTTTGGGAAAAGATACAAAAGATACTGGGTTCTCCTCTTATTGACCATGAAAAAATAAGGTGGCCTCTTGAGGAATAAAAAAAGTAATATCTTGCTTTTTGTAGTCAATCACAATACGATTTCTTGACAACCAAGACATACCTAAGACTACATCGTAGTTTGAGATCCCAATAAAATCAGGTTGACCCTTAGATCATGACCACCAAACATCACAGAACAATCTTATAGAATTTGATGTAATACAATAACATCTCCATTACGAAAATACCCAAAAAATCCCTCTAATGGCTCCGAGTGTCTACCCATGCGACTTACAAAAATGGATGACATAAAACAATGTGTTGCACGTGAATCAAGTAAAACATGTGTAAGTGTACCACAAATAGATAAAGTAGAAATAACCAAATGAGAGATACCAGGCTTGTGGCCCTCTACAACATAAACATGTCTCTGGTTGACTACTTAAGGCTGAGGGGTTGAGGTGGCTCTTGAGGACAAATAGGTTCCTAACAACGAGGTAGCCCCAAGGTGCTATCTTGAGTTGAGGGGGTGGATATTGTGTGCATACTCTTCTCTATTGGGTAATCTCTTGCTCTATGCCCTATGCCTCTACAGTTAAAGCAAGTGATTCAGCATTTCTATTGACTACTCCAATCGTTAGAAGGCTAACTCCTCACCTGTGACTAACCACCTCTATTAGTCCACTACTGAGCTTGACCTGGTCTACTAATCTTAGTACCTTCATGCAAACTATTAAAACCCTTTTCCACTGACCTCTTCTTACTCTTATAATGCAACATATATGTCTCTACTTGAATAGCAACATCTTGCAACTCATCAATGTTTTTATATATCTTTTCTCGAAGTGACTTACGAATTGGATATGAGAAACAACAAAAGTACTTGTTTGCTTGTGCCTCAAGAATTATCATGTAAGGATCAAATTGTACCATCCTTACAAGATGGTGCGGGGCCCATCGAACATAACCCTGAATAACAATATGTTTATTTAGATAATCTACAACTCATCTAAATTATACCATCTCAAAATGTACCTCGATCAATTGCTACTCTGCTCCGTGCGCCTTGAAAGTGATAGCTTCGGGATAAACTATAAAAATAGTTAGGGTGATCTTGATCAATGATCTTCACATGAGTGATAGATCCCCACTTTTTAAGATGACCTAGGTTTGATTTTCTTCCAAACCATATCTTATATGGTGTAAAGAATAGAACTTTACATGAAATTTCATTGAGTATATACACAATTGTACTTACCGCTTCTCTCCAAAATACCCTTGATAGAGAAGCATCTATTAACATAGACCTTATCATATTCAATAGGGTCTTGTTATATATCTCTGTTATACCATTCTATTGAGGTGTCTTAGGCATTGTATTTTGCTTTGCAATACTAAAGTCGGTATACTCTCCACCTCTATCCGATCTCAAGACTTTTATTGTATACCTCAATTGGTTCTCAACTTCCTACTTATATTTTTTGAACGCTTCAAGTACCTCAGATTTATGTGTTAAGAGATATATATGTGTATCTTGAGTAATCATCGATAAAGGTTATAAAATAAACCTTTTCTCGATGTGATCTTACTCTAAAAGGTCCATATAAATCAATGTGAATAATCTCTAGTAGGGTTGTTGCCCTAATCACTTATTTCGAAAATGATTTTCTAGTCATTTTTTCTTATATATAGGTCTCACACTTATTAAAAGTGTTTTCATAAAAACTAGGCAATAAGTTAAAGTTGATAAATTTTTCAACTTCTTTAAACTTATATGACCCAATGTTTTATGTCATACATTCACATCAATCATATAAACACTGTCAATATAAGCAGAAAAACTTTCATTTTAATTTACATTGAGTTTGAACAATCTGTGCTCAACATCAAATAAACTGGATAATCTACCTTACGATGCCCAAACTCCTTACATTGAAATCAACGTCCCTTCAAATCTTCATTTTGAGCGGGGCCTGACGAATAGCTCAGTAAAATGGTTAAACATTTTTAAACATAATTCATACTAAAAGCATGCATATTTTCACAATCATTTTATAACAAATCACATTTTCATTTTTAACCCATGATTTCAAATTCATACTCACACACATCAATAAGTACGATAGTTATATCCCATATTATGTCTAAACCAAGTCACAGGAATCATTCGGCCCTCCCTTCACATGACCTTAGTCACTCATTCATAACGGTCAAATCACGCCGATTCTCATGACAGAGTACTCTTGAACATACTTTATAATCATCCCAAGTTGGAATGCTTGAGGGGCCCACAAGTCTCTAGAGACCCCACACAAACTACACAAATACGGAACATAGATTCACATATCCTAGGTTTCAAAACTAATTCCAATTTATCACATTCACAAACTTATATCCAGATTCACGTATATCCAAATCCGTATCCATACAATATTCAAATACCATTTTCACACCAACATGTGCATATCAAAATATTCTCTTTATCAACCAAGTCATAAACAAGTTTACTTGAAAAGCATCTTTAAATTTTCACCAATTCTTTAGGTGTATATAATTTGAAAAGCCTTGTGCCTTAGGTGCTTTCCTAATTATTATAAACTTTTTAGGAGCATTTTTGAAAACTTATTTGACAAAAAGTACACCAATAAGTATTATTTATCAGCTTCGATGGCCGATTCAAAGTCAAGCCCATAGTTTAAAGCTGCTTTGGTCATTGAGAGAGAGAGAGAGAGCTATAAATAGATGCTTGAAGGTCTGATAATCAAAACACTTACAATCAATCCTTATTGTGTGAGAAGATGAGGTCTGCGAATCACCAAGTAGTTTTGATGGTGTGGCTGGTGGGCATAGCTGTGGGCGTGCCGTAGTCTAGGCAACCACAGCGAGAGCTACATATAACTACTACAGGGCTGTGAGTGCGTTCTGCTCGACTTGGGATGCCGATAAGCCGTTGGCGTGGCGCACGAAGTACGGATGGACCGCATTCTGTGGACCAGTCGGTCCTCGCGGTCAAGCAGCTTGTGGCTTGTGCTTGAAGGTTAGTCACTTAATCCGTGCTGTCGCCGCCCAGCCTGTTTAAAAGATTTTGTGATTATCATTACTAAAGACTCGCATGCGGGGATGACAATCTCTATCCATCCCAACTCTACATGTGATAGTTAAATCCACCCTACTTTAGAGCAGAGTAAGATGGGTTTGCATAAGTGGGTTCGGTTCAATAACGGATCTGAAAATCTGAATTACTTGAAATTTGAAAATCAAACCCGAACCAAATTATATAGATAATCGAACCGGTTCTGTTATTCGGTTTAATCTTTGTGGCTGAATTATATATATATATATATATATATATATATATATATATATATATATATATATATATATATATATATATTCTGTGCAAGGCCAAGTTGTCGCGGGCTTAGAAAAATAACAAAATCATGTATCGGACTATGATCATATCTCATGGGTCTACAGTGGGCTATCCTTTTATGCCTTCGTCATCCATATAGGTCCGCCACTCTATCCGCCTGCTAATGAAATCCAATGTATCCTTACCATTTGCAATCCTTATGCAGGTCAATAACACGGCTACCGGGGCACAGACCGTGGTGCGGATAGTCAACCAGTGCTCAAACGGAGGGCTGGATTTAGACTTGTCTGTGTTCAAACTGGACACCAACGGCCAAGGCTATCAGCAAGGACACATGACCGTGGATTACCAATTCGTCACCTGTCGACTCAAGCATGCGCCAACCCAGTGGCCTGTGTTATTGCATAGGGAGATAATAAATAAGGCCATCTAGCCTGAGTGAGATACACTAATAAGTTCGCATTGTCGACGATGTACTAGTACGCAGTAATAAAAATAATGCTCTTCTCAGCACGTGAGTGTTAGATCAACGGCAGGGCTTTCTAGGGTTGTTGCTGCTGGTGAGGAGTTAGCTCCCAGATGGTGCATGAGTGGGTTTATGTGTGTTAGGCTTTGGTCTCCTTTTGTAACAATAATAATAATAACAATGCCTTGTCAAAAATATGAAATTGAAAGAAGAAAGTTTCTCAAAGTACAACAATACATTTTTCTTTTCCATTGAAAAGAAACCTACTCGATTAAGCTCTTTTTTATTGAGAAGAAAATTAATGTTACGGTTACCTTTCATTATGAGACAAGAAAACCCTACTGAAGTTGAGAAATGGAGTACCGGATATTAGGTTGGACGGTAATGAGATCAAACAAGCCAAAAGCATGTGGCTCAATCTCGGCCGATCTTCGTGATGAGTTGATCGGTTATGTGTTGAATGTGCCCCATACTACTTGTTTAAATAAGATAATACGTCCTTCACAAATACTAGTACGATTCGAATCTTAGATATATATGACCCTAAGAGGTTGGCACTGGATGGAGTGCCTTGGCTGCTAGATGGGCTTTAGTGGGTTTGAGTTACCGAGTTCTAAGGACAAGGGTTCTAGGCTCAAAGTTCAATGCTTGGTGTGCAATTAAATCTCGCCTTCTGGCCTCTGTTAACTTGAGCAACGAATGACTCTACCTGAATCGTCTGCGTTTACCGATGGTGATGATACTAGGTGCTTTGTGCCTTAGGGTAATTACTTCATCTTGTTTTCTCCGCTGGGCCTATGTGCCCTGATGTTTCAACCAAAATGAAAAAGAAATAAAGGAAACAAGTCCACATGCTTGATTGCCTTGTACGTTTCCATTTGAGTCACCGTCATTTTGGTCTTTGCATTCTTTCGAAATCCATATTTATGGATGTTTCCAATTCCTTCTTATTTGCTTCCTCTCCAACCGTTACTCGACTTTCAGGATTCTCGCGGGACACTTACATTCTGTGAGTAGTGGGGGTTGGGTAGTCACCTAACTCCCACGGGGCAGCCGTATAGTCCGCTCGCTTAAATGTTACACTGCCCACTAACACAAAAAGTTGGTTGCATCCTTACCGCCTCGTGGGATTGCCTTTCAGGACTCTCACGGAGCGGCCCCTATAGTGTAACTCTTACTGTAGGCCTGCTTGACTGCTTATAATGTAGGCAAACCGAAGACTCAAAACCAATAGGAATATGAACCTCTTTTGGGTTTACATTTCAATTCAAGTTTATAAGTAATTTTTCTCTTTTATTAGTTTGAAATTTTGTAGAGTAAGAATCGACCCTTGCTCATCTGAACAAGAAGACGATTGTGAAAAAACTTGATTTAGGCCCACAACACAAAGAAAGTGAATAAGAGGTGAGTTACTCTTGACTTAGTTTTTATTTATTTTCAATAAATTAAAAAAGATTGGATATAAGTTGAGGATTCCAGAGAACCTAAAATTTGTATACATATAGCACAAAAGCTTTTAGTTGCTTCAACATCAATTATATCCCATATCTTTTGTGGTATTTCTATTTTCCTTAGTTCTCAGCCCCAATGCTGATCTGAACCACATTATTTGGGCCCATGGGCAGTCCCTTATCACATGTTTATCATATTCTTCTTCAACATGCTCAGGCTCTCTATAGATATAAGAATTCTGTTTGTGGGTAGAGCTTTGTTGATCATGAACTATATCAAATTATAGGTACACAATGGAAACTGCAGTTTCAAGAGTTCTTTTCCAATTGACATGGTCACCTTTTCTAACAATATGAGTTAAAGAGATGAAATGATAAGCCAGCATCATTGTGAAGTGTCCATCATTGGTTTTTCCCCAAATGCATTCATCTTTCGATCCTCCTTGTTGATAGAGGTATGCTACATATTTGATTTGCTTCAAAGGGGAGGAGTACTGATTGTGATTCTTCCATGTGCTCGTTTTTTTGTGTTGAAAAAAATCATAGGACTATATGAATAAGATAATATGCAACAAATATTTGTTAGAAATCGATGGCAATGATCACAGTTATGAAGAAGAAGATGATGATGAAAGCTACACTGTTGCAGTAAACAGTTCCCATCCAGAAGGTTCAGAGAAGTAGAATATTTTTCTGTTATATGTTATTATCATATATGGGATGATTCATATATATAATCATTTGTTACTATTTCCTTCCCTGTAACTTACCATTTTGGGTTTTTTGTTTTCATTTATGGGAGAAAAATAGCTTAGATATTTTTTCTATTATTTTTGTAAATCAAAACTTTTATTGTAATTCATCAACTTTATATTTCTTTTTAAGAACTCATTTATAACTAATAACTTTCCTTCTTTTAGGCAAATTTGTCAATTTTCTAGGTCTTTTAAGTTTAATTAAAGTTGCAGTCTATACAGGAAGGTCATTCGAATCACTATCTATAGCTTCAAATGATTATAGATCTAGATCTACTAGATCATCAGTATTTTCATCATTATTTTCAAGGATGTCATTTTTAGTATCTTCTAAGAATTCAACATACCTACTTTCTATTAAACCATAGTTCTTGTGATCTATTTTTATTGCAACCTTTTGGAAATCCAATGAAAATACATTTGAAAGACCTATTCTCTAGTTTGTCTCTAAAATGATCAAGGATCTTTACATAAGTAATAGATCTTCACCTCTTTAGGCAACTTAGATATGGTTTTCTACCAAATCAGGTCTCATATGGTGTAGATAATACAATCTTAGAAGGTACTATATTTATTATGTACATGACTATAGTTATTGCTCCTTCCCAAAATACCCTAGGTAAAAAATATCTAATAACATAGACCTAGTCATATTTAATAAGGTCTTATTATATCTTTCAATTACACTACTAGGCATAGTATTTTATTTTAAAATACCAAAGATTACAAATTTAAGGAATTTTATAGAGATGTACTCACCACCTCAATCAAACCTCAATACTTTTATTATATCATCCAATTGATTTTCAACTTATTTCTTATATTCTTTAAATGTTTCATGTGTCTTAGATTTATATGATAAGAGATATAGATATCAATATCTCGAATAATCATTTATGAAGGTTATAAAATCAACTTTCATATAATGAGACTTTGCCTTGAAAGGTCCACATATATCTATGTAATGATTTGTATTAGGGTTATTGTCCTAATTATTTTATTACGAAAAGATTTTCTTTTCATTTTCTCTTGTATATAGGCTTAACACTTATTAAAGTGTTTTATTCAAACTCAAGCAATAAGTCAAAGTTGGCTAATTTTCTCAACTTATTCAAACTTATATGCTCTAGCCTTTCATCCCATATATTCATATTAATAATAAAGGCACAATCAATATAAGCAAAAGAAGGTTCATTTTCATTACTATTCAGCTTGAATATACCGCATTCAAAATCAAATGAACCATAAAAGGAAATATGCTCATATTTTTCTATAATAACCTTTCTACAGACATACCTAACTTAAACCTTTTCTTAACGAGCATAGGAACAAACACCACATTGTACCTAACAGATAATACAATCAATAAATCACTAAAAACAACTAGGGTGCCTCCTATATCACTCAAGCTAGGACATCAACAAAAGAGTTGTTGTTGTACTCATCATATTCTATGAGGGAGGAAGACTATTTAGAATAGTCCATATCTGCATAGGGTCCACCGATTTCACTGACCATAACCACCATTTGATTTACATGTACAACTACATTACCTCCTTCCTTCATTCTATGAGAGTTATATTTCTGAAAGAGTAGTTGAACATGCAATTTTGTTTAGTATCATATTTTGCAATTATTGAGTCGAACAATTCTTTTGTGGTTTGCATTCCTCAATTACCCGAATCAAGTCGTCCTTAATATGCGTAGTGGTCCTGGGTATCGAGTCATCCTTTTTAAAGGTTTTATAAATAGTCATTTTTTCATCAGTTGCTTTAGGTTCAAGTGACATTTTAGTTTTTCTTAATACATATGCCCTCTTTGGTTAAGGCTAATAGTATTCTCCTTTTCTAGATTTGTACGTTAAGATCGTTCAGTTTTTCGGTCTTTTCTAATTCAAAGATGCATATTCTACTAGTCATTTTCAAGTATTTCACAAAAATAACACTTAGAGAGTCTATGTATTGCAAGCACAAAATATTAAACAATCCACAAATAACAAGAATTAAATATAATTCGAAGAAACAATTAAGATTAGCTAGTGAGACACTAAACAACAATAATAGAAAATTGCATATACTATTTTGCAAATAATTTCGGGCACCTCACTGAAATATCATAAAAGTTTTAGGCACCAGCTTGGGAAATAACTAAAGTTTAAATAAAAAATAGATTTTAAACTCATTTTAGTATTTCCAAAAAGATAGGGATAAAATTGTAAATTTTCTTATCTGTCTACCTCTATAATTCCTTATAAAGTAATAGGCAGACCTACAATTTTGCCTCTATGTTTCTATAATTTTATCAAAGTATCAGTGACAAAATAGTAAACAAATATTTCTAACTATTCTATAAATTTAATAAACAAATTAGGGCATAATAGTAAATTTGCTTTGTTTATGTTTCTCTAAATTTTGTGAAAAGGTATGGGTAGAAATGTATTTTCATAAGTTGGTAATTCTATGATTACAGGTATTGAATGGTTAAAACACAACTATATCATATTCTATACATTTTTCGGAATAAAGAGGGCAAAACTATAATTGAAACATGTTGAATGAGGCGATTTCATGACTTTGGAGGTAGTTTTGTCGAAACCATAATAAGACTGGTTTTGTGCCCTAGGGTTTTTTTGATAAAACTGTAGTCTTGCACCGTAGTTTTGTAAAACTAGATGGTTAGTTTCTGGTTTTAAAAAACCAGCTCTTTTTTTGGTTTCTCGCTTTTATGAGACTAGAGAGAGTGAGGAAAGAGAAAGAGAGAGGGAAGAGGGCTTTGCTCTCTACTGGATCCTTTGATGTGAAGATCGCATACCGAAGAGGAGTGGCTAAGAGAGGTTTGCTTTCTATTGAAGGCTCTATTTTAACAAAGAGAATCAATATGCTTAAAGAGCTAACAAAGAATCAGTTATAGAGATATGTTTTTCTCCCTTTTGATTTTACATAGATATATGATTTGTTTCACATAGGGTGTTATTCCAAAAACCACATATTCTGAATGGAATAAAAGTTTTTCCTCTTTTGTTTACTTTTCTTTAAAAAAAAGAAGAGTTGTGAATCCATATGTAATCAAAGACAATAATAGGAACTATTTAAAGGAGAACAAAACCAAAAGACAACAAATCTAATTTAAAGCCCTTTTTCTTTTGTTGTCTATGATTCAATCGATTTAGCCTTCTCTCTCTAACCCTTTTCTTTTTAACAGAAAAATGTGCATGTAATGAACAACACTTGAATGGATGTTGGGGATCATCATGTACGTTATGATACTAATGTTGGAAATTGATGGCAATGATCACGTGGTGAAAGTTGTGAAGAAGAAGAAGACTGAATTGCTATGGTAAATGGTTCATGTCCACAAGGTTATGGGAAGTAGAATATTTTTCTATTTTGTGTTATTTTCATATATGGGATGATTTATTTATATAATCATTTGTTACTATTTCCTTCCCTGTAACTTACCATTCGAGGTTTCTCATTTTCGTTTATGGGAGAAAAATGGCTCAAATCTTTTCTCTATTATTTTTTTAAATCAACATTTATTGTAAATACGTTTGTTTGTAATAAAAAAACCACATCCTTGAAACCCACAAAGAGACTCTTTCCTTGTAGGTTTAGGGTGTGTATTGGAGGTTGAATGTGGTCATTTCCATCTTATAATATTAACATATTCATATCAACCAAAACCAATAATCCATAGAAAGCCATAAGCAAATAGTGTACAAGATCAATCAAACAAAGCAAAATCAGTCAGATGGAGTCATCTTTCATGGACTTGCCTTCGAGAATTCAATGACCCGTTATGAGGCTTGCACGAGTACGAACGTGTTCTCCCAAGATAAAATTATTTGACCATTAGATCAATTTTTTTTTGTATAAAAAGAATATTGAATATCGAAGACAACTTATTTGAACCCAACCTGGCCTAGCGCGTGCATGTGCTATATTCTATGCCCTATTTAAGCTCTTTGAACTAAGGTTAAAGAGTTACCAAATATAAAAGTACATGTAAGATTCTTACTCCAATCAATATAGTACTAAAATGCCCAATATTCATATGCACAAGTCCCTTAAAAACACATTCTTTAACACTTTTGTACTTTTACCTTTATTAAAGATATATCAATTAAGCTTTAGCGGTACTTATCATGAACTAAATGTAATTAATATTACATGAGCTTAATTTGGTCTAACAAGCATTAATCACACCATTAAGTCTAACAATTCATACAAAGTCCAAAGTGTATAGACTTGATCACGTTCAAAGAATAATCTCTTTGTAGCTTTCAGTCATGACATTTTCAGGTTTTGACTTTCAAGTTTTCAAGAGATAGACACAAAGTTACACAAAGTATTATATTTAATTTAGTGTCATCCAATTCACCTAATAACTTGTTATTACTATGTTGAACCTACTTTGTCGGATCTCCACTCAATTAGGTTAAGTTGTCACTGTTTGTGAATTACTAATGGGTTTAAGTCATATTCTCAACCTAGATTTTTAACTAGAGCTAATGATAGTCTCTTATCAAATTATCCATTGTATTATATTTGGATCTAATGAAATGTACAATCATAATCCCATTAGACATAAGTATCGTTACTTGCTTAAGTCGGATTCAAATATTTCTCTTTGGTCTTTTGTTTTACTTAGAACTTTTGATTTTAGCAATCATAGTCATACTATCACAATATACTAAAATTATAGGAAATGACTTCTTTAACATAGGTAAAATGGATATAAGTCTCTTAAGTTATTATGCTTTCATTCTAGTTTTATCCAAAACACATAAATATGCCTCAGAGATACACCAATTCAAAATAGTTTGTTTCTTTGATTTATAAGTGACAACACCACCATCCAAGAGAAATACATATCTAGAGACTCCATTGCTCAAAAACTCTTAGCAATCTAGTTATTATCACTATATTCTTAAAGAACGGAAAAAATATTTCCCATAATATAGCCCAAGAAAAATAATTCTTTTTAAACATTGAAGTACTTTGTCTAGAGCTTCACAATAGGTTCTATTTGGACAGCTTATGTATCTACTCAACTCATATACAACAAAAACAATGTTTGGCTATGTAAAATTGGTTAGATACATCAAGTTTCTGATAATCTAAGAGTACCTTAATTTACATATGAATATCACTCTCATTCTTATACAAAGACTTTGAGAGACGATATAAGGTCTTAAAAAGTTTATTTATTGTATATTCAAAATCTCTTTAAAAAATCAACTTAATGAAATTAAAAGATTATTATATCATTAGTAAACCTTGTGATTTTAAGTCTTAAAATTAGATCAACAAGACTCATTCTTATACATTTGATAGTATTCATGAAAAATATTTGAGGTATACTCTCCTCCCTTATCATACGTTAATTATTTAAGTACTCTACAAATTTGAGTTTTAGCTTCATTCTTATAAATTTGAAATTTTTCTGAAGCATCATCTTTTCTTTCAAGTAAACATAACAATATCTACTACAATTATAAAAAACATAATAAAATATCATTTATTATCCCTAGTTGCTATCCCATTGAACTCACAAATGTCAGTGTACACTAGATCTAAAATTGCAAATTTTTGATCAATCATGTGAAAAGGTTTTCTAGGTTGCTTTACTTACACACAAGTTTCAGATTTGTGCTTATCTATGACAATCTTAAGGATCATATTTAAATTCATCATTTTCTTTTTATAATCAAAATTTGCATGACCCAACCTTTCATGCCATATATCAGATGATTCAATATGTAAGGCAATAGAAGAAGAAACTTTATTAAAATTTATTGAAGAAACACATACAAGTTCAACATGAATTTCAAACAGGTCCTTTATCACATGTTATAGTCATTTCCAAAGAAACAATTAGTATTTAGTCATGTAATTATGACTATTACATTTACAATATAATATCAAACCTTTCGTAACTAAAACTTGATCATTTAGGATATTCCTGTGAATTATAAGGATATGTCTAACTTTCTAGAGAGTTAAAATCATTCTCAGAAGTAACTTCAAATTCACATGTCCCTTGCTCCTGACCTCAACAATTGAACGATCCCCTAAAGTCATTGTCCTGTCATGGATAACCTATTATTGACCTAAGATGCACCATTGCTTCCTCAGTAGTCCCAAACTCTTTTGCTTTCTTAGAGGGACACTCCTTAGCCCAATGTCTATCTAACCACAAGTTCATCATGGTTTATTTTTTAGTTTTTTTTATCTTGACTTTTGGATTATACTTTTTTTTTGCTTTTCTTATGATCACTAATAAATTTTTTTCGACTGTTAGGTTTAGTTTAGGATTATTATCAATAGGAAAACTTGTTTTTGACTTCTACGCTCTTCTTCTATTGCTATATCTATCATGAGATCATCTAAAGTCATATTTTCTTACTTATATTTGAGATTTACACAAAAGTCCTCTCAAGACTTAGAAAACTTCTTAATGATAGATATAATAATGAACTTATTAGGAAGCTTCATATCCGCTTCCTAAAGACTATGACATGGAAACATAAACTCATGCGCTTTTTCAGTCAAAGATTTCCTCTCTACCATTTGATATTTCATAAACTTTTGATGTAAAATATTTTTCAAGACCTAAGTCTTCAACATTGTATTTCCGATCCAAGGTAGCCCAGAGATCTTTCATTGTCATAGAAAGATTAGAATTGTATACACCAAATAACATGTTCAACAGTGCCAATAAAATATAGTAATTGTACAAAGTGTCCTTCTACTTGGCAATTTTATTTGAGCTCTTGAGTTAAAAATATTAGATTTGGAATAATTTGACTCAATAAATGTATGCAATCCCAACATGATAAACAATATCTTCATATGTTGTTGTCAACATTTGAAGTAGGGAACTGACAAACTTTTCTAGTATCAAGGTCATATCAATCTTAGGTCGTAAAGAAATAGATGATGGCATATTAACTATAGATGCTTTCTATAAGAATGTTAGAAGAAACTGTAGTGTTATATGCATAAACAAATAATATACAACAAATATTAATATGCATATATCAACTAAAATCAAAGATCCAGAGAAAGCCATAAGCAAACAATGTACATGATCAAACAAAGCAAAATCAATAATTTATTTGATTGAGTCATCGTCCTTCACGAACATGCCTTAGAGAAATTAGTGGCCCATTTTCAGGTATGCACTAGTGTGAACACCATTCTCTCAGGATAAAATGATCAATGAGGGCAGGAGCATGTACCTCAACTAAAGCTACGTTCTATTATGCCTAAGTCACCAATTGGTTGGAGACAAGAACATAGTGTACAAATGAAGGGACGTAGAGAATGGGGTAAGAGAGAGAACAATTTGTTTGGAATTTTTTGGAACTCCTAATTAGGGAGCCCTAATAAGGTTTTATAGTAAAATAATAGACTTGGATCCGTTCCATGAGTCATGACTCTTTGGATCCGCTCCATAACCGCTTCCACATCTTTTTGTGAGATGACTTATTTGACAATTAGATCAAAACTATTTTGTATAAAAAGAATATCAAAGACCGAAGACAATTTACTCGGGCCCAGCTAAGCCAGGAGCATGTGCGTATGATAGTTTTATACCCTATCTAAGCTCTTTGAACTAGGTTCAAGAGATATCGGCTATATAAAAGGATATGTGAGTTTCTTTTTCCAATTAACATAATACTAAAGAATGCCCAATAGTATTCATATGCACAAACCACTCACACACATGACTATAACACTTTTGGATATTACCTTTATTATATATATATATATATATATATCAACTAAACTTTTAAGAGCACTTATTAGTAAATAACATTATATAAGATTAATTAGGCCCAAAAAGCATTAATCACACATCATTGAGTCTAGCATCTTGATCGATTAATTCAGCAACATCAATTATGTGATATACCTTCTTGATTGATTAACTTGAAGGGGAGGAATACTGAGATCGATATCCGACTCTTGAAACTTGCTTGAAAGAGGAAGCCATCCATCATCCATATACTCATCGATTGTCTATTGACTATTTGCCACAAACAACCCTTCCTTAGTATTCAAAGAGTTGACAATTTGCTCTTCCACATGAAGCTTGTTCAGTAACAAAGTTTAGCATTTAGTACATTTGTTCCAAGGTAATACTTAGCTTTGATGACCTTAGCCACAAGGGACTTTGGCTACTTCAATGGCCTCCATACATTGTTTTGCTAATAGTGTAAGATTAGAAGTATTGAAGGCTCAGAGACACATGCAACCTCTTGCTTTTGTTGTACTATATCTAAATCCTTTAACCATGTAGAGTTTCCTCTCACCCTTTAAAATTTCTAATTGTTGCTTCTATATGATTGCACAAAACCTTTGGTATCTTGTTAATACATAAAAAACTATCAAGGCATTACCAGTAAACAATCAATTGAGATGAAAAACATTTTGGATCTTTCCTACCATTCATTGCAAGATTTGCTTAGTCTATTTGTCCTACTATTCTTGACTTGGCTTTTCTTATTTCTTTTATACTATCTATACAATTTCCTCATCTTTAGTATGAAGAAACCCATTGTCATATTCAATTTTTCTGTGGTTGTTCCTCATGCATTCTGAAGCTTTCTTACGATAAAAATTGGTATTACAATCACCATAGCACAACCATTCAGCTGGAAACCTCTAAGCCCACCAAATATCCTCATGTTGGAGTAGTTTTTCAAATTCTAATTTTGTTTGGCTCATCATTAAACATAAATATGTGGTTCAGCCATGACTTTTGAGATTCGTTAACACCTTCCTCAAAGCCTAAACCTTTTTTAGTATGTGATCAAATGTCTTAGCTAACCAATTTTCAAATTTTCTTCTCATATATCAAATTTTTATGCTATTATACTTATGCTCTCGAACCATGCTTTGTTTACTACATTAATACATGTTTTCTTTGTGAGGAAACAATACTTCAAGTGATTTACCGATGATTGTCGTAGTCCACCAATTCTATCCACAAAAGACCATTCACCAACATGGCTATAAAACACCTCAATAAGGCACAAAACAACTAAATAGCAATACTCAACTAAATAAATTCTAAATAGATGGAGGCAATAGGAGCAAGGGTCCTCCAAACGGCAAGATATTTAGCTGTTTTGACCCCTTGTTGTTGGGGCTCCTTCAACATAATAAAAAATAAAATAAAAACATAAAAATATATAAATATGTGCACTATATATTTTTAACACCCCCTCAAACTGATGGTGTCATGGTTGAAACTTTACTAACTAAAAATTAAAATCATGGTGTTGAGAGCAACTTAGTAAAAAATCTATAAGTACTCACAGTGTAGGGAGTGTAGATCTAAATACTCTTATAGATGTTCTTCGTAAAAATCCATTTCAATGTGCTTGGTATGTTCGTGACAGGTATTGTTCTTGGTAATCTATATGTGCTTGGTATGTTCGTGACAGGTATTGTTCTTGGTAATCTATATAAAACTTTTATTATCACAATACATGCGAGGAGCCATCCCGAGTGTTGTATCAAGATCCTCAAGAAGTCATTTGTCAATTCTATGGTAGTATTGGTCATGACTCTATATTCCACTTCAATAGAGAAGAGAGATACCTTTGTTACATTTTGCACTTTCATGATATAATATCTACTAAGAAAAATACAACAACTAGTTGTAGAATGCCTATCATTAATATCACTACTCCAATCAACATTAGTATAAGCAATTAGACTATGGGAGGATGAAGAAGATAAAAAAACTCTCTTTCTATTGGTGTGTATAACATATCTTACTAGCCGCATGACAACACTCTTATACACTATAGTAAGTGTATATTGGAATTGTCTTATTATGTGAACAACATGAGTGATGTTAGGATGAGTGATAGATAAGTTAGAGTCATAATAATTTATCAATACAGGGTAGGATCTTGAAGTAGTTCTCCGTATACAAGTTTCATCTTTTGATTAATTACCTTAGGTGTTTCTACTATCTTGTACCGTATGTGTCCTAATCTAGTAATAACATCATTAGCAAACTTATTTGAGATAATAAAAAACCTCTATCAATATGAGTTACCTCAATACCAAGGTCTTTTTTAATGTATTGTATGTATCATCTAAAAGAATTAAATACATACAATAAATTTTCTTATAAACAATGCAATGCCAATATAACTTATAATAAAACCATGGTCGATAATAAATTCACTCATTCTATCAAACCAAGCCTTAGGAGCTTGTTTAAGTTCATACAAAGTCCTTTTCAAATGAAGAATATGATTTTTTAAAACAATAATACCAGGAGGTTTTATATAAACATCTTCTCTTAACCACCCATTTAATAAAACATTTTTAACATCCATTTGAAAGATATTTCAGTTTCTAATGGCTATAAGAATTTTAAGTGTAGATGTTCTAGTTATTGGGCAAAGTTTTTTTTATAGTTTATTATGTATTCCTAAGAATATTATTTCCTAACTAAATGGGCTTTGCATCTTTCTAGAATGTCATCACTCTTTGTCTTAATCTTACTCACCTATATCCCTATAGGTTTTTTGGTCTTAGGTAAGTAAATATCTCTAATGTTTGAGCTTTGTTCAAGATATCTAACTCTCCATTCATATCATCAAGCCAAATATAGGATTTTTGGGCTTCCTTGAAAGTTTAAGGTTCCTTAATAGCCGAAATAATAGTCAATAGTGCTCTATGTTGTAGTGAGAAGGTTTCATAGGAGATAAATCTATCATGAGGCTTAGAGTCCCTATTAGATCTTCTTAGGAAAGGTTGACTATCTCTAGACTTCACCTAGTGATCTTTCAAACCATCACAATGTTCATTGAATGCAAAAGTTGATCTTCATGTTGATTCTCTATATTCTCTTATTGATCTTCATTATTGCGAAGAACATCGATTAAGAATGAATATCTAGAGTTATCAACAAAGCTAAGAATAGCATTTTTAAAAAATATTCTTTTTCAAAAAGCTAAACATCTCTTGACACATAAAGTTTATCATTTTTTAGATCATAATATCTATATCTCTTTTATTTTATGTCATAACTCATGAAAACACATTCAATGCATGAGAAAAAAGTTTATCTCCTCTATACGTGAAAACAAAATATTTTGCATCCAAAGATTTTTAAATGAGAGAAGTTAGGAATAATTTTAAATAGCTTTTCAATAAGAGAAACACTTTGCGATACAAAGATAACATTTTATTTATCTAATAAATAGATATCATAATAGTTTCAACCCAATGGTGTTTAGGAACTCCACTAGAAAGTAGGAATGACCTAGTTGATGTTGATGTTGAAGAATATCATTTTGTTATGAAGTCTTTGTATAAGAGGTTTGATGGAAAATGTCATCATTTTCAAAATATTTTTAAACTCATTTGAGACAATTCACCCAAAGAGTTAGATATGAAATCTTAATGTTAAAATCAATTTGATTCTTAACAAAATTGTGAAAAATAACAAAGCTTCTAAAAGCATCCAAAAACTTAGCTTTTTAATACCCATATATACTTAGTCAAGTAATCAACAAAAAATCACATAATAAGAGATTGTTTCTTTTGACATGACTGATGCAAGACCCCAAACATTAGAGTTCACTATTTCGAAAGGTTTGCGTATAATATATGTTCTTTAAGAAATGAAAGATGTTTCACTTTACCAAGGGTACAATCTTTGTAAATAAATCAATATTTTTTTATTTCAATAGAAAAACATTCATGCAACTTTTACCCAAAAGAGATCTTTTGTGCCATAAGAGTATATCATTTAACAAAACATTAGAATGTCTAAATTTACCCTGCTCAAAATTTTAAGTGTAGCTAGTCCATCACATAAAAGGCCTCTTTCTCTACAGACACATCTAATCACCTTCTTTGAAGAGGTGATCTTGTACAATATAACCTATAGATGAGAATATAACAATACACCCGTTATCCGAAATGTGAGACATAGAGAGTAAGTTCAAAATTAGTTTTAGAATAAAACTAACTTTTGACATGAGAAATCTTTATTTCAAAGATACCATATTTTGTCAACTTTTAATCTTGTTTTATCGATAGTAAAAACACATGGATTGAAAGGTTTTCTTATACATGTGTTTAAAAGTAATTTTTTTATCACATGACAAGTGAAAAGAGGCTCCAGAATCAAGTAGCCACAAATCCATACCTTATGCTTGATGGGAGATGGTGGAGCATACTACACCAATAGATGTTTTTTCCTTTAATTGAACTTTGAGTCGCTTCATCTTGTGTTAAATTGCAAGGAGAATAGAAGTTTGATTTACTTTTCCATCCACAATGGTAATTTTCTTCTTTAATTTCGGACACCTCTTCACAATATGTCCTATCTCTTACAATAAAAACAAGTTACCTTATTTCTAGTGCCACTAGATCCTTCTAACTTAAAGTGTGTTGGTATGACTTTATACTGGCCCCCGTTTTAGAACTGTGACATTCTTCATATTCTTTTTTTTTTGTTTAAAGTAACATTCATAGAGTATGACCTCCTTCATATTCTTCTTTTGGTTCAAAAGTAACATTTATGAAGAGTTCTTTGGCTTCACTTACATGTCCTCATAAATTTTTGAAATATATGTAATTTTTTATCGATTTGACTTATATTTTATAGTTGAAATTAGTTAAGCGAAAACTAAATCCTTTTCTTTCATCAAAAATCTCAAAACAAAATTTCAAAATGGATGAGAGTTCCTCAGAAAAAAGAATACTTTTACTTGAATAACTAAAAAAGTAGTCCACAAGAGAATCGAGTGTCTTTTTTTCTTTGAGAATATTTTCTACCATATAACATGCTTTCCAAAGTAACCCTAGATGCGATCAATGCTCTGATATCATATGAGGAAACAACACTTAAGTGCTTTGGCTACAATACCCAACTCTTATATCCACAAGAAATCAACTAGCAATGTGACTATAAAACACCTCAAATAATGCATAAAACTACTGAATAGCGGTATTCAACTAAATAAACTCTAAATAGAATCACATTAATCAGCCATAAGGCTTAATTATTAGTGTATAAGAGAGTGCCTTATATAGAAGGAGCCAACAACAACAATGACCCCCAAATGGCTAGATATTTAGTTGTTGAGATCCTTGTTACTAGACCTCCTTCAACCCAATCAAAAATAAAATATAAAATATGCACTATATATTTTTAACATTCTTGCCCAGCAAAATTGCTTCAAACTAGAAAAGCTTAGTGTGTGACATGTTAGAAACATTTTTGTTCACATTCTTTAGAACAATGAGCAGTGGTGTGAACTTACACAACAAAAAGAAGCCTTTTCCATATTAGATGGGGTGGGCTACATGGATTCTTTGTTTATATAAAACTCAATCATGTGATATACTAACATTAATAGTTAACATAAGAAAACATATTCCCAAATTTGCCTTGCCATTGGTCCAAATAAAATATATTCCCTCGAAGTCCTACTTAAAGGTTGCTATCCTTATCACTGAAATCGAGTTATCTCTCATTTTGTCAACTTGTCCAAGTACCTAGTTGGAATCTCCAAAGCATATCCATAGTACCTTATACATATCCATTGCTTCTCTCTTTATAATCATATATGTGTGATTTAGAAATATTGGTTGTAGCTTTGGTTGAATTCCTTCTTTCCATTACATGATGAGGCTCTTTGATATGCTTATGTCCTCTGTCTTCTATAGCATACTGTTGGTTGGTCAAACTCCAATATATCTAGAAATCATCTCTCTTTATCGTCTTTTCTCAATGAGGATGATGTTGGAACCTTTAATTTGATGAGCTTCTTTAAAGTTCAAACTGCTCATGGGTTCCCAAGCCTATGAACTTAAGTAGACATGACCGGTTTGAAGAAGAACTGAATCAGCCTCAAAACTGGCAGTTCCGGGTTGAGAATCATAACTGAAACTGAGGACCTCCTTGTTCAGTTACGGTTCATGAATTTTAGAAACCGACAGTTTCAAACCATCATTTATTAAATATATTATTTTTAATATTTATACTCACAACACAAGAATGCTCATGGCATAACCGTAGGATGTACTCTGTATGTGGAAGTAAGTGAAGAGTTTGACTCTTATAGTTTGTATTTTGTAATTTGAAACACTTATATATTAGGTATTCTAATGTTTCAGTCACAAGAACCATCTTGGACCAACGGTATAAGGCTGTCATTTTCAATTAAGCATGAAGTGTTTGAGTTACACAGGTTGTATTCATGTTTTTTCAAAAAAAGGAATTTAGATCAGTTTTGGAGCAGTTTTGTTCAGCTTGGAACCGGACATGTCTAAACTTAGGATTATCATGGCTCCCAACATGGTTGCTCGATAGTGAGTAAGACTCCATTTTGATCTTCTTTTGTGTTGGTTCACCTACATCCATGTCACTAGCATTGATTCATCTCACTTTCTTTTCGTGCAATAAATCACGTACTTCAGTTCTGCTTCATCTTCTTTCATCAAACAATGACATGACCGAGTTCTACCCGAACCAACAATGACATGACCCAAGAATGACCTGTTTACAAAATTTGCCACTCGTAGGCTTAGACACGGCCAGTTCAATCGCCTGTTCCGATTTATTTGGAACCAGGAACTAGAACTAAACTAGGATCCAAGTGGTTCTGGTTTCGGGTTTGATTCTGATTTAAGGTCCAACAAAAAAAAAATTATTTGAAATTAAAAGAAATATAAAGAACTGATAGTTTGAAATTATCGGTTTTGGTTTCAGTTTCATGAAAGGTGAAACCACAACCGAACCAATTAGTCTCCGGTTCTAGGCACCTATTTCAATGGTTACAGTTCTAACTGATTCTTGACTCGGTTCGATTCGGGTTGAAATCACGTGTCAGTTCGGAACCGGTGATGTCTACCTGGACTCAGGTTGGAATCACCGGGCTGATTTGGAACCGGCGATATCTACCTTGACTTTGAGCTTCATTTAACTATAACTAACCCCAGCCTGGCGCGTGTATGGTCACACGAGTGCAGGTTTGAAATTTTTTATTCGGACCAAATAACTGTATTCTATCTGTTTCACATGCAGACCCGATCCGTTCAAACAATAAGTTGGTGAATGAGGTTAGGGACCTGATTCTATATCTGTCATGCCCGTCTTGGGGGACTCCTTTTAAAGGAGAATCTTCATCTCCTCATATCACGACTTGACAAACAGGGCACTTTCCTACAAAGAGTTTGTGCTTTTAACCTATGAAGACGCTGGTGTCTAAGGGCGTTCATCAATCGGAGAGGTGATCAAGAAAGGGTCTACTATGGCGATTATAGTGAAGGCCACTTTCACCATTCTGCCTCTAAACCACAACAGATTTCGCCCTTGTCCCTCCGCACTCCCGAAGCGATTCATAGCAGTTTCTCTCTCTACCCCAACAATGGCTTCCTTAAAGGCGTCTCCTCCTGCTTCCGCGATAAGCATCTCAGAGACCTTTTCTAGATTAAAGAAACAGAACAAGGTGGATTCATTTTCTTTTCGTCTTCCATCTGTGTAAATGCTGTTAAGTTTGATCTATTTTTTTGCGATTGCTTGTGTGCCTAAATGTGTGCTTGTGGGGGTGTTGTTATCTTTTTCCTTAGGGTCCCGCTGCATGCACTTGACGTGCTGTGTTATTTTTGGAGTTTTATATGTGAATCACGTTTATGGTTGCACGCATATGGTTTATTCACGTTTCTTTGGTTCCTAATTTTTCCTGATTTAGGCGTCGTTTTTGGTCGTGTCATGAAATTCTCTGTTCGTTGTGGATGGTATTTTCTGTTTGGTTTTTGTTACCAGAACGGTATACCCAGCATTTTGCGCCCTCTAGTCTAACATTCTCCCCCGAGCCATACAAATCCAGGGACATGTATAACTTTCTTTTCAACATGTGGTATTGCTCCCTCGATAATCCTTACGATATCAAGTACTTTTAGTTCTTAGGGTACCGCCTTCATGTTTCTACTTGTATGCTTTTCTAATGAACTGGAACTCAATATGAAAGGTCTTGGACACTTTCGCAAATCAATTCTGGACTTATTTGTCGTTAACTTTAAGACTTCTAAATAGTTTCCATCCATATGATTTCAGCAACCGACCTAGTGTGAGATGTATTCACGTTCTGTATTCGATCTGGCAGTAGATTTCTGTTTCTTACTCCCCTGGTCTCCACTCAAGAAAGACATAGAAGCCTAATACTGACTCTCTTTCCTGATGATCTCCACCCTTGAAGGTGATGAAATAATAGTAGACCACTGATGTCTTTCAAATCTTTCTTCCTAAAATTTTTATTTCTAGTCCTGCTTAGTTTGAAATCAATTGTCAACCATGTTTTTGTTGAAAAGGCAACTTAACTGGTTAATGGATATTCAACTTAACTGATTGAAAGATGCTGGATGATACGTATTGGATCAAAGCAGGAGGTTCAAAACTTCAAACCATGTATTGCGTCTTGAAACTCTTAGTGTTGCGGCCCTGCATGACCATTTCTTAATTGATGTTCATGTACAGGTAGCCTTTATACCTTACATTACTGCAGCCGACCCTGATCTTCCAACAACAGCAGAAGCACTGAAAGTTCTTGATTCTTGTGGTTCTGATATCATCGAATTGGGGATACCATTCTCTGACCCTTTGGCAGATGGGCCTGTTATCCAGGTCTATAAATTGCTTCTTTTGTGGTTATTTTTTCTTCTTCTTCTAGTTCCTTTTGATAAATTTGTTTGTTGAACATGTTATCAGGCTGCTGCTACTCGTGCCCTGGCTAAAGGGACAAAATTTGATGCAATTATTTCCATGCTAAGAGAGGTATCCTCTTTGGGTCATGACAGCCACATATAAATTCATATCTTGTACATATGATTTATAATAAACAATAAGTATGTTGGTCTGTGGTTTTTGTGGTTTCTCAAATTCTCTTTTCTTCGATAAACTGTAGCTTGAGACAATGGAACTGTGTGTAGGGATGTTTAGGTCCTCAAGCAGATGAATGTGTTTGCCTGAACCATGCCCTAGCTCTTCCATCTGCATAGGTTATTGGTGTCAAGTTCAGGAAATTACCTTGTAATGCAACAAGTCCAAATGGAGACCAGGGCCTCTATCTCTCTGAAACTATGATGATTGATGCTCGATTTTTTCTTCACCAAACATTTAGTTCCTCTATTCTAATACTGCACAACTATTCCTTCCAGGATCCTGTATCTGATGTTTTTTTCTTTTCCTATATCAGAGACTGATATTTTCAAATTTGTCAATGTCACTTGCCATGTTAAGAATGGTATGGAAATAATACACTGTATTCATGAATTCTCTGAACAGGTCATCCCTCAGCTATCTTGTCCTGTTGCTTTGTTTACTTACTACAATCCTATATTGAGATCTGGAGTTGACAAATTTATGCAGACAATCGAAAATATTGGAGTCCATGGTAAGCAACCCCAACTTTAAAATTCTTTATTTTATTTTGGCGAGAATAATAAAGTGCATTTTCTTTTCTTTTCTTTTTCTGAAGATATTAAATGTTAAATGGATCACTTTTGTTTAGAAGTATTGCTATTCTTTGCAAAGGAGAAGTTTGCGGAGTTGGAATTTCACGGCCCTTTCTGAACATGTTCTGCTTCCACATTTTGCCTGCTTCATATGTGCTTATTGCAAACCACCATTGCCAAGATTGTTTGGGATGTTTTTCTCCATTGAAGTCTGCTCAATTGCTTCATCCACATATGAGTATTAGATACAGTATGTACGGTTCATGTGGCAGTGGTCATAAAATAATTGATTACTTTTAAATTTTTTTTGGGGTAGTGATCAATCTTCCTGTAAACATCAAATGAGACAGTTTATTAGCAAGTTTACCTTGCACACTTATTAGTTTTTGGCTCATTTTGGTTAGTTCACCGTATGCATTTCTCAGTGTTGCTTTTTTCGTGACTACATCACATTTAGCAATGTTTTCTTGTGATTAGAAGTGACTGTAGCCAATATGGTTTTACCTTATTTTGTGAAACATATCTTCTTTCATATACAAAGGGTGGCACTCCTTTCCATTGTCAAACCACTCTCCACTATCAGTTCATTTGCCAGAACACTGAATTTGATAAGGGAATCCTGCCTCCCTGGTAAGGAAGGCTTTTCACAAAATATATTCTGCAGGAGAAATGGTTCTCAGTGGCATGGTTTCCTTGGATGTCTTTTTCAAAATGCAGCCCTAACCCAATATGGTGATGTTGGTGCCTTGGCTTTTGTTGACAATATATTTGATGTACAAGTGATTGAATTATTTAACATCCTGTTTGGTTTTAGTAGTTTCATGAGTTTTCCTTGTATTGCACATATCCCTTTGGTTCCTGGTTACCAGGGAACTCCTTTTATGCTCACATTGTTTAACTCCATGTGGAATCCTCATTATAGTCATACCAAAATATATGTTGTCTGGTAACTTTCTTTGAATTTGTTTGTTTCCCAGTTAGATATGAACCTCTGTACACTAAAAGTACTTTATGCCATATCCAGGCCTTTTATTGGACAAGCCAGGTTTATATGGAATAGAGTTAGGTATATGTATAACATGGAACTGTTTGCAGGCTTGCAGCAATCGAAGTGCAACTATGAATTATGTGGCTGTCCTTTAGATGTCTATAATGCAACTTTATCTTTCCTTTTGCCTATGCTGAGCATCCATCTGCCATTCGTTCAAACTCGGTATTATGATCCATTCCAAAAGTTAGATTTTCTTATACCTAATCCCGTCTGCTTTTATTTTGTTACATTGCAGGATTGGTTGTGCCTGATGTTCCTCTAGAAGAGACTGAAACTTTAAGAAAAGAAGCTGCTAAAAGTAATATTGAGCTAGTGAGTATCCATTACAAAAGTTCTTTACCTTGATGTCTTCATTGGTAACTTTCATTGTTCAATTAGCATGCAGTTAAGCTGAATGAATGATTTAGGGAACACTGATATTGATTAGAGCTGCAAGGTATTGTCCCTACCAATATTTTTTCTTCTCTGTGTGTAGTAGTACGCTAGCAATTCTTTCATGAATTATAAAGACTAAGGAACCGGTGGTTAAAAGAAAGAACTGTCTTCAGAGAGGTTCAATCAATCCTTTTGGATGATTCTGAAAGAATGATATAAGGGACTACTACTGACTAAATGCCATGTGGTAGTTGGTATATTTCAATCATTCGTGAAAGCAGCAACGAATAAATGGACAAATTGTTTACACAGCACAATCAGGATGGAGGTATCAGTGTTTGTTGTAAGATACATCTGATTCACAATGATATGGTTATGAAGTCAATAGTGGATTTCTCATCATTAGACAAGTTTACTGTGAAAGGCAATGTTACTAGTAGCAAAGATGTGCTGCAAAGCACAGCAGGATTCATGAAGTATGGAGATGGATATGTTTCAAAGTGATGAAGTGTAAGTATAAAGATGAAATAACAAATGTAGTTCAGCTATAATATAAATTTTTAAATCTTAGGCATACATAGAAACCAGACAGGCCGTATTCCTTCACAACCTTAATTTGCAACCACAATTTTAGGTTTCTCTCTTAATCGTTCAAGTATGAATTTGATCAAATATTTGAACTCCAAAGTTCCAAGCTATGCCGGTGAAGCGAAAGTTGTGTGATTTCCAAATTGGAGCTGCATGTACCTTGAAGACCATGCTGAATTTGGCTTCCGAACAAGCTAATCAAATCAATTTTATTTTCCTGAGACATCCAAATATAAGTTGATAAAAATGTTTCAATCCTTGAGGTCTCTAGAAGTTGATGTCAATATCTAAACAAGGACATAATGTTAACATGCTAAGTTGATTTTTATGTTTCTACATTTTTTGAAACATTGATGGAGATGTTACACATAGGATTAATGCATGTTGGTTAAAATGGATAGGTTCATCAAGTATTTTATGTAACAAGAAGATACCATTAAAGCTGAAAGATAAATATTATAGAGCATCAATTCGACCCACTATACTTTATGGTTATGAGTGTTGGACAATTAATTATCAACATGTAGAAAAGATGTTCATGGCAAAAAAGATGTTGAGATGGATGGGTGGTCATACAAGAAAAGACCATATACGTAATGAAGTTATTTGAAACAAATCGGGAGTGGCACCAATGGATGAGAAAATAAGAAAAATTATTTAAGATGGTTTGGACTTGTAGAAAGACGACCAAAATAGGCTCCGGTAAGAAGATATGAAAAATTAGACAGAAAATGTTAAAAGAGGAAGAGGAAGACCACAAAAGTGTTGGAAGGAAACAATGAAGAATGATTTAGCTTATCTTGAGTTAACTGTTAGCATGGCACATGATCAAGCTCTATTTTAACAAAGAATCCATGTATCCAACCCCATCTAGTATGGGAAAAGGCTTAGTTGTTGTTGTTTGTTACAGTTTTTGGCACCAACGCTATATTCAGGTTGTAGAAAGGAAATAAGAACTCTAAAGAAGTTCTTTCTAAAACCACTTAACAATTCCATTTCCTTGAAAGTCGGACAATGCAATGTGGATTTGGATGGAACTTTGGAATTGGAGTCCAACTTTGTGAAAATGCTTGCCTTAATTCTGTTATCTGTTTTCATTCTCAAATTTCATTAGGTTTATATGCTTAGAACGTGTAGATGAACATAGGCTAATTTGAATAATCAATCAGAGTCGTGATCATTAAATTTCCATGGCGCACTTTATTGCTATGAAGCACTGCGTATATTGTCAAGTTGCATAACATGTGGCATGCTGTTGTTAAGTGGCATATTATAACCAAAACAACGGATATGCCTCTTGAATTTGCTAAGGCGCATACCCTGACCAAGTTAAGGTGCAAGAACCTTCACTGTGACCAATTTTCTGTGCATGACATTTATGTACTCTTATTCATTCATTCAGTTTAACTCTTCTCGCCTAATAAAGTTGTATAATGCACGATATGAGCTAGTAGTGTTGGTCACAGAAATACTTATGATTTGTCACTGATCGTTGGTTATCATGTAACATAGGTACTACTGACAACACCTACAACTCCAACAAAACGAATGAAAGCTATTGTTGAAGCTTCCCAGGGATTCATCTACTTGGTAAGTTCCTTTTCAGTTCAAAATTTGAGTCGTTTGTGATGCTATCTGCCTCGTTTCTGACTTAAATATTTCAATGTGCTTACTGTTTCTTGGTTCCTTTTGTATGACATGGTTCAAATACTCAAGAGGTTTGATACTGGATCAACTACTCGGGAGTCCTCATGTACACTAAGATTATTCGTCAACTAGGATTGTTAATAAGGGAGAAAGTAAAGCACTTACAATAGGCTGAAACTACAGATGCTGTCAATGGCATTGTGATATCACAACATAAGCATGTGAAGATGCTGCATACTTCTCTTTCCTAAGATAGCAGCCTTTGAACCTCACAACATAAGCGCAACTATGTAGTGGCATATTTTGAATAAAGGAAAAAATGAAACTCCTACTATAGGTTGAAATTATGGATTCATACTCAGTGGCAATGATGTTCTGGCATATGCAAATGAAGAAGCTACATACTTCATTTTTGTTGAGATAGCTGTCTTTGAACCTCACATCATCATTTGCAACACATGTAAGCTTGACATTTCATTTGTTTATTTGCTCCGGCATATGTATTATCCCCTCTCTTTCTCTCTCTCACTCACTCACTCTCATTTAGTTGTTCCTTTTCTTTTTATTAGTAAGCTCCATTAGGAAGATTATTTTTGGTTGGACGTTAACTTTTCTGTTTGAACCTAAATATCGATCTGATAATTAGAGGTGAGTGTGAGCTTCACTGTCATGACAACCTTTGGTAACAAACAAAGCTAAAGATCTGATAATCAGAGGTGGGTGTGGGCTTCACTGTCGTGATGATCTTTGGTAGCAAACGAAGGTTTCTTTAGCTAGAGGCTGGTTTGGTGATTGATAGCCGATATATAATCCGATATGATGGATAATGAGGCTTCCATTGTGCATGAGTTACTTTATTGGACTTAAGGAAGGCCAGGCCATAGTTGGGTAAAAGTTTCAGTCCATACCCTGACAGCGTCTTCAAGACTGACTCATTCTCATGGTCGGATTATCTGATATTCTGGCAGTGCCTGCCTATGCCTTTCTTGACCCTTTTGGTGATGATTTCTTCAGTCATAGACTTGAACTTTTCCAGTTCTGGCTGGGTTCTTGATTAGATTTTAACTTCATATTGCATTTCCTTTTCAAGGAACTTTAATCACTTGGAGTAATTTAATTTTTGTAAATGTAACCTGTTTGCTTTCATTCTTGAATTCCATCTGATTTTGGCTTCTTCAACTCAAATGGTCTACGTTATTATGGCATATACCTCTGACTTTCTATCTGATCTTGTAGGTGAGTTCAACAGGTGTCACTGGTGCTCGTTCTTCAGTAAGCCTGACTGTGCAGACTCTTCTGAACGATATAAAAGCGGTATTTTATCTTTTGTCTTTATCGAAACTTCATCTTCGATTGTGCTCTTATTTGTGATGCTGTGTATTATCAATATCTCGATCATATTTCAGTGTAAACATGATATTGTCATTATTCACTTTTTCTTATTTCAATAAAAATCTTTTACATTTTTCTTTTTGACTTCAGTTGTCCTAGTTTTCTATGTTCCTTTCAGTGTCTTAGTGTTAAAGTCTTCTCAATCTTTTAACGGAGAACCATTCTGGTGTGGAATCTCCCAATAAATAGCAAGATTGATACTGGAAATTTATGAGCAGTTCAGTTCTTTTATATTCAGATACTTCAGTGACATTGCTGAAAGTTCTCCCTGTCTCCCTTTTCTCCCCTTCTTTCTTTGCATCTCTTACTTCGACTTCCTCTATCCACTACCATATGAACCTAGTGCTCATTATACTTTCTGCTTTGAAGTAGAGCTCTGCTATAAAGGCTGGATTACTAGTAAACTTGTCTGGCTATCTTTTACATACTGGAGACTGACATGCTTCAAAACACTCTGTATAAGCTTGAACTCAAGTTATATGCTGATAGAAGCCATTATAGATGTGGTTTGTGGACATGGATAAGATATGGTCTAGTTACCAAGTCTCATGGGAAAGGTTGATGTCTCATAAATCAGTTTAAGCCACCGATCAAATTGAGCTGGATCATGTCATTGAAGGGTTTGTTGAAAATCTATTGGTAGTTTACATATATTATCTTACAGTCCAAAGTAATACTGAACCATGGAGTTTGTTCTGCTCTCATTTTCCTTACTCGTGATAATAGTAAGGAAGGTTGTTCATGGTGGTCCTTGTTTTCTTGTTCTTTACAATGATTGAATATGGATGTTAAAGCTGTATGTATGTCTCAGTCCTGGTTCCGGAATAAAATGAATTCACCATCTTGTTTTCTAGTTGACAAAGTCTGCTACAAACTTCGAATCATCTATAGCTTGCTGGTCACAAAATTTGAGCAGATCTTGTCCTTACTATTTGTAGGTGACTGATAAGCCTGTCGCTGTTGGTTTTGGTGTATCAAAACCAGAGCATGTGTCCCAGGTACTCTCTCTCTCTCATTGTTAAAGCTTTGTTACCTAAATGTCAGCAAGTTCTTTTATGCTGTTATTATGTTTAGAAAAGCTATGTTGCAAAATTATGTTCCATAGCTTGATCCTTTATGAAAGGTTCGAGTACAGCTGCAAAGAATTGAAATCAGAGATTGCTTGATGCATGTTAACCCCAGGAATTTACGATGCTTTCTTGTTGGTCGCAGATATCAGGATGGGGTGCTGATGGAGTTATTGTGGGGAGTGCTATGGTTAAAGTATTGGCTGAAGCAAAGTCTCCTGAGGAAGGACTGAAGAATCTTGAGACATTCACAAAGTCCTTAAAGGCAGCTCTTCCGTAATCAATACAAGTTTTTGGTGCCCTAGCGAAACATCAAGTTATTGTTTTTCAAGTTGTATGGCCCATCACATCGGTGAGGAAGGTTGGTTTCGAAGCCTAGCAGATGTCTAACTATCCCAAGTTAATTTAAGATACGCACATTGCAATTTTGCTTTCAATATAACCTAGCTCTCTTTGCAGTGAATTATGATGCTTATCATTTTTTTCTTACTTGAATCTGAATGATGTCATGTAAGCGATAAATGGGTGGCATTCGCCTGACTTAAGAAATCCACTCGCACCACCATCTAAAGATTGAAATCCACATGTGCACCACCATCTAAACATGTTCAAAACAAGCTGTCAGTAATTATACTGGTTCCTGCATCTGTTTGTCCATTTTTCAGCAAGGCGTATATTTCTTTAAGCAGTGTTTTACTTTCTCGTGTCACATAGACACTTCTACCAGGGTGCTGTACTTGTGTCGGACAAGCCAGCACTTTATTCCCCTGTCTGACTCGACGCCATCTATTTTAAATAATTTTCTTTGTCACCAAGTTACTAAAAGAAAATTGATCTATTCTTAATAGTGAATTAACCTGCACAAATGATAATCTAGATTCTCACAATTTTCTGGTGAAACATTATCAATTGTGTGTAATATATGTCTCCCCACACTCATAATTTTTTAGAATTGCAGTTTCAGCACCCACACTCCTGTCCCCTCGTGCACACGTTATATAGACTATCCTTTGATAACAAATTTGTGAATTATGCTCAGCCTCTACTGAGCTACACCCTTCGCTTTCTTTCCTTCTTGATTTTTGCTCTTTCCTTGACATCTTTGTACCACCCCAGTTAGAGGTATATGTATATGTTTGACAGTAAGACGTTAGTTCCTGAACCAGTGGGATCCAACTCACAGCAGCTTCTCTGCATTTTCTCCTACCTTAACATTATTGTGAATTATTTGTGAGAATAAGCTGACGAGGGCATCGGATCATCTCTTGTTGGATTGAGTATGGGGGTGAAGAAAATGGTATTGTGGCAAGATCAAGATAGGCTGTTATTTATTTCCCGGAACGCTTGATAGATTGGGTCGGGTGAAGAAAATGGTGATAACGCAAGGTGACTTTGTTGTCTCATGAAATGGGCGGTCGGTGGTCACCGGGAATAACACGCAACAGGCTAACCATGCTTCAATTTCCTTTCCTTGCGCTGGCACAGGAACTTTGTCTTTGACCATGTTCGAAGGTAGTCTGTTTTCCCATGAAGTGGAAAATACAGGCTAAAAGCTGAACATTACGGATTCATCTAGACATGGCCGGTTCGGAACCGGCTCGGTGGTTTGAATTGGAACTGAACCGACTTCAGAACTGCCTGTAACCAGAACCGGCCGAACCGAACTCAGAATTGAGACCAGTAGTTTTAAACTGTGTTAATAAAATATGTACCTTTTTATAGTTGAGCGAGGCACATGAGTCTTTTTTACAAAAAAAATATTTTTTAACTGGTTTCAGGATGTTTCCAAAACTTTAACCGGAACAACTCTTGGGGTAGTTTGGTTCCGGTTCCAGGTAACCCGGAACCGGATATGTCTGGATTCATGACAGGCCTATTGATAACGGGCAATTTGAGGTGGCTGTCTCACCCGAAATCTCAAAAAGGAACCAAAACATTTTTAAAAGTTTATAAACTAGATTTTACCCAGCCCAGAATATATATATGTATATATATATTATCGTGACGTTGCCGGAATTGATCTACCATGGAAATGTTCTGAATCACTGGAAGGACGTCGATATGGGGTGGGTTATTGACGAGGGCAGAGGATGGCATGCATAAGAGCTACGTAAGAGACCATGTATGCATTTCCATTGCCTTGAGCGTACCACGAAAAGGCAAAATTGGTCGGTGTCGTTAAGTGTATCTGATACAAGGTTTCACAGGAACTGGATCTTGATTTTTGATACTCACAATTCCAAGTACCATTATACATTAAAAGTGAAACCTATCATTGGCATAGAATTGTGGTTTTATAGGCCCAATTTGAGTCAAAATGAGCACTAGGAGAAAGATGAGCTACAAAAACCGGACCCAAGGGCTTCTCATGAAAACCCAAACACCTCATTCTCTCTCGTGTTATTATCCCATCTCACATGAAAGCTCAAGCATCGATATCACTCATGTATCAAACATGGGACCATAGTTCCTCATAATCATAATTACAAGCCCATGTAAGTCTAGGCCTCCGGTTCTAGTACCAAGTCCTAGCACCACGAATGAAACACACCATTAGATCAATACATGTAAGAGGGAATCCAAATAAGGCACAGGCTCTAAGGGAAGAAAACCGTGTGCATGCACGTATATAGAACTTACTATTGTTAACCCGAAGATCAAGGCTGCTTGCTATTTATGATTTACGTACCTCTTATAAACCAAAATGGGGCTCGCATTTGGTTGTTTCTGGTCATGGTTGCCAGTACAGTAGTGGCACCATTACGTATTATAAATGGTTTGGGTACACAAAGCTTAAAACATTTTAAGGCAAGTTCTTCATTTGAAACCTATTCTGGGAGTGTTTCATAAATTACCGGTTTTGAGTCCCCAAAAGCTAACATAATTTTGGGTGTGCGTATCTACCGGGAGGATAACACCACATGGGTAGACTGTGCCCAACGGGCTGGGTAACACTGCGCAACATATGAGCACCTACCAGCAGGATAACACCAAACAGTTACACCACACGGTAGACGACCACCACACGGCAGACAACTAACTACCAGCATAGGTTACCACTGAAGGCAGACAAGCATATACCGGTAAGGTACGTAACGGCAGAAAGGCATCTACGGGTAGGGCAACACCAAGTGACATACGAGCATCTATCAGCAGCGCATGACCACATGGAAGACGAGCACCTACTGATAGGGTAGGATGACACGGAATACGAGCACCTACCAGTACGGTAACTCCAATCTTTCTAGTTGAAAGTTATGCTGGGTGCGGGCTCCAGAAGTTTGCGCTACAGAGTTTCTATTGAAAATTTACCTAAAAGAGTTGGTATGAATTTCTAAATATTTGATACCATATGTATTGTATATATATATATATATATATATGTATGTATATATACATATAAATATATATAACTTATACTTAACGATTAAAATAATTCAAGCTCAGCAAATTCTGTTTGTCATACGTGTGGTTGTGAGGTTTATTTCCTAGCCTCAGTGGTTGAGACGTGCAAAAAAAATTGTAGCCAGCTAGTACTTTACATTGGCCTATGTAAACCAAGCCGGACTCATGTTTCTCATCCCTACCGGACCTAGTTCTTGTCATTGGTTAAGGGATGAATGCGCCTATACAGATTAACAACTAGATTCAGACTAATGTGTATCTCAAATCATTAAATCAATAAGCCATGTACTTTCTTAGTACACAAAATAGGGACTTTTGAGGCTAAAAGAGAATATTTAGAATCTTGCTCAACCGCATATTTTGGAAATCAGGAGGAACTCTTCCTTGACCAGTCTCAATAGCCCCTTACTAGCTGTGAATTGCCGTACATCAAGCTTCATGTACTCAGTCGAAAGGCCATTTTCAGGTTGGAGCTGCCAGAATCACTCAGCAGAGCCACCATGGGGCTTTGTTCGGTGCATTAAGGCACGGCTCACAGGCTGATTAACTTCCTTTTTTTCTCGATACTAAGCCGACAATTTGAGGCTAAAGGGTGAGGCGAGCACACCCTCAGCCATATATTCTGTAGCCTATGGACAATATTTGAAAGGTGAGCATCTGAAGAAGTATAGTGAGTCGATAGCGCTACGCCCGGGGTGGACCAAGCCTGCTTTTCAAGAGCCTATCAAGAATATTCTGAAATTGGGCATCTGGAGGAGCTTTTTTTTGTTACAAAAGGAGGCCAGCCTAACAGACACATATGAACCCCTCCTGGGAGTCCAAGTCCAACTCTCCACCTGCAGAAGGGCGTCAGAGCATCCTGCCAGTTGGGCTAAGCTGCAGGTGCGGGCGTCTGGAGGAGCCGAGTGGATTAGTGTGCCACTAAGGCCGATTGTAGATGAATCCAGTAGGAGGCCATTGATCGAAAACTAGCAGCAAGTTGCAGCCGATCATTCCCATGCTTTAATTGATTAAGAGTGGACTCCATTGTTGCCACCTTGATTCCACTATTGTCAGTCTGGTAGTTCAAGGGCGAACAGAAGAAATGGCACCATCTCAATTAAATTCCAAGCGTCAGATTCAACAGCAATAGGGGATTCTTGTCCATCAGTAAAAGGAAAACGGATAGCTTTAAAGGCTTCAAATAGCGTTAAGGTCATTCGGCAGTAAACTGTTGAGCCTGATCTTCCAGTAACAAGCCTATGAAAGTACCGACGCCATTTCATCAAGCACACTTCACAAGCTTTCCCTAGGTATCCTCCCAGTCATAATTTTCCTATCCTGGCTATCATAATAAAACCCAACAACGACCTTGAGATCAAAGGAGCTAATCAATCAACCTATTTAATATTGGGAGAAACACGAGCAGAAATTTCTCGAGTGCCTAATATAATACGAGGTATAAACAAGTGGGAGTTTGTGAGAACGAGGTTGAGACCTCTTCAATAGTTTCAACAATAGTAAATCAACGGTTCCTAGTATCACAAAAAAACTTACAATACAAAAGTACAGGCTATTGTGTTGAAACATGACTTGGATTGATTATTGGAGCACAACCTATCAAACCAATTAAACAGTAATTGCATGTGTATATATCTGGTCTGCAACCTCTGAATGCATCCATTTGCGTGTTAAAACAGGAGCACATTCTCCATCTCTAAAGAAGCATATGATCCATTACGGTATGAGCCAAATATGTTTGGGTATCCTGCCATTTCTTGCTCATCTAAGCACCTCTGGAAGAATACATTGAAGATATTAATCTTGCAGTTACCACAGCAATGTAGCTAGCACCCGACACCTTTATTTCGTGAACTCCTTAAGGGCCCTACTTATCAAATCAAATATCCTCATGGACAACCAACCACAGTCATGCATCTTCATCAGTTCAAACACATTTAGAATTCTATAGAGGACAATGTGACCTGCAAGTCATTTCTGAAATTCTTCATGTTCCACCTTTCTTCCCTTCTCTTCTTCCTTGCTTAAGAAAAACTAAATTTCTTCAAAACTTAGTGTTAGTAGTAAACCATATAGGTGTCTTCATTTCAGGTTTTGTTCATAAATTGTTCTTCTGTTACAAACTGCCTTTTTCATCCTCACTATTACTTTTGAGGATTTATTTTAACTTTTTCTCAATAATTTGGATCGGGAATAGGCCAATCAGTCTTGTTTATACATCAACGAGCATGACTTTAACCCAGATTAACTACCAACCAGCCTGTTCCTCCACCTATTTCTCAAGCTTCAGAGGATCAATTTTCTCCCCAAGGCAATTCCTTTTTTGAAACTCAGAGGCAACAATAGATGACACAAGAGGCAGTATGCTTTTGATTACTTATGCCAACTAAAACATCTTAAATCACAGAATTAGACAACGTGTCTCAATTTCAACAATTTTCACACCTATCATTTTTCCCCGTCGTTGCACAACCATACCTCTCAACATTTCCAATAGAAACAGAACCCAACTCCAAATTCAGCATCTTTCTGTTCAAGTTTTCATCCTTTTATGTCAAGTCTCATCTTCCACAGCAGACACCTTATTGCTCTTTTATATATTTTACTCTCAACCTCTTCAATCACATGCAACCTATTCGACCACTTCCCATCATGACAACATCACACACGGCGTGCACTCAGTATACCCCCAACATAAACACTACAAGTGCAATCTGCCACATTTGTTCACAAAACGATGCATCAGCTGGAACAATTTATAAGGCTCTTTATGCTAATCCCATGTCTCATTTTATTGTTGGAGGGGATCAAAGCTATATTTTCGGATAATGAACCTTGATAATAAACATTGACCATTAAATATAGGGAATCATATGGGATTATAATCCCCAAGAAACCGTAAGCTTCTGCAGCTATAGTTATTATTAACAGTCAAACAACCACACTGGTAGAAGTCCGATTATAGGAACACAAAGGGTTCAGCTACAAGTCTTTTCACCAACGAATCATCACGATTTAAGTTGAAAATAGGGACCCTATCCACCGACCTGAACTCAGTAAATCGACATCTATCACTGAACCTTCACGTTCCACAAAAGCCAGTATCAATTCGTTATATTGTTTCCCCATAGTGGTTGGTAATTCTCGACCGTAGCTAAACGTGGTTCTGCTTCAAGACCATGTCCCTCCTCCCACGGCGGTTTCGGTCTTACCCTAGCAACCGATGGGAAGGCCCAACCCGCTTTCCACAAAAGTAACATAAATGCAAGTACGAACATTTCTAGATATCATGATATCCAACATAAGAACCATGCTACAAAACACACGAAGTCTCTAAGTATAAAATAACAATGAAAAGAACCACAAATGTTCATCAAAATTCGTCATTCAGATCTCGTCACAGACCAAAATTACTAACGAAAGAAGAGCAAGCAAGCAAAATACGGAATCGCGCCTTCAAAATCGGAGCTTGGTGAAGAACCACCGGTTCTTCCCGACTTGAACCTCTCTTCGAACCGCGCCTTCGCCTCCTTCGCGACCGCCACCTTCTTGTCACGCAAAAGACTTATCTCCCCCTTTTGAGGTTCCGCTTATTAAGATGTGGATCGTTCTTTTTCTTGTTACAATTAGGATGTGGATCTATTGCAGGTCTCCATGTAGACAAGTTCCCAGAGTAATTGTAATTGATTTCTTGAAAACGCAAACATCTCTAACGCACGTACAAGAGAAAGAGAATGGGAGCGGTTAGACATACTCGATATTAATTTATCATCATTCTCGTTCGTACGATGAATTAGACGGTCGTGTTACCGTCGTGTTTGCCGTTTCGATACATATCGTACTCATATCGTTATTTACAACTTATCGCACCGTATCGTGCGATATGAGCCGTATCGCATGATACGGTGCGTATCACCCGTATTGTACGATATAGGCGATATGCTTCGAGACCCTTATAAAGGGTATCCGTTTGAACGGAAGTTTCTTCTCTTCTTTTTAGTGTTTTAAGCTCTTAAGAGCCGGTTTTTGCCTCCTTGGTGTTTAAAGGTCCAAAATCGTGTCCTACGGTGTCCATGCAAGCCTCCTAACTCGGATTTTGGTATATTTTTAATGTTTTTTTTTCATTTTTTTCCTTTATATTTATTGTTTTTTGTGTTATTTCATTTTTTTTTTAATGACAAAATATGAAGTTATTAAGTATGTGTATACGATTTTTATTGCACATTTGAGTGTTATTTGAAGATTGGGGATTTACGAAGTGCTTTTATTTTCAGGTTTTTGTTTGAATTAAAGTACTCCATTGAGATGACAAGAAGGGGTGGTAGAAACTCCCATTCTCGGTCTGATGATTTTGCATGGCAGTGCAGTTGAGGGTTTAAAGTTAAAGATCAAATGCTTATTTTGTGAAAATGTAGTTAGTGGTGGAATTTCAAAGTTGAAACACCACCTAGCAGGCACCAGGAAAGAAATTGCTCCATGCACAAGCAGAGTTAGAAGCTTACCAGAAGGTATTAAATAACAATGCCTGCAGATGATTGAGAGTATACAGGAAAGGATAACAAAAGGATGATTTCCAGATGTTTGAAGAAGCTGATGATTCTACTATCATTGGAGTTGGATTTACTGATAGTTTGCCTTCAGATGCTAGAACAAAGATTAATAGTAGCAGTTCACGAGCACCTAACAGGAGAAAGAGGGTTGCTGAAGACTTTAGAGGTGGCAAAAGAGGAAGTTCAGGAATGAGTAGAGGAAGAGCTTCTTCTAGCATACATTCATTCTTTCCTCCTTCCACTACACCTGGTGCTCAACCTAGAACTCGTGCTACTATGGATTAAGAACAACTACATGATCAGGCAGACCTTGCAGAGGGAAGATGATTTTATGATGCATGCATTCCATTTAATATACCAAACAGTTTTTACTTTCAAGCAATGACAGATGCAATTGCTAACATTGGTGCATGATACAAGATGCCCTCTTATCAGAAGTTGAGAGGAAAGATATTAGATCAGACCGTCATTGAAGTGCAGCAATACTGTTCGACTTTGAGACAGTCGTAGAAGGAAACATGATGCACTATCATGGCAGATGGATAGACCGATAGGCAATGAAGGACATTACTAAACTTTCTTATATATTATCCCAAAGGACTCATGTTTTTAAGATCTCTAGATATGTCAGAGGAGAGATACATTGCAGAGATCCTACGAGAAGAATTTGATAAGGTTATACAGGAGGTTAGGGTAGAGAATGTAGTACAATTGATTATAGATAATGCAGCTAATTACAAAGCAGTTGGGAATGAGTTAACTGATATTTATGGGACTTTCTATTGGACACCATGTATAGCTCATTGTTTAGATCTCATCCTTGAGGACATTGGTGAGATGGATGAAATAAAGGCAACAACTGAGTGTTGCCAAGATATTACAAAATTCATTTACAACCATGCATTTGTTTTGTGTATGATGAGGAGATATACAGAAGGTACAGAGCTTCTTTGAACAGCTACAACTCGGTTCGCAACAAACTTCTTATTTGTACAGAGTGTGAGACAGAAGCAAGCTTTGAAGATAATGTTCTCTTCAGATGAGTGACAACAATTTACAGAGTTGCCTCAGAATAGAAGAAATAGAAAGTTGAATGAGATTACAGAGACAGTTTTTAGAAGTTCATTTTGGAATGCATGTGTTAGATTGTTGAAAATTACCTGTCCTTTAGTGAAAGTTTTGAGATTGGCTGACAGCGAAGAGAAACCATCTATGCGCTACGTTTATGAAACTATGGATAGGACAAAAGAAGCCATCAGAAATAACTTTAATGGAAAAAAGAGAGATTATATGCCCATGTAGAAAATAATTGATAGTAGATGGAATAAACAATTGCATCATCCTATTCATGCAATAGCTTATTATTTAAACCCATCATTTAGGTACTCAGCAACCTTCAAAAGGGACAGTGAGGTTAATTGAGGAATCATTGATTGTATCGACAGATTAGTCCCTAATGAGAGCATAGCAGATGCGATACATTAAGAGATGGAGATATATGATAATGCTCTTCACTTGATGGGTTTGCCTGTTATAATTCGCAACCGCACTACTATGCGTCCAAGTAAATTGTTTATTTTCATATTTAAGTTGCATCTTACATTACTGTAGATTATGTCTCTAATGTTTGTCTTTTTTACAGATGTTTGGTGGAATATGTTTGGAAGTGATTGCCCAAACCTTAGAGATTTTATAGTGAAAGTCTTAATCAAACCTTTAGTGCAACAGGTTGTGAAAGAAATTGGAGTATTTTTTAACACATCCATACAAAGAAGTATAATAAGTTGGAACACAAAAGACTAAATGATTTAGTTTATATTCGTTATAACATGCGCTTTCGTGAAAGGTAATGTTGTATTACTTTCAAATTTTCAATTCAATATTATTTAACTTCAGTCTTCAATTGTTAATATTATTTACTAATTGTTTATCTTTGTTTGTCGTAGGTAATTAAAAAAAGTAAATAGAGAAGAAAGCCAGTTCAATCTAATAAGTTTGGATAATTTTGATATATTAGAAGATTGAGTTATGGACGACACTGAAGAAAATGCCCTCCTAACTGAAGAAGACATTGCTTGGATTAATTTGGAAGGAGCACAACAACAACATCAAAGAAATGAAGAATTTGATTTTCAAGAAGAAGGTGTCGCTAATGATGATGATGAGGATCTGCAACAAGGAGAAGATGAAGATTATTTAGTTGATGATCCTGATTACAATTTGTAAAATGTAACTGTGTCTGTATTTCATTTTTTGGATTCAAAATATGTAAATTTGGATGTAATTATTCAATGTTGAATGCTCAGTACTAAACTTACATTATATGAATTTAAAGCAATTACTAGAATTTTCCTAATTTGTTTTAATTTTTTTCGAATTATTATTATTTTTAATTAATTTTTACATTATTTTAATATTAAAGTATAATATGATACGATATGCCCATATCGTGGAGCCCAACGATACACGGTACAATATGCGTCAAACAACACGGGTTTGTACCATCATTTAGACGATGGTGATAAGACATTCATCGTGCATGGTATCATTTGCATTTATCTTTGTGTCGATGTTGATGGACAATTTAAATTTCATGATCACACACATGATACACCTTGTTTGTACGATATGGGAGAGTGTCTAGAACTCTCAGAATGTGTCCACCTTTAATGTGCATCATTACTTTTCGGTAGCACGAGCAATGTTATTAGAGATACTCCTGAAAAGCAATGTTTAAAAGCACGAGTCAACAACATCAATGATGGTAGATAAAAGAAGATGGTTGTGTTGGGCATATAACATTTAGCATAAAATTTTGTTGAATTTATCTACTATAGATCCTAGACATTAAACACTTTATTAGGACATGCTCTCCTAGTCGTATATTGTCAAATCTAAATGCAATGAAAAATAAGTAAGGACTTCTAAACGTATGACTTCTACGTCTTGACCCGAATATAGTGAATCAATTACACATTTTTACGTCAAGAATAGGTGTGGGTAAAAAAGTTAGTCTCATTACGTTATTACTAAGATATAGTAAACAAATTACAAAGATAATTTTTATATTTTTAGCATAAACGGATAGAGGAGTACAACATAGATGGATGCATAAATAAAGAAGCTAGTCGTAGATAATAAAGTTCATATTGGTACTTATAATATTATAACATTAACTGGCTAGCTAATGAAGTTAGTAGATACTATGATTAAAAAAAGATCATGTTCTATATTTACAAGAAACAAAGTATGTTGGTGAAAAATAAAGGAAATTGATAATACAAATTTTAAATTATGGTATTCAAGAAAGAGAAACTTGAAATGGAGTTGATATTATTATAAACAAATATCTAAATGATAGTGTAGTAGGCATACAATGGCACAAGGACCGAGTTATTATCGTAAAATTAGTATTAAGAATAGAAGTTTTAAATATAATTTATGCTTATGGTTCCTAAGTAGAACTAAAAGATAGTAGATATTTTTGGAGGAGTTATATAAGATAATTCAAAGAATTCCATAAAAAGAAATAATTTATTTGAGAGGAGATTTAAATAGATATGTGGTTAAAAAGATATTAGGATATGAAGGTATTCATAAAAAGTATGGTTTTAAGGATTTAAACGATGAATGTAAGTAAATTTTAAATTTATATAAAGATATATTTTGAGGATAGTTAATCAACATATACAAAAGATGTTCATGATAGAAATGAAGATATTGAGATGGATGAGTGGTTATGCAATTGAAGACTATATACATAATAAAATTATTTGAAACAAACCGGGAATGACACCGATAAAATGAAGAGAAATCATTTAAAATAGTTAAAACATATGGAAAGACGACTAAAGGAAGCTCTGATATAAGGATATAAAAAACTAGATTGTCAAAATATAAAAAAAAAGAGAAAGACCACAAAAGTATTGAAAGAAAACAATAAATAATGATGTAGCTTATGTCGAGTTAACTCTTAATGAAAACAAATAATCCATATAGCCGGCCACATCTAGTATGAAAAACGGTTTTGTTGTTGTTCTATATAAAGAGTCTAAATTTAGGGGATACCAAAATAAAAAACTACAAATAAACCATCACAATTGTTCGATCTTTGACATGAGTAGTTGATACAATAAAACATAAAACATTTTATGCACACTTTGTATTAAATACAAATTACAAAAATATATTATACTTTTAATTCAAATTTCTGTGATGGATTGTTTGAATTAAATGGTAGAGACGATGAGCTTCTTATGGTTATCTATTTTGATGAGTTTCCTACACTCTCTCTTTATATATATATATATATATATATATATATATATATATATATATATATATATATATATATATATATATATATATATATATATATATATATATATATAAGAAATTCTAGGCACAACATACTCGAAGATTGTTTAGGGAGAAAGCATGAGCTTAGTTGCTAGTCACTGAACTCAATTTTTCATTAAGGGTAAATACTCCTCCAAAAAGAGGAGAAATACAAAAGGTTAGTGTGCTACTGTGCATCTTCAAAAGGCACGGCAACATTCATTCATGACATCGAAAAATAATGAGTTGGTGCGAATGAGCAGTGATAAGCAAGATCATGTTTTCCTAGCGAGCAAACGGCCAATTTCAATTTCTCTGCCCACACCCAAGATGGGGCATACCAGCCACCTGATTTTGGCGTCAATGACGACGTTCATTTATGATGAAAGAAGAGGGGGATACTTTTACAAGAACAAATCAGCATTCTCGAAAAAATTACAGAGTTGTGGCTGCTGCTAAAAGTTGAAGAGAGTATATATGAAGAGGAAACACCATGCTGGAAACGCAATTAATTTTAGTGCAGAAATAAAGGTGATCAGCAACCCTCACAAAGGGGGGGAGCGTGAATCAGTGTCGAAGTCAAGTGCTAAAGATGCTTACTACCTCTAGTAAACCAATTCCAACTCTTGATGTTTAAAAGCATATAGATCTTGTCCACCAATAGATGGTATAAGCGACCCCTTCATACAATAAACCGATTTTCTTTTACTTTTATTCTATCCTTGAAATATATCAAAATATGTGATGCTTCTTCATCCAGTTCCTTCCATTCAAACATTTATGAAAAAAACTATGGTACTTAATAAACTTAATCTCTTCATGCAACTAATAGATGTATGGGTTTCAATACAAGTGTATCAATAAACTTTCAAATTCAATAATACAATGTCGCCAGAACCTGCACTGGAGGGAAGCCGGTCCTGGTAATGTCGACCAGTAGGCCCCTCTTGGCTCTTACCAACATGTGTAGAAGGCTTTTCTCAAAATCAAGTATTCACCTTGTCCCTGTCCTCGCTAAAGAAAACCAGCCAGAGCTGGTTTGAGGTAACTGTCAGGTCATCACCAGAAGGATCGCCAGACAGTTTATATCTTGTCCATCTGCTCGACGCATAGTGGCCATGTGACAACGAAATCACAAAACAAGCTCAACTTCACGTCACATCAGCAATTGCATGGGCCTGACTCTCCCACGAAACAGTCCTAAATAGACCCTCCTCAACCATTTCGATAGATAAATACCCCTACCTCTAAGAAAACCTTTGCATTTCAACTAGATCCATAAACAGCGTGTGTCAACTGAATAAAGAATCAGAAATAGTTTTTTTTCATTAGTCATCTGCAAATGAATAAAACACTACTCTGCTCACAGACTGCCTATGTTTTGCTTGGCTTACCGTTGGCATTCACTAGGTTGGTGTTTTCCGGACTCCAGTCACCATTCCAAGGGGCGAGTGGACCTGCACTTGGACCTCCATGAATCTGCTTCTGCAAGTGCTCCAGGCTTGCAACCCGTTGCAGAGATTCCGTGCATTCAGTCTTGCCTACCAAACCATGAAGATTTCCACACCCATTATTGACGTCTGAGATGCCATTATTCAACCCCTGAACATGAACCGGCTGATAGAAGTGTTTTGACTCGTCTTGCACCGGCATAACAGGATCTGCTGTGTTATCTGATGGGCTGCCGGAGAATTGCATGCTTGCCGATGACAGGTCCAACATTGTTTGAAACAGAGGAACTGACCCCACACCAGTAACTCGCTTCACAGTCTCTTCAGCCATCTTGACCTGAGGAATACACATGACAACCATTAAGGCCAAGGATGAAACACCTAAGAAGAAACCTGATCTCAACAAATTCAATCTCAAGTCTTTGATCCCAACGAACAAACGATGACCTAAACAAGAGGCAGCATCATGAATTCGTCCTAGTCACAATAGAACTTGCCTTCGCTCTCAACGTTTCAACATCTGCTTTTAAAATTCTATTATCCACGGCTGCCTCATTGTACTTCTGGCTGATACCTGTAAGTCGCTTCTGCAATGATGAGTTATCGACCCTCAACTGTGATACCTGATAATTACATTTGAAAGACGCCATTAACACAAGAAATTAACGGAAATAAAATGGCAGAGAAATGGCAAGAGAAAAACCTGTGTCTCAAGGTCACCTAGATGAGCTTGTTTTCTTCTTCGCGAGCGCCTTGCAGACTCTCTATTTGAGATCATCCTGAAACAAGTACCTGATTTAGTATAGTGAACCACTGATATCTTTTTCTTTTCTTTTCTCTAATTCATGTGAACCCTCAATGGGTTTCGAGTGAAGACCCTTTCATTTCTAATAGCTCAGTTCAGCGTGAATGCAATTCTACATAGATATCAAAGGAGAGCTTCATTTGTCAACAGCTCGAACAGTTGGCTAGTCACCAACATCTAAACAATTAAAGCTAATGCCATCTTGCAGAAACAAATCTGCATTCTAACATATTGTAGTAGCTGATGCTGATCAACTGAAAAATGTCAGCAGTTGAACTATGAATATAATTAAGAGAAAGGAAGCAACCTTCCATAGTAAAGTTCATTGGGCTTAAGGGACTGGAACGTGTACGCGAGGACTCACTACCCAGAGTGGCATCTGGTAAAAATCCGCTTAAACCCAACTAGACTATAAAAATGAAAATGAATTGGCTCTGAACATTTTTAACCATGAAAACAATCTTGGCAGACTATTCAGGCCTTCTTTCTGAACATTGTGAACCTTACAAAATTATGCCCCTCATAGATCAACATAAGTTTTCATTGGTTTAAGAACAATACGTTCTTGAAAGCCTTATCCAACAGAGAGCTTTAGGCTTTTCATGTTATTAAGATCGATAACAAATAAAGTTGGTATTTTTCCTGCACCGGAGCATGAAATAACTAAAGTTGAGGAGATACAACTTACTGAATCCCCATTAAAACAACATTCATTGAAGTGATATTACCAGAAGCTTGTCTCATAGTGAGATCCGAATATCAAGCATGTCCTAAGGAGATCATTACCTTCGTATTCGTTTTGCATCAGCAAGATCCATTTTCTCATTCATCTCAATCTCCTCTTCAGGTTCATCATCATCATCTGATTGTTCTCTCGAGGACCCACTTCTAGTTACTTTAACTTGAGGAACTTGGTCTTTCTGAAGCAGAGGCAAGGACGGAATGCCAACAGGGCCGGCAACTCCATTATCTTGACTCCTTGAGGGGCCTGCATAAATTCTTAAAAGAGAAACCTCAAACCTGATGCACAGAGCAGCCTTCAATTGTCTAACATTTTACAACAGTAGGACCTAGCATAGGAAGGATGTAATCATCCGTGTTATCAATAGTGGTTAGTGTGCTGGTAGTGATGGGCCCAAATATAGTGGTAAAAGAGATATAGCTAGGATATAACGGATTTGGCAATACACTCTTATTAAAAATTAAAATATATATAATGAGTTATCTATTTTTTAACATGAATTACAAAAATTATGAGTATTGCTTTGGGGCGTCCCCGCCTAGCGACGTGCTGCAAAGCCCAAATGCACTAATAAGTAAGCAAGGGCCACTACATTTTCGCCCGAATGTAGTAATAAGTAAGCAAGGGCCACTACATTTTTGCCCGAATGTAGTGAATCAATTGCAAAGAGGGTTCCCACATCATGGACGGGTGTGGGTAAAGAAGTTAGTCCCGCTACATTGTCGCCCGAAAGTAGTGAATAATTTTCAGAGAGGGTCTCTGCATTTTGATTATGGACGGATGCGAGGGGTAAGGAAGCTAGTCCTAGATAATAAGATTTGTATTGGTTCTTGGAATATCGGAACATTATCTGGTAAGCTAATGGAGGTGGTAGATACTATGATTCGGAGCAAGATTCATATTCTATGTTTACAAGAGACAAAATGGGTTGGAGAAAAAGCAAAGGAGATAGAGGATATAGGTTTTAAATTATGGTACTCAGGTAAAGAAAAAGCTTGAAACGGAGTTGGTATTATCATAAATAAAGATTTAAAGGATAGTGCAGTAGACATACAACGATATGGTGATCGAATCATGATGTTGAAATTAGTGTTAGGAGTAGAGGTTTTGAATATAGTTTGTGCTTACGCACCCCAAGTAGGACTAGAAGATAGTATAAATACAACTTTTTTGGAAGAGTTAGATAAGGTGATTCAAAAGATTCCACAAAGGGAGATGATTTGTTTAGGAGGAGATTTAAATGGACATGTCGGTAAAGAGGCATTAGGATATCAAAGGATTCATGGAAACTTTGGTTTAGGATATAAATGAGGAAGGTAGGGAGATTTTAAATTTTGCTATGGCATTTGATCTCTTTATAGTCAATACAATCTTAAAAAAACGAGATGAGCATTTAATTACTTATAAGAGTGGCTTATCACAAACACAAATTGATTATTTTATTTGTAGAAAAAATGATAGAGCGTGTTGTAAAGATTACAAGATAATTCTAGGAGAAAGCTTAACCACCCAACATCGATTTTTAGTTATGAATTTACAAATAAAAAAATGGACAAAGAAAAAAAGAGTGCATCGAGCTATTCGGACTAAATGGTGGAACCTCAAAAGCGAGAAAGAAGATATATTTAAACAGTAAGTCCTTCAAGGAGATGTTTGGAATTATGTTGGTACACCCTATGATATATGGAATAATATGGCTATACATATTAGGAAAGTGGCGAAAGATGTGTTAGGTGTATCCAAGGGAGGTGTACCGGCACAAAAAGAAGCTTGGTGGTGGAGTGAAGTAGTGCAAAATAAAATCAAGGCAAAGAGGACATGTTACAAATTACATTATGCTAAGAAAACTGTAAAACTTTAGAGGCTTATAAGAATGCAAAGAAGGAAGCAAAAAAGGCCGTGAGTGAAGCAAAAGCTAAAATTTGAGAGGATTTATATAAAAAACTCAACTCAAAAGAGGGTGAAAGAGATATTTTTAGGATAGCTAGGGTTAGAGATAAGAAAACTAAAGATCTTAATTATGTTAGATGCATCAAAGAAGAGGATGAAAAAATTCTAGTGGCAAATGATGATATAAGAAATAGATGGAAAAACTATTTTATAAGCTTTTTAATGAAAATAAAGATGTTAGTATTAGCTTAGGAGAGTTAGCCAAATTAGAAAAGTATATAAACCACAATTTCTACCGACGTATTCAAAAGAATGAAGTCAAAGAGGCTCTTAAACATATGAAGGGTGGTAAATTGGTAGGACCAGATAATATTCCTATAGAAGTTTGAAAAATACTAGGAGAAATAGGAATCACTTGGCTTACAAGACTATTTAATAAAATATGGAAAAACCAAAAGATGCCCGAGAAATGGAGAGCATGTATACTTATACCCATATATAAGAACAAAGGAGACCAAAAGATGCTCGAGGAATGGAGGTATCAAGTTAATGAGTCGTACTATGAAATTGTGGGAAAGAATTATCGAACGTAGGTTAAGACAAGTATCAAGTACAACAGAGAACCAATTTGGATTCATGCCAGGCATATCTACTGTTGAAGCAATTCACCTTTTGAGACGTCTTATGAAACATTTTAGAGCAAAAAAGAAAGACCTTCACATGATATTTATTGATCTAGAAAAAGCTTATGATAGTGTACCGAGAGAGGTTCTTTGGAGAACTTTGGAAAAAAGAGGTATCCCATTGACATACATTAACCTTATAAGAGACATGTATGATGGTGCAAAAACATGTGGGAGGACTCATGAAGGAATGACAGACTTCTTTGAAGTTAATATTGGGTTACATCAAGGATCAACTTTAAGTCCATACTTATTTATAATGGTGATTGATGAGTTAACAAAACATATTCAAGATGATGTACCTTGGTGTATGTTATTTGCAGATGAGTATTAGTGGAGGAGTATAAGGAAAAAGTTAGTAGAAAATTGGAACTATGGAGAGAAACATTAGAAAGCAAAGGCCTCCGACTTAGTAGAACAAAGACAAAATATATGGAATGTAAGTTTGATCATTTGGTTACCTCAGAGGACAGAAATTAAAATTGACACACATTGTATCCCCCAAAAGGAAAGTTTTAAATATCTAGGGTTAATTTTTTAGAGTGATTGAAGAATTGATGGAGATGTTACGCATAGAATTAATGCTAGTTGGTTAAAATGGAGAGGAGCATCAGGTATTCTTTGTGATAAGAAGATACCATTAAAGTTAAAAGGTAAATATTATAGAGCAGTAATTAGGCCTGCCATGTTTTATGGTTCTGAGTGTTGCGCAGTTAATCATCTGTGTGTGACAGAAATGAAGATGTTGAGATGGATGAGTGGTCATACAAGAAAAGACCGTATATATAATGAAGTTATTAGAAACAAATTAGGAGTGGCACCAATAGAGGATAAAATGAGAGAATATCGTTTAAGATGGTTTGGACATATAGAAAGAAGATCAAAAGAAGAACTTGTAAGAAGGTATGAAAAACTAAACTTGGAAAGTATTAAAAGAGTTGGAGGACGACCACAAAAGTGTTGGAAAGAAACAATAAGGAATGATCTAGCTTATTGTAAGTTAACTGCTAACATGGCACACAATAGGGATCTATGGAAACAAAGAATCCATGTAGCCGACCCCATCTAGTATGGGAAAAGGCTTAGTTGTTATTGTTGTATCTATTTTTTACAAATTAAAACATATATCCACAATAATCATAATTATGAATCAATCTAAACAAACATTTCTATGCAAATATAATAGCAAAAAAAATTAAATAATTAAAGAATGTACAATAGAATCAATTGGACAACATGGACAATTTCCACTTGAACTAGTTGCTACTAATGATGATTCCATATCTTACTGTTGGTCAGAGTTTACAATAAGATCAATCGGAGACATTTAGAAATTGAAAGTAAGAAGCAAATCAATGAAAAAAGTAAAAGGGACAATGAAGTTAAAGTAACAAAATATAAAATCTCAAGATGCATTGTTGCACTTTTGCACTTGCTTGCATTAAAAAGAATAAAACACGAACAATGTCAATACACCTTAAGAATTCAGATATTTAATAAAATTAAGAAATTAATGCAGCAAGAGCCAAAATCTTTCTCCCTAACAAGCAAAACTTGTTGTAGTGTAGTACAGTGGAAAAATAAGAACTTGAAGCAGCTTCAATTAAAAAGAATATGTACCAAGGCAGCACTTAGTATGAAACTAATTCAGAAAGCATAATGAAAATAAGTCATGGTGAAACTAACTCAGTGGGGTAACTAGAGAAAAGAAGAAAACACAGTAGGTGGGAGAACAAGAAGAAAGAATGAAAGGGAAAAGAAGAATGAAAAAAGAAAAACAAGAGACCAAGACTCACATTTTCTTATTTACAAAAGGAGGCCAAGGCCCAACACACACAGATGCACCCCCCCCGGGAGTCGGACTCCCCACCAACAGAAAGGGCATCAGAGCACCTTGTGATGGAGCTAAGAGCTACTGCTCCTTTTTCATGAGAGAAAGAACAGGGATCTAAATAGAATAAGAAGAAAAAAGAAGGATGGAAAACAAAAAAAAGAGAAAAAATTGGAAAATCAAAAGAGAAAAGGTAAAGGGACCTTTTCCGGCAGCCATCATCGGCAGTGGTTGTGGGCGACGATGTGTGCATGGTTTTTCAGAAGTTGCACGTAGGAGAGAGAAAGAGAGCTCAATGTTTCTCTCATAATTAGGGTAAGTTTTAAGGTTTTAACTTGAAACAGATAGGTCGACCCATATCCATATGGGTATATATGTTAATGACAATCGGTCTTAGTGCCACAATTTACATTTTTTAGGTCCTACCATTAAAAGCCATCTGTTATAGCCAATGTTATAAATATAGTATCGTACGATACAATACATGATACGGGTGTATCGGTACCTGAACCGATATGATTCAAGTACATGTATCGCAATAGACATGTATCACACCCATATCGCAACATATCATACGATACATTGCGATACGAGTATTGTATCATACGATATATCCCGTATTGCACGATACGGGGTATTACGATATATGATGATTTGTTTATGATTTTTTATTTTTCAATATTTATCGGTGCCCTATATAATACGGGTACCGATACATTAATTACAACATTGGTTATACCACCCTAATGGGTGCAAAAATGCTAAAGCACGCTACAACGGACACTATAGCATTCTATTAAGTGCATAGAACAGTCCAATACTAAGCAGGTAGATTTGGGCAGCTTAACAAATTGAGTACTTTAAGATCTTCAAAATACAATGGATGCTAAGATATTATCTCTAGGAAAATCCCGAGAAGGCCACATGTTAACTTGTTTTAACATGCATCTATATACTATGTTAGACAGGAGAAGTTAGATTTCTTCCCGTCCTTCTAAAAAGTCTTCATTTTTCTTTCTCTGTAGATAAACCAAATCATCTAGACATGGTACCTCTTTGTCCTTTTTTCTTGAAGAAAGGAATATACTGTATCTTTTGCATCATTACATTTCCTACCAATAGCAATAATATTATTAATTATACTGCTGTCAGTGATAATCACCGCAAATATTGATATCATAAATATTGAATGTCCATGTTCTGCGTTGGTTTAGGAAGACTTTCAGGAGTCAATATGAAGTAAATCCATTAATAGAAAGGAAAGGTTCTTGAATAGTTCTCAACACATTTTTTATCCCTTACCAACCAGGTCCCGGAGATTTTATGGAAAGAAGCTCCTCACTTAACATGTCCATCACGTGGAGGCTTAGAGAAACAATTATCAACTATGACTATGGGGCTCTACCTTGCCAAACAGCCCTTCATTGAGAACAATTTATCCATGAATAGAGCCAAAACCTACTTGAACCTTCAACATCAGGCATCTTGTTATACATTTTTACACCTAAAACAATTAAAACACAAGCAAAACTAATTGGGCATATAGACAACTCGTTATTGTACAAAAAGCTCTACCTTTACCAGAAGACTGAGAACAGAATTCAGGTTCTTTTAAATCCTGGTGCCCATTAACAGCCAGAGAACTTTCATGTGACTTTACACCTGATGCCTGTCAAATGTTAAAAGCCCTTCAGACATTGTTTTTTTGCACAGCACAGATGATAAGTCAACAAGTTTGTTCATTTGCAAAGGGCGAATTCATAGTTCATCTATAATGGGTAACAATGGTGCCCAAGCCTTGGATGTGAAAATTATGGTAATCCAGAGCTGATCAACAACGACAATGAACACTCATCTGAGTCATGCAGAAGATTTCATCAGAAGTCAACAAACACAAGAAGCAACATCCTTTGCACTTTGTTTTCCATATAATTTACTAGATGCACTTTGACGGAATATACTACAGAAATCAACATTTCAAAAAATAAGATGAAGAGCATAGCCAAAGACGCTGAAATTATGACGCTGCATATATTAAAAGAGAAAAAATATTGTTCCAAGGTCGATCATGAAGGCGTGCTCAACCTGAAAGGGTACTTTCATAAGATCTTCAGATAGATCAGGATCCAACGTGATACTTTAAACTGCAATTCTAAAAGGCAACGAATCCGGTACCAATTAATTGGAGGAAAATGAAAAGAATCACATGCAAGGCAAAAGGACTACAGATCCATAGAAAAGATCGTCCCAAAGTTCGCAAAATCCAGAACACGCAAAAAAATCAACAAATTCACAGAGAAAAGGCCTTATACACACATTCCAAATACCTAAAAAGGACAATAATCTCATTCAAACACCCTTACAACAAGCAAAATTCTCTAGTGAGGCGCATAACCATAAAAAACCAGAGTAAGAACCCAAAATGCCCCCAAAAAACAAACAAAAACAACAAGACAACGAAACCAAAGCCCTCAATGACTCGGTCAGGGCAATATTTTCTTCATTTGACGACAAGATTTCAGGAAATAAATGAGACGAAGGGATTTCATTATTAACTGCAAAAAGGAAATCACCTCCAACAAAAATGAAAATCGGACGAAAAAAAAAATGAAACAGAATTGAAATGAAACGCACCCTGACAAGAGCAACCGCAGCGCAGGCCAGATCCAGACGCTGCTTCAGAATCGCTTGGTACAACGGCGTGTCCATCGGAGGAGAAACCCCCGGCGCCGCTGCCGCCGGCTTCTCCCGCTCGAACGTACCGTTCGCAGCGGCTCCGCCTACTCCTCTGTTAGCGCGAACTCCGACGGAGGAGGCAGCGGCGGCGTCGGTCTGCGGGGAGGAAGAGGAGGCGGCGGGAGAGTCCTCTTGGTAGAATCTCTGCAGCAACAACTCGGAGGAATTCCGGTTCAGACCGATAGGGTTTTCGGTCCAGAACGAATCGGAGATACCCTCCACGGAGCAAACCCTATCCATCCATCCCACATTCCCTTCTCTCCGATTCATCTTCTCTCTCCGTCGTCGTCGTCGTCGCCGGAATCGGAACGAGAAAAATCCGTCAGCGCGAAAACGGGAGGGGACAAAATCGCCCAGGGCGAGCGATTTTATCGGTTAGGAGCCTATTCCCTGATTGTCTGTCGTTATTGTCTGAATACCATTTTTACTCTTAGACTTTAACATGAAGATGGGGCCCACCTCAAGAGTTGGAGTACTCCCTTATATTAATAATTTAACAATTAGCAGCCGCCCTCTCTTGATTCTACGTGCGGTCGATCGCGTCTTAATGTCGTTCATTTCGGGTAGAAGTGTCCCGAACATGCTTGACTAGAAAACCGGATCAAGTTCAGTGTTCACCCAGGTCGGGTGCGGGTTCTCTCAAAGTGACTGTAACTTGACCCGAAAGAGTGTGTATATATTTATGTATATATAAAAATAGGGAGAGAGAGATTTAGGGAACCCACAAAAACACAAAACCATAAAGATCCATTATTTTTACCGGTATGATCAATAGTAAATATTTGAGTTAAAAAAAAAAGTAAGTACTTCTTATATGTTGGGTTTATGTTAAATGATTTCTGTTTTACAACTTCAACCATTCATCTCAAAAATAAATTGAATGGTTATCATGAGTTTCTTGTCGTTCTCTATTTTTATCACCTTAACGTTTTCCTAATGAATGGTTTATGTTTAAGCTGTGTCATTTTATCCTGTAAGAGAGAGAACACGAACGGGTTGTTTGTGTTACTTTTGGTAGACACATACAACGACTTTTTGGACTGTGTTTTTAAAACTTTTTCTTTGGTGTTACTCAATAGCAATTTTGCGTTGTGTTCGGATATGTCCAGAGTGAATTGGATATACAAGTATGTACTTTTCTCGGGCTTTGATATTTTAAACTATAACACGATGGTGAAAATTGTGTTTCGAGTTTGTGTATTGAGTGATTCGGAACTGAAACGGACCCGTATTCTACTGTCCAATTTACGAGTGGCAATTTCATTTTTACAGAATTTATATTTGATAAAATGTAACAAAACACTATAAAAGCATACCAATAATAGGATACAAATACGTAGTTTGAAGCCATATTAAAGTGTATAAAGATACAAATTACTATTTTATTTTTAAAATAAATGCTAATATGACGTTAGATGAAGCTCAATGATAACCTACCCGTAGAGGACTAAAAAAAAAAGGTAAGCATTTTTCATTGTTTTTGGGAAAGAGAGAACTAAGATAAATAAAAAAAGGGAGAGAGAAAAAAAGGAGACCAATAAAAACATATTTTACTTCCTTAAAACAAAATCTAAATCGATCTGCTCCGTTCTTCAGTTCAGCCGAAAATCTCTATACCGATTTGGAAAGGAACAAAGTAAAGTGTGTTCTACTCTATTTGACCGTTTTTTAGTTTTCTTTCTCTAAATATAAAATCGAAGAAGATGAAGGAAGAGGGGTTTTAAGAGGAAACAAGGTTTTAGATTAGGAAACTTATGTAAAATGTGGGAGTCCACTGCCTTCAACCATCACGTTCGGTGGTGTTCACCAGTTGCAGAGAATAGTCGGTAACCGACAATCGGTTGTCGTCGGTTTTGCCAGTCCCCCACAATGACTTCACCTTCCCCTCGGTTGGCCTCTCTGGACCTCTCATTCTGCTTTCTATTCTTTTTCTTTTCTTTTCTTTTTTCTCTCTTTGATTTAGTCATGCAAAAACGAGAAAATCAGATATTACATAGTTTTTTATTTTTTATGAGAAAATCAGGTATTACCTAATTTTGAATGTTTTCAAAAACTAACCTGATTTTCAACAAAATTGCGATTGGTGCCGTAGTTTTTACCCAAAATCATCAGCGGTTTTATGAAACCTCTTTAACTTTTTGTGAAGTTTTTAGAAATTCAAAAATATCAGACATTTAAATTATGATTTTGTTCATTCCGTATTTTGAAAATTTACACTTTTGTCCAATCCTTGATTCTAAAATTACTAAAATATCATGTTTATAAATTGACTATTATGCCCATCCCTCTTACAGTAAATTTCATAATCATACTAGGTTGTACTTTTACTATTCTACCCTTGTGATCTTCTTTAAATTATGCTTGACTGGAAATTTATAACTTTATCCTTTATCTTTTTTGAAATTCTAGAACTTGTTTAAATTCTTTTTTCTATTTAAACTTCGGTTATTTTCCTGGATGGTGCCTGCAACCTTTATGGTATTCTAGTGAGGTGCTTAGAATTATTTGCAGAATAATATATGTTGTTTTCTATTATTCTTGTTTAGTGTCTGGCTAGCTAATCTTAATTGTTCCTTAAAATTATATTTAATTCATATTATGTGTTACTTGTTTAGTGTTTCCTACTTGAAACACATAGACTTTCTAATTCTTATTTTTGTCAAATATATAAAATAACTACCACAATATATGTTTCCGAATTGAAAAAGACAAAAAATTGAACGGCCTAAACTTCCAAATCTAAAAATAGAATTTTATTGGTTTTAACCCTATAGGGTATTAATTATGTTTTAAGAGAAACTAAAATATCACCTAAACCTAAAACATGAAAGGAGGAAATAACTATTTACTAAATCTTTGAAAAGGATCACTCGATAGCCCAAACCAGTATGTTTATGTATATGGATGACAATTTAATTAAGATATTTAAGGAATACAAAACTGCAAAAGAATTATTTGACTTAGTAACTGCAAAATATGATACTATAACCAAATTAAATGTTCAACTACTCTTTTAGAAATACAACTCTCACTCAATGAAGGAATGAGATAATATAGTCGAACACGTAAATCAAATAGTGGTTATGGTGAGGGACCTCACTGAAGCCAAATCAATAATTCTGGATCCTATACAGATATCAACTATTCTAAATAGTCTTTATCACTCTTTAAATATGATAACCACAATACCTAGGTTGGGACATGACTTCATCCTTTCTAAACTCCCTCTCAAATGTGTTATTGAGTAATAATATATGAATAAAACCAAGAAAGAAAAAAATAAATTAATATCTACATGCTCTTTTTACTATCAATACACCCACATTTTAAAATACTCAACATGCTCCTGCAATAATTTATCTCTCCTCTCCAGACTCAATTTTGGTAATCCCTTCTTTTTACTCCAACGATGGTTATTTTATTTATTGAGTTATTGTTGCTTACTTCGCAACCAACGAGTACCTAATTAGTTCCTTCTAAACCTCATCATAATCAAATGAAAAAAGAAAGAAAGAGATGATTGATTTGGTCGATTTTTAGATTTTTCTTGGTTTAGAAAGATTTATTCTTAGTAATATCTTTGTATTTTATAGGTTTGTCTTGTTTTTTGAGTTTTTTCTATTTTGAATATTGTTGAATGGTTTTGAGTCAAAGGATTTGCTTGTCGGAATTTTGATTTGAAACGCAGCACAGGCGCGCTTAGCCCATGTCTCCCCTTCAGGAGGAGATGTCGTTCGACTTCGTCTCTTCCTTAAGGAAGGGTACCCTTATCTCATGTCTCTCTTAAGGTGTCATCTACTGAACCATATGTTATGCTTTGAACCTTATATCCCTTTATATATTGCAAAATGACAAACAAATAAACTGAAAGCACTTATAATGGAATCGATTTTAAGAAGATGATAACTGATCAAAGTATTTATTATATTGAGACTAAGGAGACTGGAAGTTATTGTAGTGTATCAGATGATGTATTATTTGACTGGTTGGTCGAGAAAGTAGAAGAAATATTTGTTGATTGTGACGGTGATTGACTTAACTATTCACTCGTATTTGCGACAAACGATGTATTTAGCAATTATAATAAACTTGTTGAGTATGTAAGAAATGTTGGAAGGAAGGATAATATTGTTATTGTTATTCTTTGTTTGAAGAGTAAAGGCATAATAAGTAAGTTGAATGTAGTTAATGGGAAACAACTACTCTCTAGGCTTATATCTTTAAGGTAATAATTTGGCAAGGAGATTGAGCGGATCTAAGTACAATGTAACAAAGGACTTTACAAAAAGTTATTATAAATCGAAGCATATTTTGATACATTTGAAGCGGGTTGATGAGGAAAATGTGAGTATGTCAAGACATATTTATAATGTCTAGATGAAAATTATGAAGGAAGATAGGGGTTCTCAAAGTGTTCCGTAACAACTACTATACGATCTAAATACTTACTAATATAATACATGCCATTGTAAAATCCCTGATATAGATACTATCAATGATATTATATTTGTGCATCCTCATTCTTTGCAACTATTACATATATTAACACAAATATTAGAATTTAATAGAACATATAAGACAAACATATAAGTGTTTCACTTTTATTTTCTAATGTTTACCATAAATAGTGTCTAATAGTTACATATACTTCATATTTTGCAGGTATAAGACATCTTTCCTTTAGGTTGTCAGGTTTACATCAACCTCATATAACTTCTCTTTAGGCTTCACTTTTATAAGTGTGAAAAAAGAAGAGAATTATGTTTGGGTGTTGAGGTGTGTGAGAGACTTCTACGCTCCAAACAACTTTTCACATGTCATTTAAATAATATTTTAGATGTGACTCACTTTTTATGTAGATGACATATCATAAAAACTATTAAACCATTTTTTATCAAATTGACAAGAAATTAAGAGATGATGAATGTGTTTGGTGTAAGTTGGAGAAATGTTGTCTACTAAGTAGATGAAAGCAATTACAAAGAGATAATGGAGGTAATTAGAAAACTTTTTTACTATACAATTATGTTAAAGAGCAGTGGTTGGACCCACGTAAAGAGAGAATTGTATCAGTATGAATAAATAAAATAATTCATTATGGTACTCATAAAAGTAATAGGTATGTGAGATTAATCACTAATGCACATTTTTGAAACTTATAATGATTGTATATTAATAGTTGTTAGGGTGAAAAGTGTACACGTAAGGTTGAAAGGATTACTCGATAGATCAATTGGAAGATTTGATATAAATTTAAAACAACTATATTCATTGATAGAGTTAAAGATTATAGAATTTAAGAAGTCATTTAAAGAATTACGAACCGTCACCATGCATTACATTAATATAACAGAAGATCTTATAGCAAACTTTTAGATAAGAGTATCACGATATGTTATTAACTTAATTATAAGAGAGTACAATTAAGTGAAGATAGTAGGTTTAGACCAAAAAATATGTTATTGTATATTGCGACATTCACATGATCTAATGTGTACTCACAAGATCAACTTTCTCTTTAAATACAATGAATCAATACAATTATCAATAGTTAATATATTTTGAAAGAAGCTAGATATTGAAGAGAACACTCCATATATTATCAATCACGAAGAAGAGGCTAAAGAAATATATATCATGGAGACCGTTAAGAGGAAGTTAATAAATCATCTATAGCAAGATGAATTTATTAAGATGTTAGATGAGTAATTGAGTCTTGAGTACACCACCCTATAGAAGCCACCCATTTGTCATCTTTAAAGGAAACCATATATCAGATCTATGATGAGGGATTTGTTAGCTTGAGAGTATATGAACAAGAATAACTCTCTTAGAGGAAGACATGACGTACACATGGTCGAGGGCAAGAGGTATCTCCTAGGTTGGTCGTTCTTCTTTGAGGAGTTGTGAGCAAATATCAACTATTGATAAGAGCATTTTGAGGCCGCTAGACATTGAATTGACATATGAGACAATGACACCACACTTTATACGTATTTTTATAAATGTTTGGTTAAATGTTATTGAAGATAAAAATTATGGGTATCGAGTCATTGATGGACTTTCGAGATAAGGGGAGGAGTAATGGCATGAAGCTCGTAGAGAGTACTTCAAGGAATTGGTACGTAGGCATGACACATATTCATGAGTTTTTATAGACAATGGTAGTGTTGATATTGCTATCCATTATATTGTGTATATAAAAGATGAGTCTTATCCTAGTAATTATTGAATGTTAATACTATACATGGTTCAGTCATTGCTACTCGATGAAACATAACATTGATATTCTTCTCTACGATAGGGTCGACAACATTTATGTTGCTAGTATCAAATACAAAGTAGTCAATTGTGAGGGATGTGTGGTACATGTCAACAACAACAACAACTAAGCCTTTTGCATACTAGACGTGGTCAACTACATGGATTCTTTGTTTTCACGGAGCCCTAGCATGTGTCATGTTAGCAGTTAACTCATAATAAGCTAGATCATTCTTTATTGTTTCTTTCCAACACTTTTGTCGTCGTTTTCTTCCTCTTTTAATACTTTCAAAATCTAGTTTTTCGTACATTCTTATAGGTTCTTCTTTTAATTTCTTTCTATATGCTCAAACCATCTTAAACGATATTCTCTCATTTTATCCTTTATTGGTGTTACTCCTAATTTGTTTTTAATAACCTCATTATGTATACGGTTTTTTCTTGTATGACCACTCATCCATCTCAACATCTTCATTTATGTCACACACATCTTTTATATATGTTGATGATTAACTGCCCAACACTCAAAACCATAAAACATGGAAGGCCTAATTACTGCTCTATAATATTTACCTTTTAACTTTACTGGTATCTTCTTATCACAAAGAATACCTGATGCTTCTCTTCATTTTAACCAACCAACATTAATTCTATGTGTAATATCTCCATCAATTCTTCCATCACTCTTAAAAATTGATCGTAGGTATTTAAAACTTTCCTTTTAAGGGATGCAATGTGTGCCAATTTTAATTTCTAAGTCCTTTGAAGTAACCAAATGACCAAACTTATATTCCATATATTTTGTCTTTTTTCTACTAAGTCGGAAGCCTTTATTTTCTAATGTTTCTCACCATAGTTCCAATTTTCTCTTATCTTTTTCCTTAGACTCTTCCACTAATACAATGTCATCTGCAAATAACATATACCAAAGTACTTCATTTTGAATATGTTTTGTTAACTCAAAAATCACCATTATAAATAAGTATAAACTTAAAGTTAATCCTTGATGTAACTCAATATTAACTTCAAACAAGTCTGTTATTCCTTCATGAGTCCTCACACATATTTTTGCATCATCATACATGTCTCTTATAAGGTTTATGTATGTCAATGGGATACCTCTTTTTTCCAAGGTTCTCCAAAGAACTTTCCTCGGTACCCTATCGTAAGCTTTTTCTAAATCAATGTGAAGGTCCTTTTTTTTTGCTCTAAAATGTTTCATAAGAGGTCTCAAAAGGTGAATCACTTCAATAGTAGATTTGCTTGACATGAATCCAAATTGGTTCTCTCTTGTGCTCGATACTTGTCTTAACCTACGTTCGATAATTCTTTTTCATAATTTCATAATATAACTTATTAACTTCACACCCCAGTAATTCGCACAATTCTGAATGTCTCTCTTGTTCTTATATATGAGTATAAGTGACTCGCTCTCCATTCTTCGGGCATCTTTTAGTTTCTCCATATTTCATTAAATAGTCTTGTGAGCTAAGTGATTCCTATTTCTCCTAGGATTTTCTAAACTTCTATATGAATATTGTCACGTCCTACGGATTTACCATCTTTCATATGTTTAAGAGCCTTTTTTGACTTCATTCTTTTGAATATGTCAGTAGAAATTGTGGTTTATATACTTTTCTCATTTAGCTAACTCTCCTAAGTTAATATTAATATTTTATTTTCATTAAAAAGCTTATAAAAATAGTTTTTCTATCTATTTCTTATATCATCATTTGCCACTAGAATTTTCTCATCCTCGTTTTTTATGCATCTAACAGAATTAAGATCCTTAGTTTTCTTATCTCTAGCCCTAACTATCTTAAAAATATCTCTTTCACCCTCTTTTGAGTTGAGTTTTTCTATATAAATCCTCCCAAATTTTAGCTTTTGCTTCACTCACGGCCTTTTTCGCTTCCTTCTTTACTTTCTTATAAGCTTCTAAAGTTTTACTAGTTTTCTTAACATAATGTAATTTGTAACATGTCCTCTTTACCTTGATTTTATTTTGCACTACTTCACTCCACCACCAAGCTTCTTTTTGTGCCGGTATATCTCCCTTAGATTCACCTAATACATCTTTCGCCACTTTCCTAATATGTATAGCCATATTGTTTCACATGTCACAAGGTGTACCAACATAATTCTAAACATCTCCTTGAAGGAATGGACTTTCTGTTTAAATATATCTTCTTTCTCACTTTTGAGGTTCTACCATTTAGTCTAAATAGCTCGATGCACTCTTTTCTTCTTTATCCATTTCTTTACTTGTAAATCTATAAATAAAAGTCAATGTTGGGTGGTTAAGCTTTCTCTAGGAATTACCTTACAATCTTTACAACACGCTCTATCTTTTTTTTTACAAATAAAATAATCAATTTGTATTTGTGATAAGCCACTCTTATAAGTAATTAAATGTTCATCTCATTTTTTGAAGATTGTATTGACTATAAAGAGATCAAATGAAATAGCAAAATTTGAAATCTACCTACCTTCCTCATTTATATCCCCAAAACCAAAGTTTTTATGAATACCTTGATATCCTAATGCGTCTTTACCAACATGTCCATTTAAGTCTCCTAAATAAATCATCTCCCTTTGTGAAATTCTTTGAAACACCTTATCTAACTCTTCCCAAAAAACCATCTTTATACTATCTTCTAGTCCTACTTGGGGTACGTAAGCACAAACTATATTCAAAACCTCTACTCCTAACACTACTTGGTATGGTACATGTCATTTTATGGTATTTAGGTATTTTATTTATTCAATTATTTATTAATTCTTTCTTGGGCTAATAATTTTCGTAGATGCGCATGATCGATGGTTTTTAAATGTTTCCTATCTTTCCCACATGGCAACGATACCGACATGAAAGCATTGAAAATTGTCATACTTTATTTAATGAATGTATCGAGTTGTATATACAAATGAGAGACATGACATTGAGAACGATGATTAACTGTTATTCATAGTTTTTATATGTTATTGTTTTTCAATTTAAATGAAAGCATGATTTTATTATAGTTATGTATATTAAGGACAAAGAGTGAATAAAAAAAATTCTTTACAAACTTCATTTACATATAAATGTATTTAATGATATAAAAGAACATCCCAAATACAAACCCATTACAAAATGTCATGCATCCTCATATATGGTCAATCGATATACTCATTGGCAGTATTGTTCATATGTCTCTAACAACTCCAACAATGAAGAGCCACATGATAATAGTCATGGCACAACTGACTAATAGAATCTCTAAACTGATTGATAGAATCTTTTAAAATAAATTGATTCATTCGAGTAATGTATCATTATATGTATAACTTGTCGTACTCATGAGGATACAGTGCTAGGCCACCAAAGTGCTTAAGCTCAAAACAATATTAGTGTTGTATCATGTGGTTGATACTATACCGTATATGTATGGGGCTTTATAGGTCTATTTGCAATGGAGAACCTTATCAATGAAACTGTGATGCATTGACAATGGTCGAACTATCAAACTAAATGATATGACATATATGGTTCCACAACATCTACACAGATAATGCATCTATGGTATCTTGACAACTTATATGAATTATAATTTGAGTATTTTGTAGAACTATATGAGATTGCATGTGACAAACATTTCCCATCTATCGACCTATTCGTAATTTCTCATCTATCTATTATGGTCACATGCTAACTCTGAAAGTTGAGAAATACCTATAAATCCACATCTATAATTAAAATATATAACTTATTAAATTGTGAAAATGATTATATGGAAGATATTGCAAAAAGCAACAATAGTTTAAGTTTTTAACTTGAATAAAGAAGTATATCTACTAAGTTATTATGATTCAATACAAATAAGCTAATATTGTTGCACCTCAAGTATAATTGTTAATCCTACAAACATTATGTGTCAATAGATGTATGATCGTGATTAACACTCTATCTCTAAACTTATCCTGATATAATATATAAGTTAGTTGATACAATAAATATAATAAAACTTTATTTTTATTATTCGCTACCTTCTTGAAAAATTAGTCTAGGTTTAATCTCTAGTAATACTTTATTAATATTCATCCAAATATATCACTCAAAATGACTTCCTTGCTTGTATCCATCATCTTCTGTGTGAAGGCAACAAGTTGTTCATCCATTAAAAGACCAAATATCTCGTGGACATCTTAAAATGTGATAGTTATTTCACCTTATAGCATGTGGAAGATGTTAGTGTTTGATTGTCAGTGTTCTATAAAAGTACTCAACAATGCATGGTTTATAACTTCATATAACAAACTCGCATGCTCAATCCGCTCATTCCTATCCACAATCTTTAACTCAATTACCAGACCTCACATCCATCCTCTTCACTTTTCATGCTCTGTCAACAGTGTACATTGTATGAGCTATTACCACTTTTTATATTATTTGCAAATTTACATTTAAATACTTATTTGAAATAATGAGTATTGATATCGAATATAAAATTTTACTGAAGTTAGAGATTACCTATTTTTGTGAGGATCTTATAAGAAATATGACCTTCAAAGCTAAGGAGTAATCCTAACATATCAAGAGATCTCTCATCCTCACTCTCTTCAATCTCAATCTCTAAGGTTGACATATCCTCCTCGTTTCATTAAAGGCCAACTTTTGCTACAATATCTTCTTCTCATTATCGTCAATGGATCGTCCTCTGTATAATTCAACATTTTGTCTCATAAATGAGGTAGTGACATTACGCTCTTCTACCCGTATCCTATAAGTCATATCTATATAAAAAAAAAAATTAGTTAATCAAATTGAAACAAGAGAGATGTTCATGAAGCACAATTATATCTATGTGGGAGTCGCATCCTAGGTGCGTCTCAAAATGGGAAAACCCATCAGGTTTTTCAACGAGAAATTGGCTAACAAATCAATCAAAGCAACTTAAAAATGAAAAGAGAAAAACCAGATCGATAACATATCTTGATAAATCAATGAATCCCTCTTTGAATCAACCTTTCTTATCCACTTTTTTTTTCACTCTCTCTCTTTCTCTTGTTCTTTCTTCCTATTTCTTTTCTTCTTCTTTTTTTGTCGGATTTCAATTTGTTCTTTTACTGAAATAACTACAAATCAAGTAATAGGTAATTGGAATAGGCCAAAGAGCAAAGAATGGATGGAGGAACAAGTGAAAATGGACAATGGAGCTAGTTCATGAAAGAGATCAAGTTTTTTTTATTAAGGGTAACTTGGTAATTAGTTAAAATTACCAGGGATATTTTAGAAAATATGAGAAAAAATAGTGTATAGATAATAAAAAGAGTGTATGTATCAATCCTATAAAAAAATGCATATAGATCAAGGTGATATAGGGTCAAGCCCAAGAAACAACTAGAATAAAAGGAAACAAAATAAAAGATTTGGTAAATATAACAAAAAAGATAGCATAATTTCAAAAAATCATATAAACACATTTCTTGGATAAAGTGCTTAAATTATGAAAAGATGAGGTACTTTAAAAGAGTCTCCTACAACTGAAAGGACAATGATAACAACTCTCAACAAGACAGACAAAAGGAGAAGCAAGAGGTGATCGGTGTCATTTATGAATGCCTATATATGAACAGACTTCTTTGTGGCTTGTGGATGGATTCTACAACAACTCGCCACATCTTAAAAGTAAGAAGAGAGCTTTTGACTGAAAAGAATACAAGCTTAGGGAGCATCATGTTTATATGGGCAACAACTCTTTTGCAAATGTCTTGGGTCTTTCAACATTAACACAAGAGGCACCTCAATTATTTTTATCGATATATTGATTATGCTATCTGTTAAGCATAATTTGGTGTTTGTCTCTTGCTAGTCAAGAAAAGGTTCGAGGTTAGGTTTGTCTTAGGAACGGTTATTGTTGAAAAACATAGGCATATTTTCTTTTCTACTTTATTTGATTCTAAACATGATCTATTTAAGTTGAATATTAATGAAAATGAACCTTTTTCTACTTATATTGATTGTGCCTTTATTATTGACATGAATAAATGACATAAAACGCTAGAGCAAATAAGTTTGAATAAGTTGATAAAATTAGTCAGCTTTGACTTATTGCTAAGGTTTTAAAGAAATAATTTTAATAAGTGTGAATCCTATATATAAGGATAAATGACAAAAAAATCATTTCATAAATAAATAATAGGACCACAACTTTATTATAAATCATTCATATATATATATATATGTGTGTGTGTGTGTGTGTGTGTGCAAACCTTTTAAAATAAGATCTCATTGTAGAAAGGTTTATTTTATAATCTTTATAGATGATTATTCAAAATCATGAATATTTATATCTCCTATCACATAAATTTGAGACACTAAAATATTTAAAAAGTATAAGCAAAAAGTTGAAAATTAAATAAGTGTATATAATAAAGTTTTAAGGTCTGATCGAAGTGGTAAATATACCTCTATAGAATTTCTAAAATATTGTAAAGACTTTGGTATTTTAAAACAGAATACCATGCCAAGGACACCTTAATAAAATTGTGTAGCTGAAAGTATAATATCTTATTAAGTTCATGTTATTAAATGTTTTTCTACCTACGGTATTTTGAAAAGAAGTAACTACAATCATGTACATATTAAATAAAGTATCTTATAAAGTTATATTTTCTACATCATATGAGATCTAGTTTGATAGAAAATCATATATGAGTCATTTGAGGAGAGAGGGATCTATTGCCAATGTAAAGATTCTTGATTAGTTTAGAGACAAACTAGATAATAAGTCCTTGAGATATATTTTCATTAGATATCTAAAATGTTGCAAGAGATATAGATTTTATCACAAGGATCTTAATTCAATAAAAGTATGGATATTGAATTCTTAAAAGATATTAAGAGTGACATCTTTGAAAATGATGATGATAGTATTGATGATCCATTGGATCTAGATTCTTCATCATTTAAACTCATGGATAATAATCCAAATAACTTTCCTACACAAATTAAAACTTTAAGTGGACATAACTTTGTCTTACTTAAAAGATTATCATACATATTTCATGGAGCAAAATGTGTTATTCTGATAACTTGATATATCAACAAACTATGAGTTCACCTAAATCATATGAAACTGAGAAAAAGCAATAAATGAGGAAATTGAATCCATTAAGAAAAACCAAGTTCGAGAATTGAAAGATTTGCATAAAGGAAGGAAAGCTATTAAGTAAAAATGAGTTCTTAAAAATACATTTTGATTGAAAAGGAATAAGTTTAAAAATGAGTTCTTAAAAAAATACAAAGTCAATAAGTTTAAAAGGTGAAGTTGATTGAAAAGGAATTTTTGCAAAAGGAGGATATAAATTATGTAGATACATATTCTCTATTACTAAATTTGTATCCATAAAGATTACTTCAGCTATTTTTGAATTTTATTATTTGGATTTATATAAGTTATATGTAAAAACTATTTTTCTAAAAAGTAATTTAGATGAAATCTATTAGCTATAATGATATTTGTTAAAGGCCAAAAAGATAAATTATATAGGTTGAAGAAATCATTATATAACTTTAAACAATCACCTCCTCAATAGTATTTGACTTTTTAAAATGTCATATTAGAACTTAAGTCAATGGTTAAAAAACTTGACTACATTGTATACGTTCGAAACAATGTGAACCACTTTGTCATTCTATCTTTATACGCATATGATATTTTATTGACTATGAATGACAATGAAATGATTATCAAAACCAAATCATGATTGAATTCTAAGTTTGAAATGAAGGATATGAGAGAGAAAGGGTTAAACTAAGGCTGAATATCCTAGTGATAGACAAAATAAGCAAAATGTTTCATATACACAATTTGTTGGCAGTTTGATGTATTTTCCATTATGTACAAGACCTGAATATCAGCTTTCTTCTTGGTCTTTTATGTAGATATCAAAGTAATCCTTGTTAGAAATATTGGGTTTCCATGAAAATAGGATACTCACATGTTGATTTTATTGGTAGTAAAGATGACAAGTCAACCTTTGATCAAATATTCTTATTTGAAGGTGGTACATTTTCTTTGACTTAAAAGAAATAAGATTGTATAGTATTTCATATACAAAAGGTTGAGTATCTTACATGCAGTATGACTATTACTAGTGTCGTTTGGATAAACTACTTTATACGTGATTTAAAGTTAGATATAACCAATGAACTAGTTGTCATTTATTGTGACAATAATACATCAATCACTTTGATTAAAAGTACAACCGATAACTCCAAAAGCAAGCATACAATGGTTAAATACTACTACATTTATAATATGCTTAAAAGAAATGAAATATCTATATCTTATATGCCAACTAATGATATATTGGCTAATGCCTTAACTAAAGTCATTTTTAAATATCTTTTAACAAAGTTTGTTACAACATGGGTTTGAGATATACTTTAAGTCTTAGTGTGGAAAACACACTTTCATTGTTATGCAAGAAAAATGTATTGATTACGATAAACCGGATAATATGTATAACCAAATGTAAGTTGCAATACTTGAGCAACTGAAAATTTGATATAACTTGGCAGTCCATAAAAGTAATAGAAAAACCAATGTATCATCATTCGACTTATGTGGCCAAGTGGGAGATGTAAGTTACTCTCCGTAACTTGATAGCTAAGGCCTTTGTTAGCGCTATCATGAAATAGGAAAAGACAATACCCCTTTCCCAATTTTGTGAGATGCATTTTATTACTTAAAACAAATGATTTACAAAACCGTTCTTTACTTACAAAATTAAACAGAAACTGTTTTCCCCAAAAATCAGAAATGGAAAACTCATAATGGTAAGACTTAAAAACAAATAAAAATGAGCATACACAAACACATACATACATATATACATACATACATATATATATATATATATATAAAAGGTATCTCGTATGAGTTAAGAAAAACAACAAAAAGAAAAGTACTTCCCTAACTTTCTGACAGAAAACCGTTTACCGTAGAGACCTCTTTGTGTTATTCTCCTTTTCACAACTTCTGCTCGGTCATCATAGCCACCGTTTCCTTCAATATATATACAAGGACACCAACTGTTCATCCCAACAGTCGAATGTTGTAATGGGTTTCATATAGTTTTGTGTCTTGTGGGTTCCCTAAATCTAGACTCTCTCTATGCGCACACATACACATACATATATTGTGCGTGTTGAGAGGAACATTTGATGTTTATGACTTGGGAAAAGTAACTATCATGAATAATTAGGGGATAGGTGGGAGAATATCCACGGCTCTTGTTCGAAACTTTCGATCAATGGGATAGCGTTTCTGAAAGTGAACGGGGAACTATTAATTCCGTTCTAGAAAGCATTCCGTACATACACATATATATATATATATATATGTATATATATATATATATGTATATATATACATGTATGTATATATATACATGTATGTATGTATATGCATGCACGTGTGTGCGTGTGTGTGAAACCACTTCCATTTGGCCAATCTTACCAACATCACCCACTGAATAAACATGCAACCCAGTTTTGAATCACTAAGATCGAATATGTAACATTAATGTTATTTTCAAATTTGATCTTTCAAAACATCATAACGTTATGTTTACACACAGATGCACGCACGCACACACACTACACAAGAGTTGATTTCATGTTCCTTCGGTTCTAAACATCATAATGGTACCTAATGATGCTCATAGGACAGAAAAAGCCATGACTCTCACCTAGTTGTCTCCCTGAGGCCATCTCTCTCTCTCTCTTACACACACATTGCAGATGTGACAATGATCACATTCAATGTTTAAGGACCTAAGAATATGACATTCTTAGTATTTCATAGGACAGTCCTACTATGGATAAGCTTAGGGCCACTTTTTCCTTTTTTGGTTACAAGAGGTGGCCGATTAAGGAGTAAACTCTCCACCAGCAGCAATAGCGAAAAAACGCTCAGCCTTTGAGCTAATGATTTGGGTGCACTTAGCGCCACTTTCAAAAGGCATATACATACTCCGATATACTATGTCATCTTCAAGTGGGTTCGTCTCTCCCTAATTCTCATGCTTACACTATAATAAGAGGACCACCCTAAACAATAACTGAGCCTTTTTCATACTAGATGAGATCGATTACATGAATTCTTTGTTTTCACATAGCTCGATCATGTGCAATGCTATAATAAGAGCATCACAAAAACTAAATATTAAGTCACCTACTTGCCAAGCTCCTGTTTGAATAAACTAATAAAAACTTATAGCTTGAATAAAGGGAACATGTGCCCCCTCTCCCGTTGGCATCATAATTCCGTATGCATGAAGGTGGGCATATCCATGAAAAAAGCTCATATCTAACAACTACACTTGAATTGCTGAATAAAATATCAAAGTTGGTGGACGCCGTCCGGCCTTGAACATTGATCAATACATTAAGGGTGGCATCTTATTGTTCTGGGTCTTGTTCGTGTTGTCATTTTTGTGCATAATCAGGTCAACCTGAATCCGACCCGTTCTTTAAGTTATATTGAGCGGATACGAAGAAAACCTTACTGTCAACAGTTCTGTTTCCTGGATATGTTCGTATAATCTCATTTCTGTGTTCATGTCGAAACAGGTGAACCGAACTATTATTCTTTGTACTACTTTCTTTCAACGGGCGAGATGAGGTTAGGAAGACTCATACCAGATTTGCAACAGGCATCGGGATCCTAACCTTTTGTCAGAGAGTGCAACACCCTAGTCAGCAAGTTACGCCCCTTTTGGCTCCTCGTACTACTTCGGGTGAACACGAACTTCCAGATTGTGTGTTAGGATGTCATGCCTCTTATTGCCAGCCCTAGAATTCGTTCTTGCACTTGGATCTGGAGCACCTATCCATCATACCGGAATCCTAGTCCAGCATTTACGATAAGCAGCTTTTCACAGTATGACAGTGTTCCATGTTCTACTGGTACATTAGTTTGCTATATGATCCAAATACACATACCATATACCCAGAAAACTTAATCCATAGCTTACTTTGACCAGTTTTTAACATAAGTTCAACCAATCACTTTCACCATTAAAATTTTCAACATGTTGCAGAATTGCAGGAAGCTGCGCATCTCCAAAGTCCAAACAAAATCAAATATTGCAACTCCAGAGTGATTAGGCAGTGGATCCACATTAAGGCGAAGGGTGCTCGCGCGTGTGCACAGACTACAATCAAATCCACATATATTAGCATAAAATTTAGTCTTCTCCACAATATTTAGGAGGCATGAACAAGACGTTTCTGTTTAGGATAGTAACGCAAGATATGACATACATGGAGCTGGGTAAGGTTTGTGAAATTTGTACGCAATCCAGATGCAATGTTGCTCATAATTCTATGTTATCGATTTAGCTTCTGCTGATCATAATTCTCATTCCAAATCCTCCATCTACACAAGCATGAATTTTTATGTACAATAACCAAGAAACAATAAGGTCATCACCTTAATCTTAGCATAAAGTGCTCCACAATCATATACAAAAATCTGCATAGACAAGTATCTTATGATAAACACCATGTAAATATTTCCGACAAGCAGTAGAGGCAGCAGGGAGACGGGTTTACAACAATATTTAGAATAAGCATTGTTATAACTTATCCAGGCCTATCAAATGGACATCATCATACATGGGCTTCATATACAAAGCCTATAGCCCATACAAATTCTGAAACCGTGCTAATATATCATAATATCCACTCTTAAGCATCACATTGGGAAACCTCTCTCTAACTCCTAGCTTGTGATTAACACCAGATGGAATTGTTCCCACAAACATCCCCTTCTTAAAGTTGCATGACAACATTAACTTCAAAATCTTAAAGAAAAAAATGCTTTTACATTTCAAGAAGAATGAAAAAGAACTTAAAGGTTCAACAAAATCAAATGGCAACAACAACAACAACTAAGCCTTTTCCCATACAACAAAATCAAATGGCACTAACGAAAAATGCAAACGGCGGAGACTTATAATCGCAGCCTGCATCTATGAGCTCAAGGTTAAGGAGAATATGGTGCTTGTATTGAATTTAACCAAGCTTACCAGGTCTAGTGTTGTTGTTTTGGAACAAGCGGAGCATACTTGTATTCCAACTTAGATGCTGTAGATAAGGCAAACAAATGTCGGTAGGTTTTTCCTTCTCCAACCCTCTGGCTTGGCTCAGTTGCCAGTATGATAATACAAGAACTAATCTATTCTTGTTAAAATGAATTCCTTTTCCCAAGATTATCGATAACTCACGAGAATCTCTACTATGCAGAATCTTTTAGAATATGAACGTGAAATGAAGGTGACACCCAACTTGACATATTTTAGCTTTCATCTTAGCATCTATGACGGCATTTTCAGCTTTTTCTAAGGTCCACAAAATCATATAGACATCTACCACTAATTCAGTACAAGCAATATTTATGTAATATCAATTTGAGAAAGAACGCCAGAAACTGGGTCTAAACTTTTTAAAGTAATACATCCACTCAAAGGCATAAATTGGACTGACTTCATTCATGAGTTTCACTGGTTCATATATTTATCAAGTAAACAAGATCAGTTTAAAAAGCTGCACAGTTCTTGGAAAGGCATATACTACCAAAACCAAGCCTCATCCCACTAAGTTGGCTCCGTTACATGGATTCTTAGTCGTAATTGTACTCTATCTTGTGAAAAATTTAGCTACAAAAAAGCAAGATCCACAAAGAAGTAAATCACAATATATCACCTTAAGGACTTAAATTATGGGAGTAACTATGTTCAACTCACTCGCCTTGCATTTTAATCTCTGGATAATGATGATGGTGCATTGATAGAAGGAAATATTGAAACTGTACTTTCCAGTAGCATCGCTGTTGTCTTTTTTGTAGCTTTCACTTTTGCTGACAACTTTGGAACCATGTGGCATGATTCAACAAGTAGACCGCCTCCCCTCCCCCCCAAAAAATCACACAAACACACATGCACGTGGGCATAGATAGATATATATCAATGAAAGTTCACAATTTATAATGCCTTCTAAGTGAAACCGGCAGAATTTAATGATTCATCGAGAACCTTTTCGAAACATATAGCTCAAATATAATCATATCAGTCAAACAGGCGACATAAACATAAATGAAATATTTGAACAAATCAACCCATTACCCACTTTCTCCCGTCTTTAGCTGTGATATTTATATTTTTTCTTTATTTTCTTAACCTGTAACTAACTCCGTCCATGTAAAGGGGCCGGTCCCAAGCCCAGATAAAAGAGGAGCATTGCGTTAAGATTCCAACAACCACCGTAAAACTTTGTCGGACTTATATACCATGGATTCTACAAATTATGAGTATTGCGTTGGGATGTTCCCTCTTACCGATGCATTGCATAGCCCGAATGCAGTGAAAAGTAAGCAATGATCGACTTAAATGGACATGTCAGTAAAGATGTATTAAGATATCAAGGTATTCATGAAAACTATGGTTTGGGGGATATAAATGAGAAGGGTGGAGAGATTTTAAATTTTGCTATGGCTTTTGATCTTTTTATATCCAATATCATTTTCAAAAAATGAGATGAACATTTAATTACTTATAAGAGTAGCTTGTTATAAACAAAAATTGATTTTTTTTATAGGAAAAAGATAGATCATGTTGTAAAGATTGTAAGATAATTCCAAAAGGAAGCTTAACTACTCAAGATCGACTTTTAGTAATGAATTTACATGTAAAAAAATGGACAAAGAAGAATAAAGTGCATACAATTATTCAGACTAGATGGTAGAACTTCAAATGTGAGAAAGAAGATATATTTAAATAAAAGTTCTTCAAGGAGATACTTTGAATTATGTAGGTACACCTTCTGATAGGTGTAAAAATATCACTATACATATTAGGGAAGTGACAAAAGATGTGTTAAGCGAATCTAATGGAAGCATACCGGCACAAAAAGAAGCTTGGTGGTGGAGTGAAGTGGTGCAAGATTAAATAAAGGCAAAAAAGGCATGTTACAAATAGCATTATGCCAAGAAAACTAACGAAACTTAAGAAGCTTATAAGAAGGCAAAGAAAAAAAGCGAAAAAGGAAGTTAGTGACGCAAAAGCCAAAATTTGAGAGGATTTATATAAAAAGCTGAACTCAAAAGAAGATGAAAGAGATATTTTTAAGGATAGTTAAGACTAGAAATAAGAAAACTAAGAATCTTACTTTTATTAGATGCGGATGAGAAGATTCTAGTGATGAATGATGATATCAAAAATAGATGGAAAAAACTATTTATATAAGCTTTTTAATGAAAATATAGATGTTAGTATTAACTTAAGAGAATTGGCCAAATCAAAAAAATATATAAACCATAATTTCTATCATTATATTCAAAAGAATGAAGTCAAAAAGGTTGTTAAACATACGAAGGTTGATAAATCAGTAGAACCAAACAATATTCCTATAGAACTATGGAAAATCCTAGGAAAGATGGGGCTCACTTAGCTCATAAGACTATTTAATGAAATATAGAGAACCCAAAAGATGTACACTTATACCCATATATAAAAATAAGGGAGACATTCAAAATTGTTCGAATTATCAAGGTATCAAGTTAATGAGCTATACAATGAAATTATGGGAAAGAATTATCAAACGGAGGTTAAGACAAGTATCGAGTACAACTGAGAACCAATTCGGATTCATGCCAGCAAATCTACTATTGAAGTGATTCACCTATTGAGACATCTTATGAAACATTTTAGAGCAAAAAGGAAGAACCTTCACACAATATTTATTAATCTAGAAAAAACTTACGATAGGATGTCAAGAGATGTTCTTTGGAGAACCTCGGAAAAGAGCGGTATCCCATTTGTTGATTTGATGAAGATTGAGGACCAAAATAAGGCAAAGAATGATAGAAGATGATAATCGGGTGTGCAGGCCCTGCTATAAGCCGGCACCTCACTCTCTTTCTTCTTATTCACTTCTCTAATATCTCTAATATATGTTGATAGGGTTTCCCTTCTTATAACCAGCATTACAATAAGATTAATTACATAGGTGTCATTAATGAAGTCTAATTTAAAGGCACCTTTAAAAACAAACAAGTAACAACATAAATAAAAAAAGAAGACAAAAATAAGAAAAGAACAGTAAGACAAGAATTGCATTATAAGTCCACTATAAATTTGATCCTTCAACACTCCTCCTTAAGTTGGCTGTAAATATTGTTATTATACCCAACTTGTCACATAATCCGCTTAATATATTTCTACCAATTGCTTTAGTTTGCATATCTTTACATTGATTTTTTGATCTCACGTGCTCCAGCTTGAACTTATTGGTACTCACATTGTCCCTAATAAAGTAACAATCAATCTCTATATGCTCAATCAATCTCTACTGCTTAGTCCGCTATGGACTAGATTGGATTAGAGATACAATGTGCAAAGTTGCACGGATTATCGCAAATAAGATTCCTAGACCACTAGTTTACAAAACTTTAACTCTAGCAAAAGTTGCTTTAGCCATACTGAGGTTCGCATGCAGTAAAATGTAGCTTGATACTGCAACAACATTGCCTCAGATCTTTAGTTCTCTGCCTTCTATGCCAAGAAACTGAGATCGCCATCAAGCAAGTGGCATACACTCTTGAGGTTGATCGCCGCCTATCGCATTTGGGCAACCAGCCAATCTGCATACGTATGAGCAATAATGTCCCAGTATGACCTCTATTCTCATGAGGACTCAACCCTTAGGGTCCCACAAGACAGCTTGTACAATATATCTACATTAGATTCGAATTACAACTTAGATGTGATCGGTGTTAGGGGAGAGTTAAGAAATTGCACTCATGCACACGAATGACAAAACATAAGAAATGTCTGGTAGAATCGGCCATAAGATAAAGATAATTCAACATACCTCTAGTCTACCTAATACCTTCTACGAGATCTGAATAGGGCTCCCTTGATTTCGACATAAGTTTAACATTAGGATCCATAGGAGTGTCCATCGTAGTTTACAATTTATCATTCCCTGTTTCTCCAAAATATCTAGCAGAGCATACTTTCTCTTAGATGATATAGCAAATCCTCGCATTAGATTGAGAAATTTACTTCTAATTCCTAGGAAATATTTGAGAACCTTCCAAGATCCTTGGTTCGACCAAATCTTGAAATAGTTGTTGCTTGAGGCGTTTCGATGCCTTCTTGAGATCATCCCACAGCAATGACAATATCATCAACATAAACAATTAGATAAATGGAAGTTCCAGAGGAGAGAATGATGATATAAAACACAGTAATTCGGCCTCTCGCTACGAACCTTTCCTGTACCAAAATCTTCGATTGTTTAAGGATTGTACTAAATATACCAAACCAAGCTCGAGGAGCTTGTTTTAAGCCATATAAGGCCTTATGCAACTGGTAAACATATCACGAATGACTTCCTTAAGCAACAAATCCTTGTGAGGTTGCTCCATATATCACCTTCTTCTAAATCACCATGTAAGGATACATTTTTAATATCCAAGTTGATAAAGTGTTGAATGTATGTGGATGATTGCCATGGAAATGAATAAACGAATGGACAGGCTTCATTTTTGTAACGGGAGAAAGTATCGCTCATAATCTAAGGCAAATAATTTAAGTGAATAGCTTATTTAGAAACAAGACGGGCTTTCAATCAATCAACAGCTCCATCAAGTCTCAACTTTGATAGCAAACATCCACTAACAAATAGCCACAATAGATTTGATCCACTTGTGGCAATGGAACAAGTTCCCAAGTACCATTTGGCATGGAAAGCTCTGACATAATCTTCAATATTATGCCAAGGCACCCTGATGTATGGGAGTAGGATTCAATTGGTTATTTTAGGAATCATAGAAGACAGAAGAAAGAGACACAAAGGCATAAATGGGAAGGACAAGTGATGATAACTCAAGAAATTATAAATGAATGAGGGATTGCAAGTAGATCAAAGTGTACGCTTTCGAAAGTAGCAAGGTGGGATCAACTTGTCAAGAGATAACATCCGAGTAGGTTCGGGAGATTAAGGAGGAAGATGAATCACCTTGCCTCGGTTGTTCTCCCGGTGGGACTTCCTAGACGAATTGTGTTATAAGGTCAATGATGATAGCTAACTTGGAGAGGATCAGGAGTGCGGACATGGATGTAGAAGAAGAGTAGGACAGAATTAACCGATATTCCAAGTAAGAATAGTAACAACCTCGCCATGTGACGGAGAGAAAATTGATGGGCAAATCCTTGGAGGCAGGATTTGGAGTGTATTGATCAAATGTGAAAAAATAAAATTAACATATCAGACTCAATAAAATGGTGACAGTCTCTTTATGTAATAACGATTGAGTAGCAAGGAGAACATCCCCGTATCCTTTTTGTACACGAGAATAACCAAAGAAAGATAACTTGACTTATTTTTCCCTACCGGTGTGATGAGATCATGAATAAAAGCAAGTACAACCAAATATGCATAGTGGAAGAGCCCCGTGAAAAATAGGGTCTTCGAGAAAATAAAATTGAATGAGGGATTTAATTTTACAAGATAGAGAATGACATCACGATTTATAAGGTAGCACTTAAAGCGGATACAAGCGTTCAAAAATTTTAAAGGAACATTATGCACAACAAAAAAGGTCTAAAGCGGTTTCCAGTAATATGGCGGTGTTTTCCTTTCAACAACTACCATTATTTTTGTTGTATGTGGGACAAGAAGATTGATGGAGAATGCCATGAGAAGCCATAAAATGATGAAAAAATGCAGAAAAGTATTAACGAGCATTTGCATCATCGGTACTAAAAATTTTAATAGGATGTCCAAATTGGGTTTGAATTTCATTCTAAAGATTTCTAAATATAGAAAATAACTCGAACGAGCCTTTCATTAAATAGATCCAAGTACATCGAGAATAGTCATCAATAAAAGTAACATAATTACCTCTGGCTTCCTTAATTTTTTATGGTCCAAAAGATCCGTATTGTAAAGTTGTAAGATCCCCAGTAGTAGAAACAACATTTTTAGCTTTGAAAGAATATACTTGTTTACCCTTTTGACATACATCACAAAGTTTATTTTTCTCAAAATTGAGTTTTGGTAGACCAATTACTAAAACTTTAGAAATAAGTTTATTTAGGTGATCCATATGAATGTAGGCGGTCACCCATGCATGTCATGCAGATCAACTCTCTTTACTTTCATCAAGACATTTTGCATTTTGAGAAGGTAATATAATCAAGATTAATTATGTATATGTATCAATTCTATGGTAACAAACTTAAGCACTTATCATCATACCCTCGATTATGCAACAATTAGAGTCAAAAGATAACTTTATTTCCCTTGTCATATCTAACCAATGAATTCACTGATAAGAAGTTAACTGAGAATTCAAGAATATATATCACAGATTCTAATTGAAAATTTTGAGTCTGCATCATTCCCTTTTCTTTCATTGAAATTAAAGACCCGTTAGCCAATTTAATATATTATGGTGTGGATATAGGTTGATATTCCACAAAATTGGATTTATCACCTACCATATGATCAGTTGCAACTCAATCTATCGCCCAAAATTTAGATCTAATAAAGGAAGAGTTACCACTTATGATGCATGAAGTAGGAACACCTATTTCATTTTTTTTTATGATGAGATAGATGGCTAATCTCGGAGCTTCGACTTAATTTCTTCGATCTTCCTTCTTACCTCTATCATCTCAACCACATAATTCCCGTGATCTTTGTAATATGTTGGTTTTCTTATGATTTCCCAACATTGATCTCAAGTATGTCTTCTCTTCTCACAATGAAAACATTGTAACTTGTTCTTGTCTTCAAACTATTGGGGTCGTCCACCTCCTCTTCCTTTAGTAGAGGTTCTTCCATACTGAAAATTTTCTTGATCTCTTCCAGCAAAAGCACTTTTCTCAATTTGTGTTTGATCTCCTTTTCCGAGATTTCTTCTATCTTTTTCTCTTAAAAGAAAGGAGTACACAGTCCCAACTAAAGGCAACTCATTGATCTTAATGGATTCATATTCGGGTGAAATTCCCTAAAGAAGATCAAACACCTTCTTCACCTTGTTATATGTTGTCCTTTCTTTAATGTAGTTGCTGCATTTATTTTCTATAATGTATTGTTGTTCATTTCACAACCCACGAAGCTCTCCGTAGTAGTCACTTACATATATATCTCCCTAGCGACATTTTCTTATTTTTTTCAGCACTTCATATTCCTTTGTGATATTCAGTTTCCTAGAATATGCTTTTTTAATTGCTACCCAAATTTCACCAGTTGTTACACGAATGTCTTGCTAATCGTAGGAACCATCGATTGTATTAACCAGGAGTTTACTAAAGCATCCTCTTTTAACCACCGCTCGAAATCTAGGCCGACTTCAGTAAGGCATATTTGAGTTCCCTTGATGATTCGTAATTTTTCTCTTGATTTAAGGACAGGTTCTATTGATCTTATCCATTCTCTATAATTCTTACCATTCAATTTTATATTGGTGATTTTGAATGGTTCAATTTTAAGGTTGTTCATGCATGCTGAATTCTTAAACTCTTCCTTCAATCTCCCTTTCATGATTTTTTGATTTCTTAACACTTGATGGTTGATTGTTGCAATCGGTGTGTAGAGATAATTGCTCCCGTACTGCTAGTACTTGCCGATTACAATCTACCGTTGTTTTCTTGGTGAAATCAACGACTCGGCTCTAATACCATGTTGATTTGATGAAGATTGAAGACAAGGCAAAGAATGATAGAAGATGGTAATCAAGTGTAGAGGATAAGTCATTGCCCCACTCTCTTTCTTCTTATTCACTTTTGTAATATTGTCTAACCTAGGCTGGTAGGGCTTTCCCTCTTATAACCAGCATTACAACAAGATTAATTATATAAGTGTCATTAATGAAGTCCAATTTAAAGACACCTTTAAAAACAAACAACTAAGAAAAAAATAAGAAAAGAAGACAACATTAAGAAAAGAACAGTAAGACAAGAATTGCACTATAAGTCCACTATAAATTTGATCCTTCAACACCATTGACATACATAAATCTTACAAGAGATATGTACAATGGTACAAAAACTTGTGTGAGAACTCATTAAAGAATGACATACTCCTTTTGAAGTTAATATTGGGTTACATCAGGGATCAACTTTAAGTTGATGTTTACTTATAATGGTCATTGATGAGTTAACAAAACATATTCAAGATAAAGTACCTTGGTGTATGTTATTTACAGATGACATTGTGTTAGTGGATGAGTCTAAGGAAAAAGTTAATAGGAAATTGAAACTATGGAGAGAAACGTTAGAAAGTATGACTTAGTAGAACAAAGACAGAATATATGAAATGTAAGTTTGATCATTTAGGTATTTCAAATGACATAGAAATTAAGATTGACATACATTGTGTCCCTCACAAGAAAAGTTTTAAATACTTTTCTTAATATACATTGTGTCCCTCACAGAAATGATCAAACTTGCATTTCAGTTTCAATTAATGGAGATGTTACGCATAGAATTAATGTCAGTTGATTAAAATGGAGTGGGATATTAGGTATTCTGTGTGATAAAAAGATACCATTAAAGTTAAAAGGTAAATATTATACAGTAGCAATTAGACTTGCTACGTCTTATGATTTTGAGTGGTAGACATTTAATCATCATGTGCAAAAGATGTCTCTAGGAGAAATGAAGATGTTGTGATGGACGAGCGGTTACCCAAGGAAAGACCGTATATATAATGAGATTATTAGAAACCAAATGAGAGTAGCACCAATAGAGGATAAAATGAGAGAAAATCATTTAAAATGGTATGGACATGTAGAAAGACGACCAAAGTACGGTCCTGTAAGAAGATATGAAAAATTAGATTATCAAAATGTTAAAAGAGGAAGAGGACAACCACAAAAGTGTTGGAAAGAAACTATAAAGAATGACCTAGTTTATATTGAGTTAACTACTAGCATGGCGCATGATAGGTATTCTTGTAGTATTCTTTGATGATTTGATGCTTGATTTCAACCAATAGTGTAGTACTAGGAGGAAAAAAAGACTATATGTCATAATAAGATCTTCTTCTTGTCCTTCCTCTTCTACCACTTGCAACCTCTTGAACAACCCTCTTTCCCATGGTTGGTAGTCGAGAACTACTACTATCAATCTCTGTCCTACCATGAGAATGGATGTTATTGTCACCACCACCACCAAATCCAACGTCATCTTCCTTAAACATCACTTTTTCTTACTTCTTCTCAATTATACTTTCAATCATTTGTAGACACTGCAATTTAATAACTTGTGACACTCTCCCAACTTTGGCCATGCAAGGATCAACCTCTTTCCTAGTCCTGCTATGTGATGTTTTAAATGAGAAATTCTATCACTAATCACTTTCTCACAAAAAATACATTTGATTTTCAATATGTTTTCCTCAACTGCAGTACCCAACTGTCATGCCAGATCATCATACCGAGATTGAGAGTTAACACCTCTTCGTCTCATCTTAATTTAACACTTCAATATTAATAAACCTAAAAATAAAAGTACTTCATAAACCACCAAAATACTCCAATAGACTATTATAGAGTATCTCCCACTTCACAAATAAAATGAAAAAGATAATCACACACTTCATATATTGTCATTCAAAAAAGAAAAAGAAATAACATAAGAAAATATCAAATATAAGGACAAAAAGAAAAAACAACCTATACTACAACCATTATCGGTATTGTCACTACCGGAGTGATTGTGGCGTTGGAGATCCTTGAAAACCGTTGGAGATGCTTCACCCAAGCTTGAAGTCACCTTGGAACAGACAGAAGGCTCGGACAAAAGCCAGAAACCCCACAAAAACACGGGGTTCTGTTTGGCCGATGGACCTTTTATAAAGGTCCAAGGTGTACGATACGAGCGATGCCACGATATGCCATTTATCGTATAATACATGTTGTATTGCATGATACAAAACGATAAGTTTTGTCGTGCGATACATGTATCGTATACATAAAACACCATATCATATGATACAACGCGATACGAACAACACTGCACGAAACATATACAAAAAAAAAAGGTACACATCTAAGGATCAACAACAAACAACAGTTAAGAGGCAAAGAACAGGAAACATGCATAGAAGAAAATCTACACATCTAAGAATCCAAATAAACAGCAAAGAGAAAAGGAACATACCATTTGATGCCTATAACAATCTGTCATGTTTCTTAAGTATGTAATTCCATAGAATGCAAAAACCCACCCTTTGGTAAAATGAAATGGAAAATCAGCTGCTCATCTACTCTAGATATATAGTTTCTACCACTACCCAGAAATCCATTTTTAAGTTGATACATGATTACAGATCTTCCTTACTGGTTACTGCAATTTGACAGGTAAATTACCCTAGAATTCTTCTTAGTCTAACTGCTGCCTATGTTTAAAACTGTAACCTTTCGCTCTACCAAAAACCATCATAGCAATTTTAATAACCAGAAACCGGAAATAGAGATAACATCATGAGATTTCAAACATATATTCTACCCAACAATATTTCAAGACAACTTAAATCTACAAACACTTGAATGAACCTCTCACCGTAACTAAACTGTTGCGAACTTGGTCATGTTACACGGTTACAGGACAAAGCGTCGAGACTAAGCTATTGACTGATCTGGTTCAGTTATACTTTTACTAGTAATAAAATAGGGTTGTGGTCTGCGTATTTCGAATTGCAACTAAACTGATCCATGCGTCCATGATAATAAACTTTCATAATTACACATTTGAATTTTGAGCTGCATCAGCAAGCCCTGGAAATAAATTACAGAAAAAGAAACTCCCAATTTTCTTATACATGCATAACATCATTCATCGCATATGAAAACTCATTTGCAGCTTCTTTATTCTTCAAGCTCTCAAATATCTCTTTTGCTTGTTCAACCATAAGTCGCTCAGTATAAAGATCAATCATACAATTAGAGGAAAATACAGAAGGACCTTGATCTGATGATTGAAGCAACTTGTATGTTTCTTGTGCTTCTTTCAGGCAGCCTACTTTGGTATACAACTTTATCAAAGAGTTATATATAGCTGGATTCCCCTGGCAAGCCTGTCTTTCTCATTTCATCAACATAACTGATGGCTTCTCTAACACTTCCAGCATCAGCAAAAAGCATTGATCAATACCCCATAAATAATGACATCAGGCTGCACAGCATATGCAATCATCTCCTTGTATAATCCTTCTGCCATTTCCAATTGACCTAACTTTACAAAGCTTGATATCACAAGCGCAATATGGGATGCAATCACTCACTAATCCTGCCTCCTGCATTTTTTTCAGATAATGTTTTGCAATGTGCGGCTTGTCAGCACTGGCCAAAATATGTATGAGACAACTGTAGCTACATTTGTCTGCAACAACACCATATTTCTCCATACTATCAAACAAATGACACGCTTTATCATAGCATTTTCCTATACCATAAGCTTTAATCATCACATTCAACTCAAGGACACTGAGCTTCTTCCTTTCTTGGCAACAAATAAAGACCTTCTCAGCTTCCAAAGTGTGCCCTTGCTTGCCATATGCATCAATGTTGGCAGAATAACACTCAGAAGTGATATTCCCAGCTAGATGAAACCTCCTGAACCATAACCATGACTTCTCAAGCATACCCAATTCTATATACATTCTAGTCAGAGCAGATTGGGTGAATTCATCAATCTCAAGACCCCTTTCATCCATCTCCTTTATAAGCTCTTCTGCTTCTTGGACCATTTTCCTAATTGAGTATGCATGCAAGAAAGGTACGGTAACTCACAAGGTCTGGTTCAAGGCAGGCCTCTTTCATCTTTTGCCAGATATTTTTGCTGCCAAGTTTATATTATTATACTTAATATAAAGAGAAATGAGGATATTATATGTCCTCGTGTGGGTGGGCATTGAAGCTCTTCCATTTTCTGCAGCAAGAAACTTACTTCCTCTAGGTGTCCATGGTTACCATATAAGTGAATCATTGTATTGAATGTCACTGAAGTCGGGCTATGCCTTCCTTGAGCATCTTAGCAAAAGTTTCAGATGCTGCTTGAAGTTGACCAGCCTTCCCATATCTTCATCTTTCAGCCCAGCTTTACTATATGAATCAATGAGAGTACCATAGGTGGGGTTAGTGGGCATGATTCCCTGCTTCTCCAACTCTTCCCAAAGCTCGCAAATTCGATCCCATTGTCGAGATCTACCAAGTAACCCAAAAAGAATATTGTAGTGAATAATATTCAGTTCATAGCATCCCTTTCTTTTTAACCACCGGAAAATGTCAAGTGCACGATCCCACCTACCTTGTTCCTTAAGTATTATACTTATCTCCTTCAAGTTCAGACTCGCTTCCCATGGCTTCAAAGCTTCATCCAAATCCTCAATATCATCTAATGCCTGCAGTATTGACGGAATCCGTCCACCATAAGACAGCCCTTTACCTTTAGAAATCCTCCCTCCACTACTTTTCATCAATTTTTTACCACCATTTCTGGTACTTTTCAGTGCACCATGAGGTACGGGTTCTCGTTGCGTGTTTCTCGAGAGATTCATACATCCATGAGAACAAAAAACAACTACAACATGATTTGGACGATCCAAACACCCATTCAGTAAAGAATTTATGCAAAAGCTATCAGATTTAAGGGACATGAACGCACACCCACATCGTAAATTTCCTTCTATAGAAGGATTTCCACGTCCAGAGCAAGAATTGACCAGAATACCGACATACCTACGTCCCAATTTCCGATTGTTATTAGCATTTCTTCTGTCAGGGTTCCCCAGCAGATTGAACTCACCAGTTTTTCTCGCAAATTCTAAACTCTTTCTCTTCGACACGAAACTCCCACACTTAACCTCCATCGACAAAGCAAAACTTGAAGAATCTCCATCTGGATAATACAGGCATTTCTGCAAGAATAGCTGCATCTGAGACAACAAAAGAGGGAAGAGTCGGCAGCTTACCTAATCCAAAAAGAAAAACAATAGACGACAGGAAACCTTAGGCACAGACGTGATGATATCCGAGCAAGCTTCTTTGAAGCACACGACAAAGAAAGGAACAACAAAAAGAACAGAAATTCAAAGGAGGCCTACTCTTTTACTTGGAAGATAAACCCTATACCCTCAAAACCGCGAGGGCTATGCCGATAAAGGAGAAAGCTATCGAATCTGAACTGTGGATGCCATGAGTCGGGTCTGCACGAACCGATCGGAAAACCGAATCCATTAGTAAATCCACGGGTTTGGGTCGCATCAGAAACCTTGAACCACTTAGAAAACAGGTTGTTCCGGGGTCGAAAATTATAGACCCCAACCTACTTTAGACCTGATTTTACCCGATCCAACTTGAAAGAAGAGTATACAGTACAACCCCAAGCGTGGAACTAAGCACAAATTCGAACCTATCTACGCCAACCGGATACAGTTATCAACTTAATCTAAGTTAATGACAACTTATGTTTCTCCAATCAACTTGTTAAACCCAATTCTCAAAACTGAATTGGAACATATTTACATTTTTTGGAGTTTGGATCCCAATTCTAAATCGGTAAAGGCATCAAAGCATGCCCTTTAATACATTAAACCATTTGGATCTCTAAATTTGAGGATACTGAATTCTGAATCCAGAATCAAATTGAAAGGGTTTGAACCTATACCATACACAGTTCTTAATGGTTTTGACTAGACAAGTGTCAAACAAACTCACATGAGCCACTAATTTCAATACCAAATTATTAATACATGACCATTTGCTATAGAAGTTACTATCTAATGCCATCAGTGATAATGGCTCCATGCCAATGGTAGAGGATGTTAAACTTGATTGGAATGCAAGAAGACGTAGGCGCACAACAGAGAACTCCGACCCTCATTTTTGAAGGGAAAAAAACTTGATAAAGTATTAGGCAATAAAATGGTTCTAAAAAATCCAACTATGCATATCCTGGTTGCCAATAAGGGTTACATAGAAAGATAAATAACTCAAGAAAGATAAGGATGCTATGTTATTGCTACTCCTAAAAAAGGAAAAGTAAAAAAAATTGTCATTGTATGATTCATCTTCTTCCTTACTTACACATGCCTATTTATACACTTTCACTTGTACAATAGAGAACATGCCAATCTTTTTTAGTGTGATTATCAATAACTCCCCACTTCTATGTTTATGTCATCCTTTTTACCTCCATGCTGATTGGAATGTGTCAACTCACCCATGATATGTACTTTAAGATTCGCTCAAAGTAATATGTTTGTTTCATATGTTTGAGGTCTTGACTATTCAAGAACCATGTGCCTCTTCCTATTCGAGACTCTTGGCCTTCTGCCACAAACCCTCGTGCATTTTATTGGTATCAACACATGCATTCTAAGACTCCATATCCATAGTCATCAAGGCTATCCAAATTAATTTTAGGCCAAAAAAGACTGACACACTTCTTTAGTGTGATTCTCAAAATTATGTTTATTTACAGTTAGGATCTACAAAGCAGTAACTCTTTTGCATACTTTCACTTCTATAGACTATTTTGAAAAACTCTTACTAAAGTTCCTTGTCTTTCTCCTTTTATGGCTTCTTCTTGGATGTTGTCTTACCCTCAACTAGATAATCAACTCTTGGTCTCACTAATTTTTATATCAAAGAACTACTCTTGACTCGAGATGGCTTTGTGATGTTTCATTGTCCAAACTTTATCCGTTCATGAATTACAACCAATCAACTATATGTTGACTAGGTAAATAGGGTTAGAGACTAGATGCAATGGGTATCCATGACCTTGTCATATTGTCTTGGCTAGCCATACAATTTGATGACAACCTCCTCTATTCTTTCTTATCTTTCTAGATTTCTTGGTAAACTGCTTTCAATTCCATTTTAGAATGATGTCTCCTACCATTTTGGACATTCTGGTGATCATGGTCTTTCGATCGATGGTGTTGACCATATCTCTTTCGTGGCTTAGGATTTTCATAGCCAATACTCACACTACAACTTTCATAGGATGACTTTATCCATTGATATTCAAGTACTAGACTTGTGATGGATGACGAAACATGCTTTCTTGTTATTATGGTTTTGTCATTACGTTGCCTGTATTCGTAGAACTAAAGACAACAATGAGTATGCATGGTATATTTCTGTTATTATGTTTGATACAAAACTGTCACTTGCCCCCTTCTTTTTCGTTGTAGTTTATCATTCAGTCAATTCTACTCTTGTGGAATGGTGGTTCTTTACCCACCTTAAAGGGAGACCATTGTGGTTTTTTTTTGCTTTGGATTCATTTATACTTTCGGAGTTTGGATTCTTGCATCTCTTCCTTTATCGAATTATTGTCGATGCACAAGGACCTACTTTAAGCCCCATTCTTTCAACCTTAGCTTCACCTATAGAGATTATTACTCGATTATGATCCATCAACCCCCTGAGATCATTTTCCTTTATTCATATTTTCACTACCCAATTCTAATTTCACCAACATATTCAAAGAGGGTTTCTATAGAATTGGGTTATTGAGAATCTTTTCTCCTCGCTTCTTATTTTATGGTGCTTCTCAGTCATCTCGTTTCAACTCAATTGTTACTTAGACTTACCATCCATATTGTATGGCCTGACAATTAAAGTTTCGTCAAGGTTTGTTGGCTATTAGGGACTTCGTTTGAGGATAATCAATCAGGATTCATCTTTATTCTTTCTAATTCATATCCTTGTTCTAGGGAAACCTCAAAATTTTCTTTTTTATGGGCAACCATTCACAATGAGATGACCACGATCTCGATTGATGAGTATCGAGAGAGACTCACCGACTATAGTAGGGATGCAACTACTAGTAATAATCTCAAGTCTTGATGCAAATGTCCCTTTGTACATTCCTCTACTTCCTAAGTTGGTCCCTCCAACTTATCGACTCCTTCCCTATCCCAAAAATATGAACAAAAGTGAGGTATACCATCTGAATCCATCATGATAGAAGATATGGCCGATGATATTCAAGATTCTATGCCTAAAGTTGGCGGTGAGGGATTTACATTCTCTTATATACCAACTGTAAACACCCTAAATAAATTTTTTTTGAAAACACTCTCAATTTCGAAAACCGGCTTGTTTTAAAACCTTTACTTTAAAATAAGAATTTTAAATTTTAAAATAAGGATTTTAAAGATAAAGAAGTTCAAGTTAAAGGTGAAGGGATAAGGCCCAGAGGATATGAATAAATCAGGCGACGGTTGGAGCCCGCTTCAAGCCAGGATCGAGTTCGCGAAAGTCAAGCCGTGGAGTAAGAAAACCGATCGACTCAAGTTAAGGCACGTCTCTATAAGTCAAGTGGATAGCCTCACCAACCTAAACCTAGTTGGACTTGACTAAGACCTAGACTTGATTCACTTGAGCTAAACATGACGTATGACCTAGTTCAAATCAAATGACCTTAACCCGACCAAGCCGAATTTTCCTAACCATGTCCACACTACATCCTTTGGCTAAACATCAATTGAAACTCCATACCTAGCCTTGATCAAATGGGATGAGCCACGAAGGGAGCAAACACCAAGTTAGCTGGTTGCACTTGGAGGCATCTAGGGCCTAGTCGACCATGGCTAGGTGCACATGGTTTGAACCAAGAACCAGCCCACATGGGGTTGGTCCATCTTTAACCAAGAGGGACCACACATCCATGTGAAGAACCAAGCCTTGGGTCTGGGTTTGGATCAAGGAAGACCCACCCCAATGAAGGGCCTAGAAGAGGCCCCCCTTGGCCTATAAATAGAGGCCAAGGGGGGGACAAATTCTATCATCTTGGAGAGTGGTTGCACCTTGGAGTCTTGGGAGATTGGGGCCTTAAAGTATTGCACCTTGGGAGTCTCATGAGTTGTTAGGGAAGATCTTAGAGAGGAGAAAAGAGTGTAGAAGATAGGCAAAGTGCTGCAAAAGTTAGAGTGTGGAAGTGAGAAAAATAGAGAGTGAAAAGAGAGGAAGGTGAGGGTCGTGCACTATCATTGGGAGCTGATCCTTGGGGAAATCCGTATAAGTATTCCTCCTCCTTTGTTCATCTATATCTCTTCTTCATATTCAATTTAAAAGATGTTGTATTAATGGAGCTTTGTCTCCCCCATGATGTAATAAGAAGTAGATGTGCTGAAATTTCCATTTCTTGCTTATCCACTCTAATTGTTTGTGTTCTTGATTCTACCTCTCTATATGTTATACAAGTCTTATAACTTTTAATCCCCTCTATGCTTAAGTTAATCTATATATTTTCATTCCTTTCCCTTCAGCAATTTATTTTGAGACGTTGTGTTGTTGCAATTTGAATTCGGGTGAATTTGCATCACGTATGTTGTAAAAACCAAAAAATCTGATTTTAGCATTCTCACATATGTTGATTGCTTTACTTTTTATTACTGAAATGGTGCTTCTATCACTCTAAAATTTGGCACACTCTATCTACACATAAGCTCACTTGTAATAAAATTTTTAAAATTTTTAGGGCCGTGCAACCATGTATTAAAAATGTGTAAGATCAGGAAAATTTTAGAAACGTTCTGTCGAAACTATTTTCCTGCAACAAAGCCTGGGTAATCTTGTCTAAATTCGGGAAAACTTGGTTTATTGGAAAGATGATATTTGTAGCTTTCCAACAAGACTAAGTGCACTAAAATCGAAGCTCTGAGCACTGATTTACAGACCTATCTTTAGGTCTTTGTATTTCTGTGAAAGAACAGTTCTGAGTGTTTAAGCAGAGACACTTTGTCGATTTAATTCTATACATCTTAGTCCCAAAATTCAAAACAAAAAGCAGTTTAGAATCTTCATATTCTAGGATGTGTCTTGTAAAATTTTCATGAATTTTAGAGATCTCTAGGTTACCCAAAAAAATTTGGGAAACAAGCTCTGAAAACAGAACAAGTTTCTGTTTTTCAGAACTTGTTGATTTTCAAACTTGAAACTAAAGTGCACGAGTTTATTCTTGTCAACACCTTATTTTTCACATAGATTTGAAACTTCACCCACACATTTGAAATCCTCAAAGCGCTTAGGCTGACTCTTGAGCATCGGTTCAACAAGGTCTAAAGCGAAAAGATCCCGCTTAGCCACAATCGCCAAGTCAGATTTAAAACTTTGCTACTTTTTGAAAACTAGTTGGCACGCTCACTCAACAAAGTAGTGTTGAAAAGTTTTCTTCAAGTCTCTATATAGCCTTGAAGTGAAATTTTCACATCTACACCAATCAATAAATGCAACTCCACAACACCCCAAGCAAGAAGTAATAGATTTTAGTACATCTTTCTCCATATTAGATAGGTCTTCTTCTATCATATTGCAAGACATCATATATTTCATGATCCAACCACTTTAAAGAGAGTTTCCTTCTCCCATTCCTACTCTATATGTGATTGGTCATGAACTACACATGATACAAACCCTTTGAGATGCATATCTACCTTCCGAGCTAAGGTTAATTGAAGATCTCTCTTGTATCTACATTCAGATTCATAAATACCTTGATTCCTTCTAGAACCACTGAGTTGTTGCTCAAGTCCAACTTGCTTCTATTATCAATCATCATGAGTGTATCAATTCCTTCTCTTGGCAAGTTGCTAATGCTAAAGAGCTTCACCATAGTTTTGCTACCTTATTGGTAGAGTTATCTTCACATGTCACTGACTTCAAGAATAAGAAATCAACTCTCCAAACTAAGATTTTGTCTCCTAAAGAACAACTCAAGGTTCTCTCTATCAGCACTACCACAAACTACTAACCGAAGCTTCTCAGGTACAACTTAATATTAGTTTTTTGTAGTCTCAAGCATCCACCACTCGCGATGTGGAGGTCTCGGCCTCTGCTCACTTGAGAACCAAAAGAACTGCATGTGCTGCTTTCCAACTGTGAAGTTCTCAAGAAGAATGCTTAATCAATCGTTCCTGATCACAATGGCCTAAAAGAATATTGGAAGAACTTGAGGGTGACTCTACGATATTGTGCTAGATTAGCTAGGTTGATGGAGGATATCATAATGATGATCTTGTCATCACAGTTGATCACTAATGGTTGATATAAAATGTCTAATCTTTTCTACATGCATAAATTTGTCATTTTATTCTTTTACACTTCCGCCCTTCACTTTTTGTTTCGCCAAGGATTTTATTCTGGTAAAACATTATTTATTGTTGTAAGATATCTTTTACTGCCACCTTGTTAAAAACATCGCCATCTCAAATTCCAAACCAAATGCCCACTGGAGGTAATACAAAATGACATCAATGGGACATCACTTCTTCTACCTATAAAGTGATATCAAGGTCTTATCCTTCTTCATCCATTTTGTGAAAACTACTAACCCTTTCTCTTCATCTCAATTTTTTTGTGAACAATGTCTTCAGTTTCTTCATTACCTCTCACTCCCATGGCTTCTAAAAATGCAACTTCATTCTGGATCCCGACCTCAAGTTACCATGTATTCCAATTTGCTAACTCTAAATGTTTCTTTCTTGTTCCTACCATATCTGCTGAAGAAGGCTTTAGAATTGTTGATGAGATGATCAATCCTCTCTATACTAATTGGTACCAGTATAATCATTTTTCAAAAGACCTTTGTACTTGGTCAAAACCTTCTAAGGAATACATCTAGTGGTTGAATCCAGTAGGTATTGAGCATGCAGATGATTGGTGTAGGTGGGGAAATTTTGACTTGATACAATTGTCTCGAGTCACCTTCCCTCATGACTTCAACTTTCTCTTTAGCTTCTTAGGTTTCTGGTCTAGCAAAATCACCTATTTGGTTTTCAAGCTGGGTATGATTGGTCTCACTCTTTTAGATGTTCATGTCATTACCAGTCTCCCACCCCAAGTACAGGCAAAGCTAAATTTAGCAACACTGTCCGTGTGGTGACTCCAACCAACTTACGACCCTAAATCAATCACCAAAGTAAAAAATTCCCTCAAGTATTTGTTGTATGTGGGCATCTCTATTCACTGGTGGATTTACATATGAAAACAACTATGTCACAAGGGTGGGGGTTCATATGGGTTCTGGTGCAGGACATTTGCAATTGATGATTCATAATCCTCGTAAAATTAGAAGAACTCAGTTTTCATATTATAAAGTATATAGGAAGTCGATAAAAAATGTAATAGTTTTTAAAAAGTATGAAGGATAATGTTACATTTGATATGAGCGAGCAGTGGATCTAATTACAAAAGAAAGCAGCATGTTAAAAAGTATGAAGGATAAAGTATATAGGAAGTATATAGGAACTCATAACTCTACTCTGATATGAGCAAGCAGTGGATCTAATTACTATATATAGGGAGAGAGCTTACAATCTTTTTCTTTGAACGTTGATATAGTGGAAGCTATTTGCGATTAGATTCTTCAAGAAAGCAATCTGTTGATTAACATACATTATCAATGAGCAACAAGATGGAAACATAAACTATTACAAAAGAGAGAATTCTATCATCTAAAACATAATACCTAGCAGTGAACCTGCATCTTACATCTTAATACGAGTCTCAATAAATTGGATCCGTTCCGGATCCAAGTATGTTTGATTTTCAATGATTTCACTTTTTTGTTGCAATAGGAAGCCAGAGTCTACACCCCCAGAGTCGAACTCGCCACCTTTGAGTAGCAGCTAAAGGCCAGGAGCCAACACTCTGAGTGTTCCTTTTCTAATGACAAATACATTTCAAAGCTAATCGAAAAAGGGTTTCACTAATGGTTTTATAAATTGTTAAAAAAGAAAAGGTTTAGGAGTCCCTGATCTTCAAATCAATGGGTCAGCTATTGCCCTTGTGTAGGAATTCAATTAGAATTTGGATTTCTCCACTTCCACAAAGTCGTTCTCTCTTCTTGAATGATTCAAAGTTTACTCGTGGTTCATCTCCCACCATGAAAGCAACAACAACATCCAAGCTCAATAATTCTTTTAGTATAATTGGGTGATTCAAGCCTTGTCAAACTCATGATCATCAACTTTGAGTCGACCCCCTGGCCAGATCAGCTATTAACCTTTGTGCCAAGCGTGAGTGCTTTGAATTGGGTTGTTTTAAACTCAGCAAGATATGTTTTCTCCCAAATAGAAATAAGAGCATGGAGAGTATTTGTTCATGTGGCCTTCATTTATTAGGTTATTCCTCTTCGTTTCTCCTTTATTTTCAAGAATCTTTTCAAAGGAATTTTAGAGGTCAATGCACAACATTTGAGAAAAGTAACTTAAGATGAACATATCAATTTTCTTTTATTCTAGTTGTGTGAGTTCATCATTTGTCCTAATGGCATAGCGATCGCCAAAGAATATCACGTCATCATTGAAGCTTTATTCTTTGAGTATCCTTTCAATTTTTGTTTCATTTTCTTAAGTACTTTTTTTAAGGGTACACTCACTTTCCTCTCCCAACTCTCGAATGGAAAAACACCCAACACCACGTCTGGCCATGATGATTTCGCTAGTGTTGGATATATCTATACTTTTTTCAGTTGAACCCTCCTTCACTTTCAGATCATCGACTTACTAGCCTTAAATGGCAAGAATATTATCTAGGTAAAGTTTTATTAAAACTTCGATATCAAACTAGGGCGCTATCAATATGACTCAATAAATTGCTCCACTTTGAGTTTGATAATAATTTTGACTTTCATCCTTGAGTTATGACTCGACAGTTGTCTGAAAAATTATCCAACCCCACTCACAACTCTTTCTTGGAGTGATAATGATACTTGTGCTCTCAAGATTTATTGAACGGAGTTGGTGCATCCTCCTCCTTCACTAATTGAACAACAACTGAGAGGTATTTCCCTTAATGTTTAGCTCATCAATTCAGGCTTGTCCAAGGAATTCCCAGAATCATTTATTCGACTAATGTATTAGCATGAAATGTAGCAATGTCAACCTTAGTAATCACTATGGTAGCTTCACGGTCAATCTAGAAGTCACTATTGAATATGAAGAGTGGTGGTCCTTGGCCATTTATGCCATCTTTGATAAAGAACCAGAAGATTTTATTTACCTCTTCAACAGTTTGGCGCTTATTGAGCCAAACACTAAGCATGTACTGGCCAACCAAAACATGTTACCAAAGGCATCCTCACCCTGACGCTCCTACCCCTACTCATTGTGTATGCCTCCTTCCTTTTTTTCTATGCTATCCAACTACATGCAGAACCACAACCATGACTCCTAACTATCTAGACTATATTTTTTGTAGGAACCCACTTCGAAGCCAGCTATAGAAGATCCCAAGCAAGGTATACCATTAGTCTATCGATGTTTTAAATGGTTAAGCTTTCTTAGTAGCTAAACCTTCTCCTACCCACCCCAAAATTTTGAAAAAAGGCCCCTCTTTGATCGAGGCAATCACTATTCTTCAGAAGAGGCCCTGCCTCCACCTCAATCATGGCAATTACTACACCCTATCAAGAAGTGAACTGCATCTTCCATCCAATTACACCTACTAATGCATCCTACCAAGGATAAATCCAAGCTTTTGTTCTACCCCTAGTAACTGAGTTGGCTCCCAAAAAAAGAGCTCAATCCGAGTTCCTTACAACCCCGATTTTAGTGATTGTAAATAAAGTTACTATAGAAGAGGATTCTTGGTTCGTGGCCATTATAGCCTTGATATCAAAAACCCAATTTAGTTAACTCCTAATAAGAAACCTCAGAAAGATACTCAAGTCGAGACCTCCATGACTCCAAGTTTAGAGGGGGCTCTTGTGCATGCTTTCGTTAGTATCCCATAGCCTAGCCTAGATACTTTGTTAGCGACCACTACTTTTAGAGCATAATCTGATCCCATAATGGGTGTAATGATGCTCCTCAAGAGGATACCCCAATTGATACAAATGTGCTCACGATGATGTTATTGTTCTCATAGAAGAAGCCACACCTCTACAACCCTCAAGAATCAATGTTGATATAGAGTTCATCCGAAGAATACTCAATAGGGATTATGAGGAAGGTATGGGTCTTCAAGACACTATTTCTTCTACCCTTCATAGGCTAGCTATCAATCTAGATGTACCTCTCCCAGTACGATAGGTTTTCTTTGATCTTCAAAGGATCATCAACTATCAATTATCAAGGAACTTTGCAAACCGCCGATGCTTGTGAGATCTCCATTCTAGGTTAGACCGTCTTGCTCAACAATGAGCTCGATCAAGAGTGTCCCTTGGCAAATTATGGTCTCATGCTTCTGATTTATGAGATAGCATGAATCGATGTCTAGAAGCTCGTGAGTAGATTGATCTCCTTAGATATTGCTTTTTCTCTCCCAAGAAGTCACTTCCCTTGCTTCATTACTTTCCTCCCTCAATGATTGTTTGGCCTTGTGCTACCAAGAACTAACAACCGCGACTAAAGCTTACAAAGAGGAACAACAAAAACTATGAGATTTAGAGTAGACCTATTTAGAAGTCCCCTTGAGGAGCCAAGTGTTGGAAGAACCATTAGTGGCCAACAATCACATAACCCACAACCAAGAGTATGAGGAGTGTCATATGACCATAATCAAAGATGAGCTAACTTGGTCAGGAGCCTCTTCTATCTTTGATAAGGCTTTTACTTTGAGATAAGCAATCAACCTGTGCTCGTCATATTCTTTGTAATTCTTTTGATAAATGTATACACACATTCATCAAATTCTTCAAATAAACTGTCTCCAAGATCAACGTATAAACGTCTTCAAATATTTTCCATTTATGCTCCCCGAATATTCTTCTCCTTCAATTTCTACTAATCTAGAAGATCTAACTGGTAAAACCTTCAATACTATTAGGGTTTATCTCAATTGGGAGACCGCTTTATAAACTATGGATCTTTAAGGGCTATTGGTAAGATAGCCTTCCATACTAAATCCTCTTTTCAAAACTATTTAAGTCGAACATGTTTATTGTATGTCGAGCAACTTTTGTTTATTAGCAAGTGGATTATCTAAGGCCATGGACCAATCTTTTTCCACTGAATCGAGCTCCATCATCAATGACTACAAATATTTATCAGGTTATAAATTATTCCGCTTGGCTACTTGTAATGATTTGACACGAAAATATCCCATCATATCCAAATGTAAGTCAAAACTGAGTCATACCACTCGCCAAGGATTTAGAGTTTCAATATACCCAAATCACCTTAGGTAACATCTTGTGTCATTTATGTGGATTGTTCTTGAGAGAATTTTTAATCAAATTGATATTCGTCCTATTGGTGGCCTTAGCTTGATTGTTCACCTATACATAATAAGGAGTTGAATGCACATGTTTGATACCGAAGCTCTTGAGAAAAGATATTAACTTTTCTCCTATGAACATGGTTCCTTAGTCGGTTGTAATCGACTGCGGAATCCCGAATTGGAATATCATATGTTTGTTGATGAACTTGATCACATAATCTTGGGTTACTACTTTCAATGGTAGTGCCTCGACTCATTTGGTGAAGTAATTTGTAGTCACTATGATAAGTCATGTCCTTTTGATGATTTTAGGTGGATCTTTCCAATTAAGTCCATGTCTCATCCTCTAAATGGCCACAATTTGATGATTGAGTATAATTCCATCACAAATGCTTTTTGTAGGGGACCAAAACATTGGCATTGCTAACATCCCTTTGCATAACTAATGTAATCTTAATGTATGATAGGCCAATAATACCCATATCGGTATATTAGCAACTTCATTTTAGGCCCTGACTAATGAGCCCTACAAATTTCTTCATGGACCTCGGTCATTACTGTTTGATCTTCAACCCTACTCAAATATCTCAAAAGTAAACCCTAATGGCTTCACTTATACAACTCATCATCCAACAAGGTATAACTTAATGCATTGTGTCGAGTCTTAACATTCAAACATTAAGAAGATTGATTCAAGTATTTTGTCACTAAGCCTTTCTAATCGCTAGATTCAATTGAGGCTATGATTGTTTGGGACCCATGTTGCCTTATAACCTGAGGTTATCTGGGCTAAAATATTTGCCGCTGGATTCTCATCTTTGAAAATATATGATAGTTTTACTTTGATGAGAGTTTCTAATAAACCTTTTGCATGTTGAGGTAAAGGTTGCAAGTTTTGACTAAGACAATGGTAGTCCCTTCTTCGCCATCTTAACACTACTTGAGAATCACCATAAATTTTTACCTTTCTCATCCAACAACAAAGATCAGCTTAAACCATAGATCAAAGCCTAGTATTCAACTTTATTATTAGTGAAGCTTAGCTCCAAAGACATCATTAGCATTCTCACTTTTCCAGTTGGAGAAATGGTACAAACACCAATTCCCACACCTCTATTTTACTTTGAACCGTCAAACATAATCCCAAGGTTGTTCGACCATCATGTTACGTGCTACGTCTAAAGGATCAATGACCTCGATGCATACAAAATGTGCCAAGAAATCAGCCACCGCTTGCCGTTTCACTACTTTGGGAGACCAATGTCTCAAATCAAAAGGGCATAGCTTGATTGCCCCTTTAACTAGCCTACCTTGGAGAGCTGGACAACTGAGAAGATAATATTTTGCTTATCACATGTACTTTAATTATAAGAAGTTAATATTCTAATTTTATGCATGTGTGATACAAGGCCAAACATATCTTTTCAATTGGAGAATATTAAGAGTATATTTGTGAGAAACTGACTCAAATAGAAAAAAGTCTCCTCAATGTTGTCATCAACGTTTTGTGCTAGAAGAGCATTGATAGAGTTTTCTATAGCGGCTATATATAATTTCAATAGTTTCTCAAAAATCGAGGGCATCAATAAAAGTAGTTTTGTTAAATACTCCTTGGTTCTTTCAAATGCCAATTGTTGTTTTGTACCCCAAAGAAGTCGTCCACATCCTTCAACTTAAGTAATATTGTTAAAAAGGTCATTTTCCCTACAACATTAACAACAAAGTATCGTAGATAGTTGAGCTACTCAATCAAGATTCATAATTCATTCTTTGTCCTGAGCAATCGTGAATCAATGATGACCATGACCTTGTTTGGTTAACTTAGAATCCCTTTATTGTATACCAAGCAACCTAAGAATATCCAGTGAAAATTGTAAAAGCATAATTGTTGGGATTCATCTTCACACGTTGCCTTCCACATCCGCTGAAAAGCCTATTAACGATCAAACAAATGTTTTTCGAAGCTCTCAGACTTGACCATAATATCACCTCTCTCTCTCTCTCTCTATATATATATATATATCCATGGTTTTCCCTATTAGATAATGGGAGATACATTTCATCACTCGTTGATATGTGACATCAATATTTTTAAGTCCAAATGGCATCACTACCCATTAGTAGATCTTCAATGCTCCTAAGCATTGGAGTACCATTTTATGTGTATCTTCAAGATTTACCTTGATCTGGTTATGCTCCAAGGCACTGTCCATAAATGATACAATCCCATGGGAAGCTGTTGTATTGATCAACATATCTATCATTAGCATGACATATTAATCTTTTTGAGTTGTTAGATTAAGATTGTGATAATCAATGCGCACTCATAAATTTTTGCTTTTCTTAATGGCAAGAACAATATTACACAACCAATCTATGTACTGAGTTATTCTGATGAACTTTACCTCCAAAAGATATTATATCTCCTACTTAATGACTGAAAGCATTTTATGCTTGAATCTTCTCGTCGGTTGCCTATTAGGCATCATCCTTACTTTCAACCAAATGGTAAATTCGACCAAATCATGAGGTAACCTTGATATTTTGTAATATTTTTGTGTGAAATCAATCTTTATATTGCTTAAGTAACTCGACCAATCATTAGCAGTTTTTTGTAGACATGACAATATTCATCTTTGTTGTTCCTTCTGAACCCAAATTTACCACCATAAAGGGGTCTATTGAAATAAAACTCAGCTCATCCTTATGATTAGGACAATTGAATAGTGCTCCTCTCCTATTGGGTGGCAGAAGTGTGAGAATAAGGCAATATTCAACTTGCCCCAAGCAAGTTGACATGTGTTTTTGAGTTTTTGCTTGACATAAATAGCTTCTAACCATTGCAAACTTGAGAATGACTATTCATGAATAACCTTAGGTAATGATCATAAATCAATCAAATCAAAAGTGAATGCCTAGGTGATTAATTGACACAACCGCATCTCTTTAGGTCCTTATGCATGACTATTGGACTCACCCAAGACAAATAAAATAGTGCTTTAAATATCTTAATATCAACTACAAAATGATCATCTTCTATATCGATGATCTCAACTATTTTGCTAGTCCAAAACATTAGCTTCTGATATAATGTTGAGGGCATACAATAGTTTGAATGTATCTAATCTCTTCCAAGTAACGAGGAATAACCCAGGTTAGTATCAACTATGAAGAAAGATGTAACTCTGGTCTTTAAGCCCACAATGAGCTCAACAACTATTACCCTCATGGTAACCAATGGTTCTCCTAAAAAATCAGACATTTTGAGGTTTGATGGAATTAAATCGAAATTTGTCCTCCCAATCTATCATAATGTATTTTTTGATATTATGCTCAATATTGCCCCATCATCAATGAACACTTGCTTAAAATGTTGACCATTGACCATCGTGGTGATGTACAACAATCACATATGTCTCTTTGTGACTTTTTATGGTTTCTCAAATACCATTGGAACATTAACACTATTGACCAAAGTCACTCAATCAAGTTCATCTGCCAAGAAATCATCTTTTACAATAAGTTGTCTCCTCCAAGAATAAAACTTGTTGACAAAACAATAATCATCCCTTCCAAAAGATAGAAAACATAATTATGATTGTCGTTGAAGTCTTTGTCAGATATGTATATCTCAACCAAGAAGTGAACTTCCTTAGCAAGTTATCCAATTTTTGGTGATTGCTAATTCGCTCCTCTGACCTTTCATCAACCTTAGACAACAATGTATTCTTTTAATTCACTACAATTCTTATAGAGCTAGAAAATTCACATGCATTTGAGCTGGCTTCCACAACATGTTGTACCTGAAAATTCATGATGGACAACTCTTTCTACACTATCTCCTTCTCTTATTCCTTAAGTTTCCTTTACATGATCCACCATGTCTACATGAAGTCCTCACCAAAGGATGGTGAGGGCCTCTATTTTCTCACTCGTTCCTTCCTGATCGAGATTGTGAGTAGTGAACCAACCTTTCCTCCATTCATTGAGAACTACTTTGACCCATTCTTCCAATTCTTCGGGTAGAAAGTATAGAGGCCCTTCAGACTTAGGATCCTCAACATTCACTTTTTGCTTGCATACCCTTGTAGAGTCCTCTATCGGAGAACCGGGTGATTCCAAATCTCTCATGATAGGTTTAGGTGTATTTGCCTCAAAGCATCAAGGGCTCCATCCTCATCTTTGGGGGTAATCATGCTCCTATTCCTCATCAAAGTCTATGTTGATTCGAGAATGACACCTATTCAACCACTGCTTTCATGACATCAAAGTCTATGAGTTATGTCTTTCATGACAATCAGGGAGCCCATCAAGGCCCAACCTCCTCCTATACCGAGCCCTTCTTTGTTGAATGCATCACTTGTGAATACAAGCAATCGACCAACGACAGGATGGGAGTCACTTATTCAGCCAAAAAATTTCTAACCATTGCTCAACCTTTGATGGATTTGTTTGAGGCTGATAATTAAACCTCATAATGGAAAATGGTTTTTATCCTAAGAAATATCATGGGAAGTTAAACCATTTTATACTCAAACCTCAATGGTTCGAGGCGGATCTCGACGATGCTGAAGAAACTTCCATGTTGGCCTAGATTTCTCTCCCAAGCCCACCCTAGTGTCACGAAAAATAGGTCGCCATACCTTTTGACATAGAACAAATCTTTGTTGATAGAACTAACTTCATGGCACTGGATAAGACTCCAGACTATGCCACGACTCCAATGGGTGAAGCCAGTGTTGGCTTTAACCATGTCCTCGAGTTTGGTATGTGAGGTGGCTCAAAAGGCAAAATGGTCTAGGAAAATTCTACTCATCCATGACTTCTAATCTTTCACCTAATCTTAAGTACTATGGCCTCGTTCAATCAAGAGATACGTGTAGTGACAATCTACTTTTCTTGCCTTCAACAAATTGAATATATTTTCCACATTTCATTATGATAATGCATAGTGACAAACTAGGAACATCTTTCATTACAACTGATATAGGCAAGAATAGATTTGCATCAGTCCCAAGTTTCTTATCTGCAAACTTAAGACAACCATGTCCAATAGATTATTGTATAACCAAGTGAAACTAACACATTGTTTTTTGCCATGTGAACTTATATTGTGTCATTTACAATATCGCAACATCTTTTTGAGCTTGTCTCAAGAAAGTATTGAATGTTCTTGAGGCAAACAATTTCTCGATCCTTTAGAAGTAATCGAAGATCTGATTGACTTTTGAGATATGAAAAATCCATGGTTCTTTCTCACTGACTTCTTTCTCCTTCTCCCTTGAAAACTAAAGAGCATTGTAGATATCATTAGTATCATGCTAAATATATCATGCATTGTAGCCATGACTTCAATTGAGTCAGGTTTATCATTAGTATCTTGCATCATATCTTCCAAGCAAGAACTTGGCATTGGTTACACCTCAAAACTTCTTGCTTATTATCTTATGTATCTGGGATGTTTAAAATGTATTCGACCTCTGCTACTTGATTAGCTAGTTAGACCAAAATCGGGCAAATATATCATTCTAAATCCTTCTTAATCTTTGTATGCATGCAATTATGTAGAAAAGCCACATATTGAGCCTCAGCTTGCAATGTATGATCAATTCATGAAATTTTTCAAAAAGACCTCTACAATTTCTTTGGCTTTTTTGTTAAGATTCATCAATTTTGTACATGCAGGCTAAGGACAAATCTTTTTATAGCGTTTAAGAAACATTTTTTGTATTTCATCCTAGGTTTGGATTAATGTAGGTTTTTTATGAAGTATACCAAACATACACTCGACCAGTGAGAGAAGACATGAAGAACTTGAGTTTGTGTAACTCACTATCGGGTGTCTAGAGTTGAATTCCAAATGCATTTTGAACCAAATCAATGACCCATCACGATTCATTTGTGCATCTTCAAACTCCATAGTTTGATTCAACATTTGATTGTTGAATGCAAACCGAGGGTGTGTTATGGGAGAAATACCTGGCAAGGTTGAAATGACCACACTTCGGGTTGATATGCCGAATATTATGGGGAACTTGTGTCCCACAGTTTGGTGGTTGTATAGGTGGTGGGAAATGCACCCCTACTTGGGAAATCATAAATCTCGAACCAATTGGTGGTACCATGGGCTGAGATCTTAGATATGTGTCTCCCAACATACTAAAGGTTGTTGAGGTAACATAAGGCTGGTCAATACCGGTAGTTTGAAAAGATGAGATCAGAGCCAAAAATTTGAGTGATTTTTGAGAGATATTAACTTACCTATATTGTAAATTAGGTTCTCGGGTCACAAAGGGTTCTGGGATGTTCTAGCTCCGTGTATTAGTGTCGAACATCAGCTCATACTAGAATGTCGCTTGGGCAACTGATTCTATAGCCTGCCTTCTTTTATCGATGAGCATATCCTTATCCGAAGTAATAACCAATTGATTGACAATCATTGTGAGAATGATTTCTACCTTTTGGCAGAACATCCCCAAATTATCCTTGCAATCAGTCATTAACTCATGAGCATAGGCATTCTAGGACAATGTCAACATTCAATTGAACATGAGGGATAGCTGATACATTCTCTCCTTGCTGGCATGGTGGATGGCTCACTAGATCATTCATGCCTGGTATGCGAGAATTGTTAATTGGTGATAGTGATGAATGATGGTCATTGAGTACACTCGATCGGATCAAGTATGTATAAACTAGATAACCCTACAAGCAAGCATGTGAGTTCCACTGGCCATGCCAAAAAATGTGTTGCCGTCAACAATGATAGCCCCTTGCGAATGGTAGAAGACGTTAAACTATATTAGAATGCAAGAAAATATAGGGGCATGCTAGAGAACTTTGACCCTCATTCTCAAAGGAGGAAAAAGACTGGATAAGGTATCAGGAGATGAAATGGGTTCTGATAATCCGACTGTGCATATCTCGGTTGCTGATATGGGTTATGTAGAAAGGTAAAGCACTCGGTGTGCTCGAGAAAACAAGGAGGCTACAATAATGGTACTCCTAAGAAAGAGAAAGGTATATATACTTATTTATAGACTTTCACAAGAACAATAAAGAACGTGTCAATCTTTTCAAACGCGATTCTTGATAACTCCTCATTTATGTGTTTATGTCATTTTTTTTGCCACCATACTAATTGGGATGTGTCAACTAATCCTATAATCTGTACTTTAAGATAAGCTCGAGGTAATGGAATTGTTTCATATGTTCGAGTTTTCAACTCTTCAGGAGTTAGGTGTCCCTTCATTTTTGAGACTCTTGGCCTTCTTCCATATACCCTCTTGCATTTTTCTGGCATCAACACTATAAAAAATAGACAAGCCCAAAACTGGTCACATAACTTGATTTCTCTTTGAAATGGTTGACTTACTTTGACCATTTTGGTGTCGGTATGATGCTCTTTGTAATGAATATAACCCAGTAGACTTGATTTTAACCTAATCTCTTACCAATGTTTCATAAATTAATCTTGCATGTTTAATTATGGTTCTATAAGTATTCTCATATTCAGTATACTTGAACAACTATCAATAGTTTCTGAAAGGGAAAACTTTATATCATGTGCTTGGGTCAAAATCACTTTGTTACCTTGGTAAGTTCTCAATTGAATATTTTTGAAGAGCTCTACCGATGAGACAAGAAACTTGTATTTGTTACTCTTTGGATTAATTTGCTTCATTATCACTCCCAATTACATGGTGAAAGTTCACGCAGTCAGCAAACACATAGGATAACATGGAAATGAAGTCGATTCTATCATATCAAAACGTACTCAGCATTGTAATCAACGTGCTTATATATAGATTTGTGTTGAATCTTCGATATAGAGCTAAACCACAAAGCTCATGACCAAAGGAACTGCCCTTGAGCTATATGATGTGCTCGAGCAATATGAATAATGCCAAAGCACGTCATACAAGCCATTTCAAGATGGGCTCAATGGCTTGCATAAACCTTATTTGCTTGAAAAGTTTTCTCACATCTAAGTTGGGGAGATTAAGATCCAAAGTTGGTAGTTCGTCCATGACCCAAAAAAACTTCTTAAAGGACAATTGGATCTCTCTAAGTGGTATAACGGGTTTAGTGATAAAAATAAGTAATTACACATTGCCATTCATCAAAATTAATGATATATCCAGATATTTTTGGTTGAATGATAGTTATGCCCTTAAGCATGTGAATGTACAATTGTGTTCTTTGTTAGTTAAATTAAATTACATCATACCAATCTTGTGAATTTACTATTTTATTTTTTTACAATATGGTATATTAAGTGTTTTTATAGTTTTGTCCCTAATTGTTTGTTAAATTCACTTTCATGCCATCTGATAAAAATACTTTTCTGCCCATTACATTCTACAAAATTATAGAACTACCTAAAAAAGTATTTTACTATTGTGTCTCTGAATCTTTGATTAAATTACAAAAAAGGATAGAAAGTCAAATTACGTGCATGTCCTCCACCTATATAGGAAATTATAGGAGCAAATAGGGGCAAGATTACTATTTTACCCCTGAACTAATTTAAAATTTATTGAAACTATTTATTTTCAAACTAGTCCTGCAAGTTATTTGAAAATGCATATAGGTGCTAAAAAATATTTACAGTTCAATGCCTAGATATTTTGGATATTATAATCTAGTGCCTAACTATTTTAATTATTTATTTATTAGAAAATATCTTATTGTTTATTATTTATTACATTTTTTGTGTTTCTCAAATAAAATATTCAAGCCTCTTGTTGTTGTCTTTACTAAATTATTAAAAATGACTTCCAGAATTTGTGTTTCTCAATTGGCAAAGATCAAAAAATTAAATAGTCTAAATTTTCAAATGTGGAAAAGAGGAATCTCATTGGCCCTAACTTTAGAGTGTTGATTATGTGCTTAGGGAAACTATTTTAGCCCCTATATCAAATACAACAGAAGATAAAAAAGAAAAATATAAGACATTTTTAAAGGATAATACTATAGTGAGGACTATCATGTTAACATATATGGAGGATGACTTGATTAGAGTCATTGAGAAATTTGAAACCGCTACAGAGTTGTTTGACTCGATAACAACCAAATATGATACTATAGTTACACTTCATATACAATTACTCCTTCAAAATTATAATTCTTATACGATGAAAGAAGGGGATAACATAGCTTAATATGTTAACCAAATGTTAGTAATGACTAAGGATTTAGTTGTAGCGAAATCAATCATCCTACAACCAATACAAATATCTACTATTTTGAACAATCTTCCCACATCTTGGAACATGATAACTATAACTCTTAGACTTGGGTATGATTTTACCTTTTCTAAACTCCCACTAAAACTATCAATTGAACAAGAACATATGAACAAGAATAAAAGAGAAAAATTATTAGTTGCTCAAGATGATTTAAGGTCAAGCTCTAGGAACAACCAAAATAATAGAAAACCAAACAAAAAGGTTGGTAAAAACAATAAGAAGAGCGGTCATGTTTTCAAGAAATCGTAGGAATCTGCTTCTCAGATCAAGTGTTTTAATTGTAGAAAGATTAGATACTACAAACGAGATTACCTCAATAAGAGAAACAACAGTGAAAACACTGAGCGTTGTGGCCCAATAGAGAAGCAACATATAATCTATATGATTTCTGAGTGCCTTTATATGAGTAACCTTGTGACTGATTGGTGGATTGACTCTAGAGCAACCCGATACATCTCGAAGAGTAAAGAAAGAGTTATGAACCTAAAAGAATACAAACCTGAGGAGCATCATGTTTATATGAGAAATAATACATTTTTTATGTTATTGGGGTTGGGTCCTTTAGGATTTTTGTATAAAACACACAAATGATATTTATTGGTGTATTGATTCTACCGTCTATTAGTCACAATCTTATGTTGGTCCCTACATTGGTAAAGAAAGGGTTTGCAGTTAGGTTTGTCTCTAGGAAAACATGATAGGATAACTTTTTCTGGTTCCCTTGATTGTGAGCATGGTTTGTTTAAACTAAACACTGGTAATAATGAAATTTTTTTTTTACTTATATTGATTATGCTTTTATTATAAATGTTAATGTATGACGTAAATGCTTAGGGCATTTAAGTTTGAATAAGTTGAGGAAATTAACAAACATTGACTTATTGTTTGGATTTCAAGAATACACTTTTAATAAGTACAAAGCTTGTATACAAGAGAAAATGACTAAAAAATTAATTTTCAAAGAAATAATTAGGGTAACAACCCTATTAGAAATTATTCACAGATTTATGTGGACTCTTTCAGGTAAGATTTTATTGTGGAAAGGTTTATTTTATAACACTTATTGATCTTTATTCGAGATATACATATTTATATTTCTTAGCACATAAATCTGAAGTACTTAAAATATTCAAATAATATAAGCAATAAGTTGAAAACCCATTAGGGCATACCATAAAAATCTTAAGGTTTGACAGAGTTAGAGAATACACCTCTACAGAGTTTCTTGAATACCGTAAAGACTATGGTATCTATAAATATAATACCACACCCATAACACCTCAACAAAATAGTGTAGTATAAATATATAACAAGACCTTATTGAATATGGCTAAGTTCATGTTAATAAATAATTCTCTTCCCAAAGCATTTTGGGGAAAAGCAGTATATATTAAATAGAGTATTATGTAAGACTTTATTCTCTACACCATATGAGATGTGGTTTGATAAAAAACCAGACTTGGGTTATCATAGGAGGTGGAGATTTATCTCACATGTTAAGATCCTTGATTAATCTAGAGATAAGCTAGACAGTAGGTCTTTGAGATGTGTTTTTATTAGATACCCTAAAGGTTTCAAAGGTTGGGTTTCTCCCAAAAGGTAAGAGAACTACGTGGGCTTTAATTTCTCTCCACCCACGAGGATATGTAGGAGACATAATTTATAGATAAATCATAAGTGAATTATGGTTGGACCCATTATTTATTTTATTTTATTATATATATTGCATCTTGTATGAATTTTATACATATATTGTATTAGATGCTATTATATTTTATAATATTATAACTTAAGTTTAACATCTTATTATTTTATATATAATTCAATACTTATATAGTTATATTACATAATACATTACAATACATTATATATTATACATGAAATATGCTATATACTTGCATAGTTACATTATTACATTACATATATATTAATATATACTTACATAGTTACATAACTTACTTTACTTGTACGTGTACTTATATATTAATAAATTTTGTAATGTAATATATCATGTATGCATAAATTAATTAATGAATGTAATACTTATAAGTTATAACTTATAACTTATAAGAACTTATATAATGTAACTATATCCTTTTTAATGTAATATATGTTGAATGTATAATGACTATTTTAGTTATAGCTATAATTTATAAACTTATATAGTTATATTAAATATAATTTATAGTCTTATATAAGTATAAGTTATTTATATAATTTATGTATTGTAGTAGTTTAATTTATAGTCTCATATAGTCTAATAGTTATATACTAATCCTTATATAACTAAATCAGATCTGAATCCGGAATAGCTCGGAATCGAATTTGAAACCATCCAGAAACTGAATCCGAAACCGACCCGAAACTGGATCAGGAACCACCCTAAAACAGGATCCAGACTGTCCCAAAACTTGAACTAGAATGAAACCGGATCCAGAACCGCCATACCCAAAACCGGAACCATCTGGACGGTTCGGCAATATGAAACCGAACATGTGGAGGTTAACTGTAAATTCTTTTGTTATAATGTAATTGTATGACTCATACTATTAGGAATAAAATTTGAGCTTTGTCTAATTTTAATCCGAAATGTTCCTTTAGAAGTAGGATAAGAGGAAAGATTGGCTAACTAAGATCCAGTCTTGACTAGATTTCACCTCACTTTACTTTCTTTGTCTAACCTCTCTCCTCGTAAGTGTCTTGCACTACTGTGTGCATCACTCTCCTTATACTTGAAATGTTCCTCCATAAGAATCACGTTTGTCTCACTTCACTTCCCCAATTGATTGTCTCATGCTCACGCACACCTTACAACTACATGTCTCTCTCTCCCAGAATCTCTTTCATTCCCAACTTACAGGTAATATACATTACAGGTAGGGTGGGTGGTAGGCTGAACCAAACAATTTCGGTAACTAGAGAATTGGGTGGTTTTGAGGTTTAGGTTGTTGGGTCAGGTTAGGGTTGTGGTTATTTATGGGTAGAAGCATTTATTGCAAAAACTTCCTATCTTAAATATCCCAATGGTTTGTGGTAATAGTTTAGTGGGTTGTGTATCATTGTGTTGTAGTTTTGGTGTTGTTTGTGTTAGTGGTAATGGTGGTAGATGGATGGAGTATGTGTGGTTTTAGGGGGGTGATAGAAGGAGGTGTGTTTGGGGTGTTGTGTTGCTGGTGAGTTTTGTCGTGTTGGGTGTTTGATTGCAGGAGTGTTAGGATACAAAGGTGATGTGTTTGTTATCTTGTATTTTAGGATTTTGTATTTTTGAAATTATGGGTACAAGTTTACACACAATAGAATAATCATTACGTATTATGGGCAAAAGTCACCAAATTCCAATTACAAATAACCATCAGAAAAAACACTAGATATCTAATGTATTCCTCCAAAGAAAGATGCCAAACGTGAATCCAAAATCCAAAACAACAAAAGAACTGTTATATGGGAGCTGCCATACATTATAGTAACAATTGTTTATAATGGGAGCTTCTATATAATTAAAATAATAGGGCAGTTGTAATTAAGTAAAAAACCTAGTGTATCTTAAGGTTTTTCTAGGCATTTATAAAATTTAAAAAAGAACACATGCTTCTTTTGAATGATAGGGTTTACTTGTTGGAATAATGAATTTTAATACCAAAAGAATTTATTGCACCCATGTTTGCTTGTTTAATCCACATTTTAAGAATATAATGCTCTAGCAACATATGAACTCTCTCAATCATAATTATAGCTAATATATGGCAACAAATAATACCAATAAACAACCACAAACTATAACAAGTAGATAGTTCTTGCTTCCTCACTATATATGAGATATTACTTAGATTTTTCACCATTTGCTTGGTATGAAGTATTTGTAACTTCTAATGCCTTCATCACTAGAATCTAGGATAACATCACAATTTTTTAATTTTTCAAACTCTTATTAAAAGTTCTCAAAAACTAATGGTGTAAATGCATCTTTGATATGAAGTAATAAGGGGTTCTCCCACAAAACAAGATTGAACCCCATTCTTCATTCGATAACCAAACCTCTTTCCTTATTGTGCCTCCTATTAATTGCCCATTCAAATCTTTCCACAAAAAGATGTAATAAAGTGCTTACATACTTTTTAAACATTTGGTTCATACTCTCACTCTATTGGGTTGCACATTTTCCTATCATAAATGTATCAGGTGAGTAATGATAAGACCACAAAGCATGATCAACTCAAAAATCATTTTGAAGCAATTTAGGGAATAATATAGTCATCTCTTGTCACCTATCTTCAAATTCTTTGTTCTCAATAAATAAAACCATAGATACCATTTGCTACTAAATTGCAGATGTGTATTAAACTTTACATGCTTTGGAGCATTTTGCATGATGTGCCAAAGACAATGGCAATGACTTGTGTTTGGAAATACTTTCCTTATCATTGCTTTCATAGCTAGATCTTGAATTGTAATTATTGCACTTGAGGCTTATTACACATTACAATCAACCATTCATTAAACAACTAAATAAATAATTCTTTTTTCTCATCACCAAACAAAGCACATCCAAATATAATCGACTAATTATGATGATTTATAGTAACAAATTGAGCAAAAGTCATTAAATATTTGTTATTCTTATAGGTGGTATCAAAAGAAACAACATCGTCAAAATAATAATGCTATAACATAATAGAATTGATAATTTTCAACTTGTTTTTTTAAAGCATGTTAATGCAATTTGACAGTCCTTTCCCAAATAACCCTCTATATATTTTCGAAGATAAGCATAAACATGCTCTTCATTGAATGGTACATTATCAATACCAGATACCTCATATAACATCACATCTATTATTTCAAAAGCCTTTAACCCTAATTTCTACCATGAATCTATCACTCTTCTATGTGAATCTATCCCTTGATATAGAAAAGCTAACCTATAGTTGTGCTCCATATGATGTGTTGTTACAACCCATTTTCTATTTTTGAACAACTTGATAATTAGACTTTCTTTACAACCACATCTTGTAGTGATTCTTGATGATTGTTCATCCCTTTTGTCTTTTTAAAGACTTTCTTGTTACACATGAGTAGCACCCAATATAGTATACCTCTCTTTTTTTTGGAAGTATACGTTTGCATTCAAATCCCATACTTAGCATATAAATTATAAAAATTATATTCATCCTCATAACTATCAAATTGCATGCTAATGGAGGGTATATAGTCTAGTGAGACTATAGTTGTTTTCATTTCAGTAACTTCTTTCTTTCATATATGTTCTATTGAGATTGTAAGTGCTAGACTTTTACTCTTTTCCTACTCTACTTTCTAAATATCATCACACATTCTTTTCTTACTATTTGTTCCCAATTCTATTACTTCAACATTAATGTTATTACCATATTTATTTAGAAACTAACCATTTGCGTCCATTTTAACTAAAACCATGATTTCTAGGTTCATAGTAAAGATTCTTATAATGTTGGTGTTTGAAGAACCTTAACCCACAATCATATTTCTCTACATATATTAACAAAATATATTAGTTTAATATATGATATAAAAAAATAAATTAGCGTGGCAAACATTAAGATAAAACCATATGATTTTGAAAAAATAATTTACAATTCATGATGATATGAAGACACACTTGCAGTACATGATATGCCTATGGTGGTGTTTGTGGAAGAGGAAAATTAGGGAATTGAGCCACTAGAGCGAATTGTATCGCATCACACTATTCCAAAAGGAGACTTACCATATACTATAATGCAAGAACGATAGAGGAAACGACCAAGACTATGGTGGATTCATATTTGCATTTAAAAATACATTACATTACACCATGTCAATAAGTTACTCAAACAACTATATTTGAGATTGTAGATCAAACAACTGGTAATCATGACCTAAGAAAGATGGAAAACTAAATGATCAACGTGATGGTAGTTTCAACAACTCCACCACGATGTAGTCCTTACTATCGACAATGCTCTCTCGCAAATGAAATGGTTGTAGCGCTCAATAAACCCTTTGTGGCAATCGGTACAAACAACACTCCCTCACAACTGAACCCAAATGTAATGACTATGTCTATAACATCAATAAGAAAAACAAAATGATGACATTGGTACACCCCTTCCCACGGACGATGAACTCAAAGAAACCAAAGGGAGAACATATGGTGAGAGAGGGCTTGGCGACAATGTGATGGGCTTTGTATTGAGAGGGTTTGGCAATTATTCAACGAGCTACATATTTGGAAGAGGGAAGGAATGCAAATTTGGGGAGAATAGAAAAGAGGGATTGTAGAAGGGATGAAACACAAATTTGGGGGAGAGAGAAAGAACAAGAAATCTATTTAAAAGGTATCATTTTTTGTCATAGATCTCAACGGACTAGATTTGTTGGTAATCATGTGCATCTAAATTGTTGACATATACTAGTCTCTCTCCCTCTATATATAGCTCTAAACTCCATCGTGGCTGGTCCGATGTTAAAAGGAGGAAGATTGTGTTAGGCTTCCAACAGCTAGTATAAAATTTTATTGAATTTCATACAATGGATTCTACACATTATAAACATTTTGTTAGGGTGTCATGTCTTAGTGGCACACTACAGATCCTGAATGTAGTGAATAGTAAGCAATAACTTTTACATCTTTGCCCGAATGTAGTGAATCAATTATAAAGAATTCTTATATCATGGAAAAGTGTGGATAAAGAAGTTAGTTCTATTGTATTGTCACCTGAATATAATAAACAAATTGCAAAGACAATCTCTGCATTTCATCATGTACAAATGTGGGATAAGAAAACTAATCCTAGATAATAAGATTTATATTGACAATTGAAATGTCATAATATTGATTGACAAGATAATGGAAGCAATATATTATGATTAAGAGAAATATTCATGTTCTATGTTTATAAAAAACAAAGTGGGTTGGAGAAAAAGCAAAGGAGATTGAAATACATATTTTAAATTATGACACTAAAGAAAATAAAACTTAGAATAGAGTTGATATTATCGTAAATAAAGATTTAAAGGATAGTATAATACACGTATAATGTATGACAATTGAATTATGATGTGAAATTAGTGTTAAGAGTAAATGTTTTGAATATAGTTTGTACTTATGCACCCCAAGTAGGCTAAAAGATAACTTAAAGAGACATTTTGGGAGGAGTTAGATAGATAATTCGAAGAATTCTACAAAAAAGTTGATTTGTATGAAAAAGATCCAAATAAACATGTAGGCAAAGAGGCATTAGGATATTAATGTATTCATAAAAAAAAGTGATTTTAAGAATTTAAACGAGGAAGGTAAAGAAATTTTAAATTTTTCTATAACATATGATCTCTTTATAGCCAATACAATTTTCAGAAAAAGAGATAAACATTTAATTATTTATAAGAGTGGTTTGTCACAAACACAAATTGATTATTTTGCTTGTGGGAGAAAAGATAGATTACATTACAAAGATTATAAGAAAATCTTAGGATAAAACTTAACTACCCAACATTGATTTTAGTTATAGATTTATCGATGAAAGTGGATAAGGAAGCAAACTAAACGGTGAAACACAAATGAAAAAGAAGAGATATTTAAAAACCAAGTTCTTCAAGGAGATACTTGGAATTATGTAGATATAACTTATGATATGTGGAATAATATGGTTAAGAATATTGAAAAAGTGACAAAAGATGTATTAGGTGAATCTATAGGAGGCATACCAGCACAAAAGAAAGCTTCGTAGTCTAACAAAGTGGTGCAAGATAAAAGTAAGTTAAAGAAGACATGTTATGAATTGCATTGTGATGACAAGGCTGCTAACACTTAAGAGGCTTATAAAAAGACAAATAAAGAAGCAAAAATATTGTCAATAAAGCAAAACCCAAAATTTGAAAAGATTTATATAAAAACTTAACTCAAAAGAAAGTGAAAATGATATTTTTAGGATAGCTAAGACTAGAGGTAGAAAAAAGAACGCTCTTACTTTTGTTAGATGCATCAAAGATGAGGATGCAAAGATATAAGTGATGATATTAGAAATTGATGAAAATTTTATTTTCATAAGCCTTTTAATAAAAATATACGTGCTAGTATTAATTAGAAGGCTAACTAACTAAAAAGAGTATATAAACTATATCTATCAACATATTCATAGACATGAAGTTAAAGAGGCTTTTTAACTTTTAAAGGTTGACAAATCTATATGATCAAACAATATTTCTATAGAAGTATGAAATTTTTTAGGATACTCAGATTACTCAATTAAAAGTATGAAAAAACTAAAAGATACATAAGGAGTAGAGAAAGAGTACAATTATACCTATACGCATGAATAAAAGAGACATTAAGAATTGTGTGAATCATTGGTATATCAAGTTGGTAAGTCATATTATAAGATTATGAAAAAGAATTATTGAATGTAGGTTGAGACAAATATCAAGTAAAATAAAGAACAAATTTAGATTTATGCCAAGGAGATCAAATATTTAGGTTATTCACCTATTGAGACACTTTATAAAACATTTTAGAGCAAAAGAAAATATTTATATGATAAATTGATTTAAAAAGCTTATAATAGGATGCCAAGATATATTCTTTGGAAAATTGAAAGAAAGAGGTATTTCATTGACATACATCAATCTTATAATAAAAATGTATGATGGTATACAAACATGTGTGAAAACTCATGAAGGAATTACATATTTCTTTGAAATTAATATCAAATTGTATCAAGGATCAACTTTAAGTTAAGATCTTTTTATGTTGGTTATTGTCAAGTTAACAAAATATATTCAAATGAAGTGTTGGTATATGGTATTTACGAATCACATTGTGTTAGTAGATGAGTATAAGGAAAAAGTTAACAGGAATTTGAAACTATAGAAAAAAACATTAGAAAGTAAAGACTTCCAACTTAGAAGAACAAAGACAGAATATATGGAATATAAGTTTGATCATCTAGTCACTTCATATGACATACAAATTAAGATTGACACAAATTGTAACCCTCAAATAGGATTCATTTTTCAAAATGATAGAAAAATTGATTGATATGTTACATATAGAATTAATGCAAGTCGATTAAAATGAAGAGATGTATAAAATATTTATGTGACAAGAAGATATCATTAAAGTTGAAAGGAAAATATTATAAAATAACAATTAGACTTGGTATGTTATATGGTTCTGAGTGTTGGATAGTTAATCATCAACATATACAGGAGATGTTCGTGGTAGAAATAAAGATCATGAGATGGATACATAGTCACATAAAGAAACACCATATACATAATGAAGTTATTAGAAACAAATTGGGAGTGACACCACTAGATGATAAAATGAGAGAAAATCAATTAAGATGGTTTGGGCATGTAAAAATGTTATTAAAGGAAACTTTGATAAGAAGGTACGAGAACCTACATGATGAAAATGTTAAGAGAGGAAGAGAAAGAACACAAATATATTAGAAGAAAACAATAAAAAATTATCTAGCTTAATTGTTAGCATGGAACATTATTGAGCTTTATAATTTTATGAAAATAAAGAATCCAGGTATCCGATCCCATCTAGTATGGGAAAAAGGTATATATAAACTATGGTTTGATCCATGGGTTGGCGACGAAATTCTAGTGAGTAGAATGGAACGAGGTATATGGAAGGCAGCTTGGCTTAAGGAAGGTCAACAATTAAATGTATTCTAGAGCAATTTATGATACAAGTACATGAGGGAATCGTCGTTGCATGGACCTGGCAACACATTGAACCGAAGGATGTGCTGAAATGAATCTCTCTCTCTCCATATATATACATACATATATACATATGCATATGCATATATATTATATATACATATATAGTGAATAACCCACTCAGGCCGAGCGAAATCTGTACTATAGGCCACAGATCAATAGTGGGCTATAAGCTTTTTGCTGGTTTTTAACTAGCGGGGAAGAAGTCCTACTTTGTCTCAATGACTGCGTGATTCTGTTTCCTGATATTTTCCCCAAGGGTCCGATTCATTAATATATCCAAAGGTACTTACGAAAACACAAATCAACAGAAGGATCTGAATCTAATGTTTGCGTAGAACAAGAATTTGATATGAACCAATGCCAGAATCAGTAACAGGACTAGGATTATGGAATTCAAATATACTCATTCACAAGAGTCCATCCACATTATATGCTTAGTCTCACTGGTAATCGCATAGTGTGAACTTTACCAACTTTGTAGATGTAATGGTGCCTCGTAGAACTTTCTCTTCAAGCCCTTTAGAACAGGCGATTGAGAGAGAGAGATCAGAATGCAACTGTTATGCCAAGAAGGCTAGCAAGGTCTGAGATGAAATTTGGAAGAGCACTCCATCCTTTGGCTGTCACCATGTTTCCGTGAATCAAAGATTCACACTTCTCCTCCACCTTTCCTCCTCCTAATGCGACCACCACTCTCATCCCGCCACTGCTTGAGCATCTCTTGCCCTGCAAAACCATTTCTCTGTGAGTTTTTCAACTTTCACATGATCACAATATGCATGTAGGTAGGGAATCTCTACATCGAGTGCACTACGATACTTTTCCCAGGAAGGCTTTTTCCCATTCATTGAACTACCGTTCGATCCCTCCCCCCTGCTCTCTATATCTTTTCCACCCCTGGTTGTTTGTTCTCTCGAATCAAATGGCTCTCCAGGTGCCTCTTCACCTTCTTTAAGAGCAGCTAAATAAACTTAATTGTAATAAATTTCTTTGGCTAATCTGGCATCAAATGTGTTTTTAGAAATGTTCAATTTCTAATTTGAAAACAAGGTTTGAATAAGCTGATTTCGGTGCAAAATCCCGATTTCATCAACCATCAAATTTCCCTGGACTTCGTCATCTATCTGTGTGTGTGTGTGTGTGTGTGTGTGAGAGAGAGAGAGAGAGAGAGAGAGAGAGAGAGAGAGAGAGAGAGAGAGAGAGAGAGAGAGAGAGAGAGAGAGAGAGAGACCTTAATAAGGCCAGCAGCAGCCAACACCAGTTGTCCCTCTCCAATCCCACAGACGACCTTGTTCTCTTCCGAGAATTTCTTCACCAGTGACACAACGTTGTCATCCAGTGCTAAGTATTCAGGAGCTCTCCCGCCCGGGATTACGACGCAGTCATAATCTGCCACGTGGACCATCTCGATGTCGTTAGTTACAATGAAGTAGTGACCAGCCTTTGACTCGGTGCAAATTTGAGATCCCTCAAACCCAAAATCTTGAATTATGGTAACACACTTGTCCCCTTCCTTCTTCCCAGGGCTCACTGCATCAACTTTGCACCCCAGCCCTCCAAATGCCCTGAACACAACATTGATCTCATAGTCTTCCACATAGTCCTTTTCAAAACATCATTAATAAGGTCATTAGTTTCCAAACCTCAACGATCCTTTCCACACACGTGCCCCCCCCCCCCCCCCCCCCCCCCCCACATATATATAGATATTTAGATTGGAGGCCACCAGTCCTGTTGTTTATTCCTCAATAAAAAGAATCACGGGAAGAAGTTGCAGTAATTTGTTCGGGATCCATTGAATTTTAAAACCCACAAAATTCTTTAGAATTATCTAAATTTGTATGAAAAGTATTACTAGAATCTTGATAGTGATCATCCTCGCTCATCGATTCGAGAGGATTCTATAATAACCTTAGCATGCCTGCGATCCCGTAGGACTTTGGTCCACCACCACCGTTCAGTTTTATGGCTATTAAGTCTTAGATAAGTAGAAAATATATGCAGAATTCAAAGGGAGAGAGATACATACCCCACACACAAAGAGGATTGATCTACTATCAGCACCTGAGATCCTTGCTTCCATTGATTTAAGCAGATGCTTGAGGATTTCGGTGTGTGCTGGCCAACCAATTGCACTTATGATATTGCCGTCAGTAATGCACGTAGTGATGGGTTCAGGTTCTAACCATGCGCCTCCGGCGATCTCAACCACATGCTTCAAGCTAGGAAATGCGGTGCATTTCTTCCCCTTGAGTATCCCAGCGGAAACCAGTACAAGTTGGCTATGGCATGTCGTCACGATCGTCCGGCCTAGCTCAGCGAATCGCGAAACCATGCTTATAACATTGTCATCAACACAAATAACTTCTGTGAATCTTCCTCCGGGGATGATTAGCGCATCGTAATCCTCAGGCTTGGCTTCACTAAAGCTCGCGTTTAATGTAAAAAAGTGACCTTCTAGCTCTGTGTATATCTGTCATGTGAAGGATATCGAGAGCATAGTTAAGGTAGGGTCTTCATTATCAACATGAATAAAACGGCTCGTGTTCGTGTCGAACTGTTTTTACATGAACAAGTAAACGGCATGATAACGAGCACTACCTGGAACATTAAATTGCTGGCAATATGACGCCGAACCAAAACATAAGAAGGAAACAACCTGGAAAACTCGTTGCTTGTGCCAAGAGTACACATCGACATAATAACCTAGACATAACGGGGTTGAAACCAGCCCAACAGTTTTAACCAGAATCAAACCGGATCAAGAACCGGCTGAATTAAATGGAACGGGTTTAATGATTTTTTCTGATTTTGAGTAGTTTAGGACTCAAACCGGGTCGGTCCCTATTTGGTTTGGGTTTACCATGCCTAATAATACCAACATAGCTTAGAGCACAATTGTGTCAACATGTCCGGTTCTAAGTAAACCGATACCGGAGGTTTCAATTACCGGTTCCGGTTTGCCTAATCGAACTGGTCAGGGATCAGTTACGGTTATGAAACCGCCGATTTTAGGATGGTTCTGGTTCTGATACCAAAACCGTTGCGGAACCAATTGAAGAAAAACTTTTCCTTAAAAGAGAGAGGGTGTAACGCCCTCCGTGAATCGAACGCCTCACCACTGTTTTGCTGTTAAGATGAGAAGTAGTTTGTGATAACTTAGGTTTCAAAATTGTATTTAAGCCTTATCTTTTTTAACTTGTAATACAAAAAAAACAAAACACACTGTATTAGTCAACCTCCTTGCCTGGGTCGAGTACACGTAGCATTTTGTCATTGAGCTAGTAGGCCGCTCGATTGTCGTTTTCGAGACCGTAACTGAACCAGGAGTTATTGGTTTTGGTTCCAAATCTGATTCGACTGGTTCTGGTTATTAATGGTTTTACAACAAGTTCGGTTCTGGTTTAAACCGTCGAGCCGATTCTGCACTGGCCATGTCTACCTCTAAGTTTGTCAATTGGGTATCATATATGACGCACGGGCGAACATGTCTCATTATGATTTGAACTTGTATTATCCTTATTTTAAAATACAATAGTTTTATTAATGTTCTAACGAATGTGGTTAAATTCATATTAGAAGTGCGTCTCAATAGTCATCATAACTGGAACCTGCAGTTGGAAATCAGTGGCTCCAAGTTCCTGTTTTTCTCTTCGGATTTCAAAGTTCCACCTTGATTTCATGAATTTTTCAAATGATGCTGGTAATGAACCGGACCCACGACCAAGAGAACCGGATCCTGCTTATATCCGGAGGAAGTGTTCATCTTTTATTCTAGATTTTCGTGGAATTGGAAATACCGGTTTGGAACCAGTTACCCGAAACCGGACGTGACAATATGATCAGTACGAAAAGAGAAAAACTTTTCTTTAAAAATTTCCAGTAAGAAACTCTGCAACAACGAAATATTTCCTGCAATAACCTTGATTTTGAAAATGTTGTCATGAATGTTGCGATATAACTCGCCACAATCCATAACACGATCCACTGCTCATAGACATAGCAGTTCGTTGCAAGTCATGAAAATCACCCACAAACACGATAAAATAAAGTCCATGTTCATGTCCTCTGAGAAATCGGTTTGTAATTCGAGTTGAACAGTTTCGACACAAATAGGAAACTGAACATGCGCCAACAGCCAAAGCGTTTGTGTTTATGTCCACTCAAAGTGACATAATCATGATTAGATTGACCTGTTTTCTACATGAACAGGAAATGATACTACACGAAGGCGACCTGATAGAAAAATTGCAAAGCCTAATTGCTTGTAGATACAGATCGCCTAAAAGGGTAAATTTTTTTCAATTGTAAATATAAATCAAGCTAAGGTATTTACAGTGGGAAAAAAATAAGAAAAGGTGGGAGGGGAAGAGATTACCTCGTAACCCATGTACTCATGGACGGCCGTGACGCACTTGTGACCCGGTTTTTTGCTGGGGGACACGGCATCGACTCGGACCCCAAGTGCTTGCAGTACTTGGAAGGGCACGACTGCTTCGAAATCTTCCATGTAATCGCCGCATATCAACAACGCCCTCTTCGCACGCCCACCTTCAGACCCCATCTCTCTCTCTCTCTCTCTCTCTCTCTCTCTCTCTCTCTCTCTCTCTCTCTCTCTCTCATATACTTAGATCTTTGGCCTTAATGGTTCTTTGTCTGTCATCTTCCCACGTGAAGAATGTGGATGGTAAAGTACTTGTTTCTTTGGCCTTAATGGATCGGATTAGGTTGCTTTCCTGATCCAAATGTGTCTACCTTTATTCAATTCTTTAATTTATTTTTGGCGTTTAAAGGTAAATGTGGGTCATTCTTCTTTCAACCTTTAAAAGAAAAAGACTTTTGACTAGGGATGTTTATGGGGGAGGGCCACATTTGAGAACCTTGTCCCATCTCCCCGTGTTTTCATAGGTTCTCTTCAGAAAGAAAAGGAATGCTCAAATATAGGTTGAAACTTACTTTTTCATATGAAATGAAACTTAATTTATGTAAAATAAATTTAAATTAGAATATATTATTATAAACTAGATATAGGGAATGATGATGAGTTCACAAATTCAAAGTTTCTCTTTTAATTTATTTTATTTTTAAATGATCCTAACTTTCTAAAATCAATTAGAAGAAGGGTTAGGGCTGGGTTCACGAGGAAGGAAGACTTGTTATCCCTGTCCCAGTCCCGATCCCTATCAAAGATTTTCTTGCCCTCCCCATCCCAATCCCCATAAACATCCATACTTTTGATTGAAAATTTCATTTAAGATATTACGAGAAATAACTTCTCACTCGGTTTAGCTCATAAAAGATGATGAGCTATTCGTGAACATTTTCCAGAGAAGGGTGGGAATAGAGCGTTACAGCGTAGGTGGTAATTCGATTACCGGGTTCCATCCTCTTTTTGTAAACAAAAACAGAAAAGGGTAAAAGGAATGATTGGTAATGATAATAACATACGATTGTGGCAGCAATAAACGATCGTATAGTGGGATATAGCTAGTGGTGGTGGTGAAAGAAAATAAAATGCAGTAGACGAGGAAGCAGTGGGTGGCAGTAGTGGTGACGATAGACAAGTGGTGGTGTATAGTGGTCATGGTGATAAAGGTGACGGATGGCGGTAGTGCAGGCCACACTAGATTGGGATGGATGGTAGTAGCGATACATAGTGGTGATGGCAGTGGGTCATAGATGACAAGGTGATGGTAATGGACAAGGATAAAAAGTGAGGATGAAAGTGATTACATAGAGTTAGGGTGTGTTTGGTTCATGGTACCATTGGCATTGGAAGTACAGTTTTAAGCCCACATGGGATTAGAAAGAATGGTATCGATGGACCATGTCTCCATGTTTGCTTCACGCTTGGAGCTGGCACTCGGTGTGACAATTTTATGTTTGATTTACTCATAGAACTCTTATTGAAATTCCAACTTCCCCATAGTTTCATATTTGATTTTTGTGGAGATTGGTCCTTTTTTTTAGTCTACTTTTTTTAACATTATATTCACTTCAACATTTTTTTATGAGTTTATGATACTTGTATGTGCGTGCATGTGTGCAGGCGAGTTGTTCATTGGCAAGTTCAAGCATGACTTGTGAGCAACTCAAGCACAACAAAGTCGTTCTTATACTTGTATCAATAACTTTTGGTTTTGGGTTTGATTCATGCTACTAGGTAGAAACAAAACTTTTATGTTGTTTATGGATACAATGCAACACACAATAACAAGCAATATGCTTCTGCGACTGTGTTAGAAAAATTTTGCCTCCTTGCCCAAGGGTAATTCCAACAACTATAGGCAATTGAATACTCACAATGATAAACATATCAATGAGAATTAATGTGAACCAATCAACAATCAGTTTATGCTTTTGTTTTGTGGAAATTTTTGGCCAAAGTCTCCTCTTGCTCGAATGCAGTTTTGACTTACCAACAAGGGAGCTACAACACATAGATATCATCTAAAAAGAACGAAGAAAAATCTTTTTCATAACATTAGATATCGTCTAAAGAGAACGAAGAAAAATCTTTTTCATAACATTAACAATATAACAATACAGTTAACAACTCAAGGATAAGTGCATCAACAACTACAACTTTGTGTCCATCACAAAATCAAAACCATCTATAACCCCGAGTTTGTAACAACTATAACTTCAAATCTAAAATAAAGTCATTCCAAATACTATCAACCATTGTATCATACGAAGCCTTCATCTCTCGTTGATTTGCTTCCTGTATCAAACCATTCCATAAAAAAATCAGTACTAAACACAAAAGTATACAACTATAACGTGCATAGAGATGTAACTCAATTAAAACTTTATGTACATCAATACAATGAATTATCTCTACATCATATTACCATAACTAACTGCATCATGATCCGAATGTTCCTTTCAAACAATTGGAGTTATCAACATTAGTTCAACAATATAAATAGAAAATACAAATGCTAATATTGAAAATCATAATTATTTCAAAAAACTTACTATTTGAATAATCGTACCTTCAAAACTCCAAATACATGCTCAACTGTAGTTTGGAGTGAGGAGTGCCTATGGTTGAATAATTCTACTTTTACATAGATAGGATTAACATTAGGTGTATTAAATTCAGATAAGTGGTATCTATGTTTTGGGTATGAAGTGATAAATTCATTTGTTAGTGGGTGTCCTCCATCAACAAGATAATATTTACCTAAAAAAGTTATAAACATCATTAATATACATTAGTTATACTTTATGAGTTGTACTAAATAGTTATACTTTATCAAGCATGCTTTGAAACACTTGTGCATCAGTTGCACTTCCTACCCATCTCTCATAGACATGATAGAAGCATATGTCAAACCCAACAACACAATACATTCTTGTAATATTATGCACTTTCAATTATAGTATCTCAATTGATCACCACTTGTACACAAGTATAAATGTGTGCTATCAATCACCCTCAAGCAATCCTATAAAATAATGATTGTCTAAGAAATGATGACATATTTTAACAATGATATATGTATGTATGTGATTTATTATGAAAAACAGATATACTTTGAAATAAGAAAAGAACCTTAGGTCATTCAAAATCTTTGAAGGTGTCTCTTCACTACCTTGATAATGTACTCTTATGCTATATAATGCATTAGCTTTGTTAAAATGCTTGCTTACAGTTTGACCCGATCTATGACCTAAGATATATAACATCATACAAACTTAGTTTCCTATGCACATTGACCTAAGGTATATAACATCATACAAACTTAGTCTCCTACTGATACTATTCATGCATCTTGTAGCAATTTTTTACCTCTTAGAATGCTACATAACAATTGTAAAGTTTCTTGTTGTATGTGTAATAGCAAATGGCAAAATGATCGGTCTCTATAATATTTTCCAAGGATATCTACACCTTTATTGATATAAGTATATGTGAGTGAATGCAGTCAACATGCATACTCTCATAACTATCTCTTTGGAGTCATATTGCTTTCTTTTAATTGTCACATTAAAACATGAAAATAAAATTGTCATATGATCTATTACAAGCACATATAAGAATATCCAACAATTGCATGTAACTTCATATGAACACATATCTGACTAATAAATAACACATTTAATGATTGATATTGCAATAATACATGAACAACAAGAATATGAAGTGAAATAAATTATAAACCATCAATATCTAATGCATACATACTTAATTCATGAGTCAGTAGAATTGATTTTCATTCGCAACCATGTAACCCTATCTTCCTCTAGAATATTACAAAAGCATCTAGCAATATTTTCAAGACAATTATTTACAAACTTGTAAAGTACTTCTTATTTGTTATCTCCCCGAAGTTATGATACTCTCTCAGTAATTGCTCATAACCTTTATAAGATTGTCTCATATATAAGTGAAATTATCAATTACAGTTACAAACTTATCACATCTTTTAGACAAAACATCACCAATTTTTTATGGTTTTTATAGTATTCCTAGAGTGTGCTCTAATAGGAGCAGTGTTATTTGTATCGCACCGTATTGTACAATACAGTGTGATATGTATCATATCATGGGATGCCACAATACGATATAGCCCCTGTATCATACACATTGGAAGTTATCATGTCGTATCGTGCGATACGGCACCGTATCGCACAATACGGGCGATATGTCTAAGGACCCTTTTAAAGGTTCCCTTGCCGAAAAAAAAACTGTAATTTTATGAGTTTTTGGTTTCTGTTGACTTTTATTTGCATGTGTTTAGAGCTTCTCAATGCACTCTCTCCCGTCCTTGGTGTTTAAGGCTTCTCGTGCGATACGGCACCGTATCGCACAATACGGGCGATATGCCTAAGGACCCTTTTAAAGGTTTCCTTGCCGAAAAAAAACCTGTAATTTTATGAGTTTTTGGTTTCTATTGACTTTTATTTGCATGTGTTTAGAGCTTCTCAATGCACTCTCTCCCGTCCTTGGTGTTTAAGGCTTGAAAGAAAGTGCTCTACGATGTTCATGAAAACCCTTAACCCGGATTGTGGTATACTTTTTATATTTTTTAGAGATTTTTTCTTTGTATTTGTTATTTTTTGGTGTTATTTATATTTTTTTTTGAATGACAAAATATGATGTTATGAAGTGCATAGATATGATTTTTATTGCATTCGTGAAGTGGGAGACATTATATTTGAGTGTTATATGAAGATTGAGGATTTATAAAGCGATTTTATTTTCAAGTTTTTGTTTGAATTGAAGTGATCAATTAAGATAGATGGTAGGAAGGGGTGTTAGAAACTCTCAATCTCGGTCTGATGATTCAGCATGACAATGGGATACAACAATTGAGAGTTCTAGATTAAAGATCAAATATTTGTTTTGTGAGAAGGTGATTAGTGGTGGAATTTCATGAATGAAACACCACCTAGCAAGGACTAGGAAAGAAGTTGCTCTTTGCATGGACAGAGTTAGAAGTTTGCCAGAAGTCATTAAATAACAATGTCTTAAGATGATTGAGAGCATACATGAGAGGATACAACAAAAGGATGATTTAGGAATGTTTAAAAAAGAGGATGATGATGTTATTAGATTGATTAATAGTATTCTTTCAGATGATAGAACAGAGGTTGGTAGTAGCAGTTATCGACCATCATCTAGGGGAAAGAGACTTGTTGAAGATTTTGCAAGTGAAAGTGGTAGAAGAGGAAGGAGGAGAGGAAGAGCTTCTTCTAGCATACATTCATTTTTTCCTCCTAACACTACACATGGTGCTCAATATAGAATTCATATTGTTATGACTTCAAAACAACTACATGATCAGACAGACCTTATAGTGAACAAATGGTTTTATCATGCATGCATTCTATTTAATGAAGCAAATAATTTTCATTTTCAAGCAATGACAGATACAATTGCTAATATTAGTATAGGATATAGAAGATGCCCTCTTATCAGAAGTTGAGAGGAAAGTTATTAGATAAGATCATCCTTGAAGTGGAAGAATATTGTTTGACTTTGAGAGAGTCATAGAAGTAGATATAATGCACTATCATGACAAATAAGTGAGGAAGGACTTTGTTAAACTTTCTTATCTATTATCTTAAATGACTTATGTTTTTGATATATCAAAATATGTGAGAGGAGAAACATACTTAAGAGATCTTAAGGCAAGAGTTTCATAAAGTGATATGTGAGGTTGGACTAGAGAATGTAGTCCAATTCATTACAGATAATGTAACTAACTATAAAGAAGTTGGGAATGAGTTAAACTTATAAGACTTTCTATTGGACACAATGCACAACTCATTGTTTAGATCTCATCCTTGAGGATATTGGTGAGATGGATGAGATAAAGATAGCAATTGAGTGTTACCAAGATATTACCAAATTTATCTATAATCATGCCTTTGTATTGTCTATAATGAAGAGATATACAAATGATGTAGAGCTTCTTTGTATAACTGCAACTCGGTTTGCAACTAATTTTTTATCTATAAGCAAGCTTTGAAGAGAATATTCCCCTTAAATGAGTGACAACAATTTGCAGAGTTATCTCAAAATAGAAGAAATAAAAAGTTAAATGAGATTTCAAAGACAGTGTTCAGGAATACATTTTGAAATGCATGTGTTAGATTGTTGAAGATTACATATCCTTTAATGAAGGTTTTGAGATTGACTGATAGCGAGGAGAAACCATTTATGGGCTACCTTTATGAAGCTATGGATAGGACAAAAGAAGCCATTAAAAATAATTTTAATGAAAGAAAGAGGGATTATTTGCTCATGTGGAACATTATAGATAATGGATGGAACAAACAATTGCATAAGCCTATTCATGTAATAACATATTACCTAAACCCCGCATTCAGGTACTCAGCAAGCTTCAAAAGGGACAGTAAGGTTAATCAAGGCATCATTGATTGTATAAACAAATTAGTCCCTAATAAGAGTAGAGCAAATGATATACATCGAGAGATGAAGATCTATAATAATGCTCTTCACTTGATGGGTTTGCCTGTAGCAATTCGCAACCGGACTAATATACGTCTAGGTAAATTATTTATCTTCGTATTTAAGTTTTTTAAATCTTATATTATTATGGATTAAGTCCCTGATATTTGTCTTTTTCTATAGATGTTTTGTGGAATAAGTTTAGAAGTGATTGTCCAAAGCATAGAGATTTGGCAGTAAGAGTTTTGATCAAAACGTGTAGTGCAATGAGTTGTGAAAGGAATTGGAGTGTTTTTGAACACATCCATACAAAAAAGCGTAACAGGTTGAAACATAAGTGGCTCAATATCTTAGTTTTCATCCGTTGTAATATGCGGCTTCACCAAAGGTAATCTTGTATTAGTTATTACTTAAAGATTCATTCAATATTTTGTTTGACTTCAATTGTTAATGTTATTTACTAAATACTTATCTTTCTTTCTTATAGGTAATAAAAAAAGGTAAATAGAGAAGAAAACCAATTTGATCCAATAAATTTGGATAATTTTGATATTTCTTTTTTTCCTGAAAATATGATCCATCTCATGTCATTTCGGGTTCCCCCACAAAAACAAGTATGACACATTTTTTTTTTGTTTCACTTGTGGACAAGAATACATTCTTTTGAGTTGTGTTCATGTTGAATTTGTGTGTCATTTTGAAACTGCATTTATTTTACCGTTTTACGTTGTGTTTGTGTCGTGCCAATTCATTTTTGTGTAAAAACAGGTCAATCCAAACACGACCCATTTTTCATGTCGTTTGGATGAACTTCTAGATGAACCTTTTGGATCGTATTTGGGTCGGGTTTTCTCGTTTCATCTTAATTTTCTACCATTACTACCAAATCTCTCTCTCTCTCACTCTGTGTGTGTGACATGCAGACATATGCTAACGGACGTACCAACCAACAAGCCAGATTTTGCTCTTCGCCCGTCGGTACTTAAATTAGAAATCTCAGATCATCTTGGTATCAAAGTTTGAAGACCGAGGAGAATAAAAACTCCAACGTTGAAAACAAGAATATGAATGTCAATTACTTCGCTTCCGGAAACCTACAAAAGTAAAAGGATCCTAGATCCAAACATTGCCGAATCTGCCATAATCGGATTATTTCTTAGATCTGGAGCTTTTGGAACCACTGAATGGCAGAATGGGTGCAGGCAAAGGTCATTGGCAGCAGATGCTCGAGGTTCGACTCCTCCGGATGTGGCTTTGTCGTGGTGCTAGCTGGTGGGGTGGGGCGGCGGCCTACTAGATGCCACCTGGTTTATCCGAAAAGGATTCTTCATAAAAAACCAAAAAAAGAGAGCAGAAGATTTCTATGTTGGGATTTAGATTAGTTTTGTATACATCGAATCAAATCACTGAATTGAATTTGGATTTAATGCTGGACAGGCTAAACGAGCATGCAAAATTGTGTACTAAATCCAATCCATTTATTACGTGGATCTTCTCTACTTAATTGTTTGTGGGTTGTTGTTAATCGGATTAGGATCCGTTTGGATTATCAGATTGAAACTGGATTTACTTGCATTCCTGAATCACCATTATATTGGTCTGAATCCAATCCAAATACACCTGCATTATTTATTGGTATCCAACGCAGCGTATTGCGTTCAGCAAGTGTTCTCGCAGTCTCATCCATTTATTCACCAAATTATAAGCGAAGAAGGTGTTTGTTTGTTGGTTTTGAGTTGGCAATGTAAGACACGAAACAGAAACTGACCATGGACACTTGAAAAGTACTTGTCCGTGTCAGGGGGATGCGTGCTTTACGTTGTGCTCGTCGACCCGAAGTAACATGAAGATCATCGACTTGTGATCGATTGCACAAACACATGATTAGGCATGAACACGACCTGTGGCATGCATGAAATACCCACGCCTGTTTCTTGTCGTGCTTGTGTCCAAGCAAAAGTAGGACAGTGTTAAAGTTGACCTACTTATGACACGAACACGAAATGACACAGCATGAGTACAAGCCGGAAAACAAAAACTTGCACCTCTAGACGACAACCTGGCTCGTATTCAACCGTTTAGGAATCAGGTTTATTAACAATGATGGAGATTCATCAGCCATAAGATCCATGAAACTTATGTATATAATATGGAAAACGGGATCCTTCTCACTTTTAACATTTTGATCTGTTGCTTTTCACTGACATGTAATTTAAATTTTTTAAGAGGTTTTGAAAAAATATGAAGGACATCATTATTATAATCATGTTCTTGAAAATCAATGATTAAACATGAGTAAAGATGGTCAAGCATGGACATGATTCAATCACTCTTATTATATATATAAGAGAAGGCGGAGGATGCAAATTGCTCATAAACCAATTTCAACCATTCGTTCAAGATCCAAGAATAGTTGACATTAGAAAATATAAAGTGAAAAATACATTTTGGGGTAATTGAGTACTCACCTTGTAAAAAATACATATACTTTTTATTTACAATCTAAGTCATTCATCACCTCTTATTCAAATGGTGAAGAATGAGTTTAGATGAAGTTTGCATATAGAGATGGTTTGTACTTGGAATGTATTAACAAATTTCAACTATTCAATTTGAAAGATAAATTATTTATATTTTAATTAATTATACTTTCAAAAGTAGAAGTGTATTCTTTGTTTTTAATATTTAAAATTCAATTATCAATCTTTCAAACTGGATGACTGAGATCTATCCGAACATACTATATAATGTTGCTATATATATGTATATATGTATTACATATATACATATACCGAATAAGGTTTTTCGCACGGTGCACCAGACACGATCTTGATTGTGGTATGCATAGACCGCATCCAAAGTGAGATCCGGACCGCTATGTGGGTGATAAGGATGCCCTGTTCAGACCTTCCGGGATCTAAGACGGATCCGACCCCCTGATGCCCCTACTTGAACGGGCATTGCCTGATGGATTCAGGATAGTACGGGCCACGCTCGATCCGGCGTCTGATTCTTACACAAACATCTCCTTCACGTCTTCCTTTCAGTTTTCCGACAGATCTCGTGGCGGTTTTCCGGCATATTCGGAAGCCGGAGAAGTTGGGAAAACAGCTGGAAACTGCAGAGTTTGAAACGAGGAAGGAAGGGAAAGACTCGAAGTAAAGAAAGAACCCATTGAGGTCTTGAGTCCACGACATCCGATCCCTTTCCTTCTTCGGAGGAGCCGAAGCTTCTGCTCATTATGCTTATCTTATCTCCTGGGTCGTTCTTCTGATGCATTTCTATTCGGGAACGTCTGTACTCCGTCGATGCCCGAATCTGAGAGATTAATCCGCGGAGACATGGAAGCTCGGATCCGGGTGTTGCTCGTTTGTTTGTTGTTTTGCTTTCCCGTCTTCCTTACATCTTCGGAGTCAGAATCGCGTTTTCCGGAGGGTTTTCGTCGAGCGTAAGTGGTTCCTCGGTTCCTTTTCTGTTTTTTTTTTTTGTGGAAGAGTTAGTGGATCTGTTATACTCTGTCAGATTGTAGGAGGAAATGATGCATATACTCATTAAAGAATATAAAAAATAGTGTTTTCATAGAATATAGTTTGAACGTCTGAAATCCCTGATGCTTTTCTGGACGGGCAGTAATCCATTTACTTCCTTTTCCTTGTGTATTTCGTTTGTATTATTTTCTTCTGAGAATGGAAACGATGACGACGTCAAGTTAGGGCTTGGTTTTGTTGTCTGTCTAGTTAGATCAAGTTATCCTGAGTTAGTATAGCAAGAGGGTGCCGGTGCTATGATTCCTATTTGAAAAGTCATAATCGAATGGGGCATGCGATGCAGGCTTTGTTGCTGTTTCCGGAGATTCCCCAGGCTGCTGGGCTGCTGGTGAAGGAATATGAATATGTGCCCTAGCTTGGATGGACAGATTTGTCGATAATGGGCCCATGGAGTAGGTTTTATTGTTGGTTTTGGAAAGAGGGTTTAGTCATTTAAGTAGCAAGTAGTTTGCGTCGATATAGAAGAGCAATCATTTGCTGGTCCGGCTTCATTTTTTTTCCCAGAAGAAAATATCCTAAGCCCTAGAAGGAATTTGCCAAGTTCCTTTAACCCTTTGGAAATCGGATATACAATTCTTTTAATTTTTAATACCATGGGAAATCTAACATGTTAGATAGTTGTTATGAAAGGTAGAGGGAACGGAAGCTTCATGTTCACCATCAGGCATCTTGCTTCATTAGTTTGACAAGAATGCACATTGACTATGCAATAAGCTATTTTATTTTATTGAATAATATTACTCAGCAAAATATGCTTATAACCGTTTCTTATGATGTCTATCTGTTATGTCATGGTATGTCACATGGGTGCGGGTTCGGGATACGGCAAATTTCAAAAATTTTGGGTGCGGCGACACGGCTAGGGTATATAATATTATATATTATATATAATATTCAAGCTACATAAATCAATCATAATACAACTAGTATTTGCTAATTTTGGGTGCACGTAGGTATCAATTAGCAAGTTCCCTCATAATGATCTGAAACTTAGAATGATTTTACGAGCTGCAAAATATCCAAGTTATGGATTCAAAGAGTTTCGAGATCTTTTGTAGGATATAACATATACTAGTATTTGTGCTAGGATCCAACAGTAATGTCATAATCTTCTGTTCTATTGATTTGGCAATGTTCCTGGTCTTCAAATGTGTTTGGTGATAGGGATTATTCTGTGCAAAGGCATAAAGTATGGAGTCAAGAATCCAATTAGATTGAGAAATAAGAAACCAATTGCCCGCACCCAAAATCATTCAAGCTAATATTGTATACAACTACAATAGCAAGTACACAACTTTATATTAAAGCAAAACACATAAATGGTAAACAACTGCTAATTTCATCATAATACACAAATCAATCTTCATTATTTGGACCTATTTATCCGTGAGTTACAAAATTTTTTTTGCCATGCCGTACCAACACGGTGTCGGTGTCGGTGTCGCACTAGTGTCGAGGTCGACACACTACCCCTTAGAAGTGTCTGTGTGACTTAGATAAAATATAGTCCAATTGTCAACTTAAATAGGGTGTTACATAACAAAGAAACATGCATTTTTTGTGTGATCGAAATAGAACATATACACTAAACTTACATGAAAAAGAAGAAAAAAGAATGGATTAATGAGAAAGGAAACCGGTAGGAGAAGAGAAAGAAGAGTCCGAGATAGAAGAAAAGGAAGTGGAGGAAAAGGAGAACAAGGGAGAGTGAATCAAGTGAAACTTAAACTGCAAGGCACCAACATCTCACTAATTTTGGAGCTGAACTTAGGTGCAACATTAATTTTGACTCATTTACATGGTTGACTTGTAAGACAATTTGTTCTTCCCAACTGTGCCTTGTACCGAACTCTGATTTTCTATTGTTTGGACTGTGCATTTACAAGAAAGATGTGATCCCTATTGTTGATTTAGAGGAAAATCTACTCTGGATTAGCAAATGTATTCATGGTAGAAGGTCTGATGAGAATTTATGATTAAGTAGCCCTTGACATCCCAAATGAGAAAATTTGAAAACAATTAGGTTCTTTTCATATTGATCCAGAGAAACCCACAAGTCAGTCTTAGAGTCTTATTGTTTTGGTGCATGATACGTATCGAATCACCCCTATTATTTTTTAATACTAAAAATTAGAAAAAGTAAAAAAAATCACAAAAAAGTTAGAAAAAATCATGATAATTAAAAACAATTCATATAATGCATAAGTTGAGTAAATATTCATCAATCACCATTCAACTTTCAATATATATAGCATTTAAGTAGTACATCCTTAGTAAAATTACAACTTTCGTAATTGAAAAAATAATTACATATTATAATCAAGATCAACTAAATAATCTTCTTCTTCTCCTCATTGTTCAAGATCATCATCACCTTCAGTTTCAAAATCAAAATCATCATCCCCTTTACATTGTTGCTGTCTTTCCAAATTAGTCAATTGAATGTCTTCTTTAGTTAGGAGTGCATTTGCTTCATTATCTTCCATAATCCACTCTTCTAAGATATCACAATTATCCAGACTTATTAGATCAAATTGGTTCTCCTCCCTATTTAACTTTTTAATTGCTTATGAGAAAGATAAGTAAATAACATTAACAACAAAATAAAATGAAATATTGAATTGAACACTTTATTTTTAACTAATCCTTTATTACCTTTGTCAGAACTGCATGTTGCAATGGATGAAAACTAGGTCATTGAGCCGCTTATATTTAAACTTCTTGTGTTTTTTATGTGGATATGTTAAAAGACACTCTAATTCCTTTTAGAACAAGTTGCATTATAGGTTTGACTCATAACTCTTATTGCAAAATCTCTCAGGCTTGAGCAATCACTTCCAAACCTATTCCACCAAACATTTAATAAAAAAAGACAAACATAAAGATTTATTCTAAAATAAATATAAGATTTAAGAAACTTAAATAAACAGTTTACTTAGGCACATATTAGTACTCTTGCAAATGGTTACAGGCAAACCCATCAAGTGAAGAGCATTATCGTAGATCTCCATCTCTCGATATGTAGCATATGCTCTACTCTCATCAAGGACCAATCAGTCTATACAACCAATGCTACCTCGATTAACCTCATCGTCATTTTTAAAGCTTGCAAAATACCTAAATGCTGGATTTAGGTAGTAAGCTACTGCATAAATAGGCTGATGCAACTGTTTATTCTATCTATTATCACTAAATATTCCATATAGGCACATAATACCTCTTTTTTCTATTAAAATTACTTCTAATAGCTTCTTTAGTCCTATCAAAGACTTCATAAAGATAGCCTACGTCAATCTCAAAACTTTCACTAAAGAACATGTGATCCTTAATAGTGTAAAACAAGAGTTTCAAAATGTACTTCTAAAGATTGTCTCCGAAATCTCATTAAGTTTTCTGTTTCTCCTATTTTGTGGCAACACTGCATCTAAGGAAAATATTCTCTTCAAGGAGCTTTGCATAATCTGTATATCTCCTATCATACATAATACAAAAACATGGTTATAGATAAATTTTATATCTTGACAACATTCAGTTGCTGCCTTTACCTCATCTATCTTTCCAATATCCTCTAGAATGAGATCTACATAATGGGCCTTACATAGTGTCCAATAAAAAGTCCCATATCAACTAACTACTTTACAACTGCTTTATAGTTAACTGATATTAACACGAATGAGATCTACTCATGCAATTGCTCTGATGCCATATTAACACGAATTCCAGGTTGAGCACCAGGTGTAGTACTAGGAGGAAAAAATGATTGTATAACAACAACAAAGCCTTTTCCCATACTAGACGGGGTCGGCATGAAAAAACGATTGTATGCAAGAATAAAATATTCCTCTAGCACTTCTTCTTCTATCACTTCCAACCTCTTCAACAACCCTATTTTCTCTAGTTATAGGTCGATAATTACTATTACCAACCTTTGTCCTACTTTCAAAAGGGATGTTATCACCAAATCCAACTACATCATCCTCTTCCTCAAACATCTCTATATTATCCTTTTGTTGTCTCTTCTCAACTATATTCTCAATCATCTTTATGTTGTTTTGCATCTTCGGAGGACTTAGCAATAACTGAAATCAATAAATTGCACAAAGATTGGAAATGGAGGTCGTTGCCCTGATGGCTGCCGCATCCTCTCAAAATTTCTTATTCAACCGTGAATTCTAACAACATACTTAAGTATATATAGAACACAAATCTAACTTAAATGACCTAAATACCCCTAATTAGTGATTGATTTTACCCGATTCCCAATGGACCATATTTTGATCCATTGGGACCCAAACTACTTAAAAACATAAACTCAAATATATAAAAGAAACATAAACTAATCTAAACTCAAATATATAACGAAAACATAAATTAATCTTGATCTCCAACATAATCTTCAACACTGTAGACATTGTCATTTAATGGTTTCTGACACTTTCCTAACTTTGTTCGTGTTAGAAGTAATTGTAATTTGTAAATATTTGATGATAATCGAAGGTTGAATCGTCCAAGTTGCAATTCGTCAAAGCACCAAGATATCAAACCATCCAACAAAGGATGTCTCAAGTTAAGAATGCAAGTATCAAGAGAGACAAACTACAAACAAAAGTTGTTCTAGACAACATACTTTAGTGATACGAAGATGGAGTATATATAGAGGTTTGTACACAGCAAATGGAGAAGAAAAAGAGGTAGCAAAGGAGGGGTAGCAAGTGTTGGCCAGGCAAGTAGCCGTTGGCCAACAAGTTGCCGTTGGAGGCACTGCCTCCAACAGCAAGTGGCTGTGGGCCCTACTAGCCCGCGCCACCCATACCAAGTGCACGGGCCCTAATGGCTCGTGCTGCCTATTCCATTTAACAATAACCTCTTTCTTAGTCTATCTTAGGTGATATTTCAAACGAGAAATTCCACCGTTAATCACCTTCTTATAAAAATACATCTGATTTTTAATATGTTTCTCTCAATTGTTGTACCCCACTTTTATGCCGGATCATCGTACTGAGATTGGGAGTCCCTAATACCCCTTCATGCCATCTCAATTTAACACTTCAATCTTAATAAACCTAAAAATAAAAACACTTCACAAATCCCCAATCTTTACTTCATAAACCACCAAAACACTCAAATAGATGTCTCCCACTTCATAAATACAACGAAAATGATATTCACACACTTAATAAGTTCATATACTGTCATTCAAGAAAAGAAAAAAAAACAAATAACACAAGAAAACACCAAATATAGAGAGAAAAATGAAAAAAACACCTATACCACAACCACCAGAATGTTGGTGTTGCCATTATTGGAGTGATGGTGTTGGAGACCCTTGAAAATCGTTAGAGATGCCTCACCTCGGAAGTCACCTTGGAGGAGCTTGAAGATACAAACATAAGCCAGAAACCCCATAGAAACGCGGGTTTCCTTTTGGCCATGAACTTTTATCGCTCGTATCGTACGATACAGGCGATACACGGTATATTGTGCCACACATGTTGTATCGAATGATGCAACACAATACTGCAACTATGACTTTTTAGTGGGGTGAGCATATTTTCCTATGAAGTGGAATGCTTTATGCCCCTATTTCAGTGATGCTGCTTTCTGTTTAATATCTCCCGTCCTGATTGCCTTTTTTGCTTTTCACTGCGAATCATATTCACTCTGTCCATTCTTTATATATATATATATATATTGTAATCTCATTTCTCTTTCATGTGGCTGGCTAAAGTTTGTTCATGGCATGTATAGATTTCCAATTGTGGAGCCTGATCCGGGGCATACAAAACTTCGTATTGCAAGGGAAGGATTAGAAGCAATAGAAAGAATAAGCAACCCTATTGCAGCTGTCGCGGTATGCTAGGGATGATATTTACGGTGTATCTTTTGTGTTGCTTATATATTGCAAATTATAGTTCTTTTGATCTGTAAGCTTTAGGCAGTTTTAGTATTTAAATCTTTTTGGGAAGATGCTTAACATTTACATTCGAGAAAATCGGGGATAACATAAATTGAAATTAATATTCTTTAACCCCAAATGACTTGAAGCCTTTCCATCATTATTGAAAGCTTTTTAAGAGTGTCAACCAATTTGGAGGCGTCATGCCCAAAACTTGATGCTTGATTTACTAGAGATGTAGGATCAATCCTTTTCTATGTTAAACTTCTAGGAAATTTTAATGGATCAACTTTCTATGCCATAAGTCAAAGACAAATTTTAGTACATTTCTGAATAACTCGTACAAGATATTGTTTCTCAAGTTAAAGTTTTTGGTGAAGGGTCAAAACCCATTTGTTGATTTGGGAAAACTACATGAGTTTAGGACAAAGTTCTCTTTGTACATGAACAAGGTTTAAGTAAAAAATTCTACTAAAATCGTGTGATATCTGTTGGGAACACAGGGAAATGTCTCTTGGGAACATAGGAAAGATGCGTCTCATTTCAATGGTTTTGTCTTGGAATTGATGGTCCATTATCATACTTTTCTTACTTATATCAGAGAATATTTGAACAAAAATAGGCGTTTTCTTTTCTTTTTCTGAAGTTTTGTACTTCAATTATGATTATGAAAAATGTTCTTTACAATGCCATGGTGGAACATGATTCTTTTGGACCATGCAGGGTTCCTCCTACTTCTCCTTTAGAAAAGATGAGACATTGACCATGTGTTTTTCCTATGTTTTTGACGTCCCTTTACCATGCCACTTTAATGGTCTGTCCCAAAGACATGAACGAAATGACATGGGCAAGTCCTATTTTTATATGAACATAGTTGATTTACTTTTGGCTAAAAAATTAATTTTGTGACATATTATGAAAACTATGTTAAATGTTTACTATGAATAGATTTTTGAAAGTGTTCATATTCTGGGTTTCAAAAAGTTTATGACCGACATCTTGAAGTAAGTCAAGAACGTATCAGTGAGGGTTTGCCAATTTACAGATGGTCTCAACTAGAAATGAAGGATCTGTGGTTTTAGCCAAATCAGAACTGGGCCGGAATCCGGACAGAACTGGAACTAGGCTATGGTTCAGATAATTGACAAATCACATCAAAACCAGAATAGGAGCGTTTATTCAAATTTCAAACTGTTATTGCATATTCTTTTCAAATGAAAAAATTACAGAGACATTTGAAAAGTTATAACAAACAGTCAATGTAAACACATACATATATTAAGAAGTAACCAATGAAAAGTAGGCAGTCACTGCAAAAATATCAAACAGTCAAAGTAATCAATGCAAAAGTATTCATAAAATTGAAATATAAAAAATGTCAGTTGCAGAAAAGTTATAATATTTAAAATTAAGATAAAAATATATCTATTTTGTATTAGTCATAGACTGACTAGCTAGCTGTGACTAGTCAGTGAATGATTGAGTAGGCCAACAGCCTTGATCATACTCTAACATATATCCATAAGAATGAGTAAAGCCTGAAGTTTCCTAAATCTTTTTTTTGCTTCTTTTTCCTTTTCCCTTTTTCCATTTATGTATAATATTCTGTGATATGTTAACTGAATACGATATATCTTTCACTACAAGGTGTTGTGTTCTTCATCCATGTATATATATTCGCGGAACATACATGGATGAAGAACACAATACCCTGTAGTGAAAGATATATTGTATTCAGTTAACATACAACAACAACAACAACAACTAAGCCTTTTCCCATACTAGACGGGGTCGGCTAATTGTATTCAGTTAACATATCACAGAATATTATGCATAAATGGAAAAAGAAAAAAAGAAAAAGAAGCAAAAAAAGATTTAGGAAACTTCAGGCTTTACTCATTCTTATGGATATATACACACATAATAATCAAGAAGCAGATCCAAAAAGGTGTAACAGAAAAAAGAAGAGAACTTGCAAAAGATATATGAGTTGATAGAATTATGACATACACGGAATACAAAAAAACAAATATATAGATAAATAGTTACAGTTTCACATGCGTAAATGTGTAAATATACACATATACAGGTAATATGCAAAAGGATGCAGCTGGAGAAGTTTGAGATGGATAAAATAATACAAGGCACAAAACACATTTATGAATTTATAAAACATTATAAGATATATGTATATAATTTGATAGGATATGAACATGGAATAATTAATAGAATAACCAAAGTATATGGTATACTTAAGTGCTTACTGACCTCACTCTCTATAAATATATATTATATATTTATATGCATATTTGCACATCTATATCTATATATCTATATCTATATCTATCAATTTATCTATCTAACTCCGCTCATGTAAGGGATCACCCTTTGCATGGCCGGTCCCAAGCCCGGATAAAGGAGGAGGGTTGTGTTAGGCTTCTGACAGCCAACGTAAAACTTTGTCGGACTTATTTATCATGGATTCTATAAATTATGATAGGGCTCTGTGAAAACAAAGAATCCATATAGTCAACCCCATATAGAATGGGAAAAGGTTTAGTTGTTGTATCAATTTATCTATCTATCTATCTATCTATCTATCTATCTATATGGGAAAATTGGATGTTATCCACCTCTAACAATACATACTCATACCCATCCTTTACTTTTGAGGTGCATGAGTATCATTTAAAAAATTAAAAGGATCTCTACAAAAATAAAAAGGACATAATTATTACTCACACCCTCAAAAGGTAAAGCATGGGCATGAAAGCATTGTGTTAGAGGTGGGCAGCATCCAATCACTCTATCCATATCTATATCTACCTATCTATATAGATAGATGGATATATAGGTGTGGATAGATAGAAAGAAAAGAAAAGAAAAAAAGAGAATAAAAACTAAAGGAGAATAAAGTAGAATAAGAAGAAAAGATATGCCTAAACCTTAAAAAAGAAAAAAGAATATCGAGGCTGTTCCCCAATACCCAGGCTGTTCCCCATTGGCAAGGTGTAGAGCATAGTTGGCCACATACTTGATCTAGGCAGTTGATGTGTGGGTTGCAAAGCTTCTGGTCCATTTAGGTTCCCTAATGGAGTCAGCGGGGTTCTTGAATTTTGTCTATATTGCCTAGTGGTGCACACATCATGCATGTGGGCTCATGGCTGTGTTTTTGTGTATCATCTGCCTGTTCTGAGATTTTCGCTTCGAGTAATAACTTACTGTTCTTGAAAATGAATGAACTCTTTCAGGTTATTGGTCCATATCGCTCTGGGAAATCTTTTCTCCTAAATCAGCTTCTCTCTCTTTCGTGTTATGAAGGTTTGTTTTCTTAATTTCTCCGAAGGCTAGTCTTTCTTACAGCTTTTCACCCCTTTCCATTCTTTGAGTGATGTTGAATAATTTCAGGGTTTGGTGTTGGTCATATGCGTGAGACAAAAACAAAAGGTACAATTGAGATTATGCCGAACCTTCTCTCTTGGTTAGCTCCTTGTTTGTAAACTGAATGCACTTCCTCTCTTAGTCAGACCAGAATTTCCTGTTGTAATCCCTTGATTCTCGTTGTTCACAATTTGTATGTTATTGCAGGAATATGGGTATGGGGCATTCCTCTGGAGATAGTTATTGATGGGAGGAAAACATCTGTAATTTACCTTGACACAGAAGGATTTGAAAGTGTTGGCAAATCAAATGTATATGATGACCGGTAAGTTTGTAATTTGGATCTTTACATTATGCCACATGTCTAACTATTTCCTCTCTTATGGCTTCCTAATGTGGTAAGCAATTGAGCTGCAGGATCTTTGCTCTTGCAACTGTAATGAGTTCTGTGCTTATATACAACCTGCCTGAGACGGTTAGTTCTATTTGCTATGATCTTTTAACCACATTTTAAGTGCCAATTCTACAGCTTTGATCCTTGAATCTTGGCTATTTTTCTTATGTATGTTTTTATGTGTATGGCATGGAATTTTAGATACGCGAGGCAGATATATCACGATTATCATTTGCAGTGGAACTTGCTGAAGAATTCTATGGAAGGTTTGAGACCTTGCAGAGGTTCCTCATAAGAAACATGCACATGTGCATGCACCCATAGAGACATGCAAGAATAAAAAATCCGACATGCTCACATGCATCCAGTAGTGGATATAATATAGATTATATTATATGCTTTCATTAGCCGACCCCATTTAGTATGGGAAAAGGCTTAGTTGTTGTATATTATATGCTTTCATTTTGACGTGCCTGATTATAACTAACAGTCTTTTTGTTTTCTTCCCTATCTCAATTTCCGGGGCAACTAGAGTTAAGGTGATCTTCGATGCCATTATCTGATATTGTTCTCACTGAATGGGTCCATTTCTAATACTGTTGATGATTTTGATGTTAGGGCCAAGATGTGCCATTTGTACCAGCTAAGCTATTATGGCTAATTCAGAGGGATTTCCTCCGTAAGTTTTGGCATTTTTCCTGAAGATCTTCCTTCTTTTGGAATTTGTATTTCTTTGACAGTAGCGTCCTCTGTCATAATTTGCACATATGATGAAAGCTGGCAACCAGCAAGCTTAAAAATAATTGAAATTATAGCTACATTTTCAATTTATCATCTGCATTGAAAATTTTGTGATAGTACATAACTATAATTTATCACAAGTTTTTAAAACTTCGTTCTTGCTTTTCAATTCATCATCTGAGGTCTTAGTGATATGATCACTGTTGTAAGTATCAAACTCAACCCTTATCATAAATGCTCATTGATATAATTTGTATCCTATTATATCATAAAAGAAAAGAACAATAAATGTTGTGATACGACTACCTCCCTTATCTTGACACTTTAGTATCGTATCATATATGGGGTTCGATACACACGTGTTGACACATTTTACAAAACTAGCTACAATTAAGTTCTGGTATCTTGTTGTAGTTATTGAACTTAATAGCAGTTGTTCACTTAGGGTCTTCAACAGATGGCAAAAGTTGGTTGATAGAAATTTTTTTTGTTCTACACATGCGGTTGCAAGGCTCATGTAGAACAGGTAGTCAGAGGATCTGACAATGTAATTATGTTCTGCAGAAGGTAAATCAGTACAAGAGATGGTTCATGAATCCCTTCTTCAAGTGCCCAACGAGAATGGTTAGTTTTGAGTCTTTTAATTTGGTGCGCTTGTAGCATGCAATATGTAGATGAATACACAAGTAATTTGAATACCATTGATTTAGCTTGCTGCTTTGCATGCAGGTGACCAAAACATTGAACAGGTAATATTTCGTAAGCCTTTCATCCGTTTATATGGCTTACATGTATGCCTGAGATTGTGGTTGATTTGTAATTAATCAGGTAAACCATATCCGAGAATCGTTGGCAATTATGGGTGATAATAGCACAGCCTTTAGTTTACCACAGGTATGCCTTATTTCATTCATGAATTTCCTTGTGCCTCTTCCTAAAAGAGTGCTCTATTTTGATTTGTTTGTGGGTTTGCACCACAAATCTGCTAAGCTCAGACTTGACCAGTTAAAGCTTGGCCTGAGCTTGCGTTATGAGCAAATGTTTGTTGATGTGCGTCACTAATTAATGTTGATACTTCATATAGAAGTGACAACAAAGGTGGTGACATTGAATCCTATGTGCCTGCTCAAGAAATTTCCCCCCCATGTTTGTCTGTTGGAGCCAAACTGATCTGCGAATATTAACTTCTTTAGTAAGGCTTGGTTGAAACAAATGACATGGAGTGCAAGTTTAGTAATCTCATTGAAACATATTATATAGAAGTTAAAATTGGTACGTGTTGCCTCCCTCAAAAGGACAATTTTAAGTACTTGAAGGTCAGTCTTTCAAGGAGATGTAAAAGTTGATGGAGATCTTATACACAAAATCAACATAGGTTGGCTACCATGGAGGTCAACATGTGCAAAAGAAAAGATGTGGCAGAAATGGAAATGTCTTTTGGCCACATAAAGAAAGACCGAATCTATGACGTGGTTATTAGAAAAAAAGTTGGGGTAGCACCAATAGAAGATTAAATGATAGAGACATGTATAAGATAGTTTGGACATGTAGAGAGGCAACGAAAGGAAGCTTTCATAAAAATGTATATGTATGAGAAACAAGAAAATCAACATCTTAAAAGCAGGAGAGGAACAACACATTAGTGTTGGAAAGAAACTATTAAACATGATATGGCACAAGCTTGCATGCTATGGCACTAAAGAATCCATGTAGCTGACCCTACTTAGTGTTGGTTGTTGTAGTAAGGCTTGTTTGGGAGTGGGGAGGCTGAGCCCTTCCTTGAGCCTTGTTCTGCAGGCAGACCTATGTGTTGGTAAGGCATCTTGATTTGCATTATATTGGCGTGTTTGGGAATCAAAATAGATGCTTGTGGTCTCCCTTGGAGCAGCAATTTGGTTATTCTATATCTTGTGAAGCGAAATTCTTTCCCTTAGTTGCAGAAAAACTGATAGAGATATAGAAGCTAAGTTACTGAACCTGAGAGGGTGGCCTAGCTGATTCTTTCCATTGGGCTGGTGTCCTTTTAAATTTTTGTGTCACCTGAACTTTAAGGGAAGCCATGTCAAATAGAGGATGTGATTATTATGTATATATTTCTGATTTTTTTCATCATCAATTACCTTGAAATTTGAGATCTCAGAGGTCTGATCATTATGGTGAGGTTTGAAGTTTCTTGATGGCCTTGCCATTGCTTAAGCCTTTTCAGTTCCATTCCAACAGTTTCACTTCTTCCATAATTTCAGAACCCATTGTTGATTTACTTCCAAATTTTGTGACAGCCTCATCTTCAGCGTACAAAGCTTTGTGACTTGAACGACACTGATCTTGATCCTCTGTATGTGGAAAGAAGAGAACAGCTGAAAGAACTTGTTGCCTCAGTAGTCCACCCAAAAATCGTCCAGGGCAAAGCCTTGAACGGGAAGGAGTTTGTTTCTTTCCTTGAGCAGGTCTCACCAATATTACTTGATTAAATTTTATGCGTATGCGCATGTGCATTTTGATGCCTATTTTGCATTTACTTACACTTTGATAGCTGTGTGGCAGATTGTTGAAGCTTTGAACAAGGGAGAAATCCCATCCACGGGATCCCTAGTAGAGGTTTTCAATAAAGCCATTCTTGAGCGCTGTTTGAAGCAATATGAACTGGCAATGTCTAATGTGGGTTTGCCAATGTCAGAGAGCACGTTGCAACATAAACATGAGCTAGCAAGAATAGATGCAATGAAAATCTTTGAACAACAGCGTTTTGGAAAACAACATGCAAAGCAATCTGTTATCCAATTGGACAATGACATAAAAAAGGTAATGTTGGATGTCCTGTATTAATTAAGAAAGCAGGCATTAAGCCTATACTTTGAGTTTGATTCCATTGTTAGTTTTAGTGGCAGTGGATTCTCTAACAAATGAACTTTTATATAAGGTTAATGTGACTCGAAGCAACACGGAACTTGAATGTTTTATGAAGATTTTATCTGGATGACTTTTGCAGGCTTACAAAATTATCGTTCTTGCAAATGAATATCGATCTTCCAATCTGTGTGAAGCCCTGTATAGTAGATGTGAGGAAAAGATGGACCAGCTTCAAGTCTTGACGCTTCCTTCCATGGCCAAGTTCAATGCCGGGTTTCTCCAATGCAATAGAAGTTTTGAAGATCAATGTGTTGGACCCTCCAAAGCCAATTATGAGCAACGGATTGCAAAGGTTAGATTGCTATCTTGGTCAAAACTGATGCTACCTGATCTGTGATGCATTTAAGTTGGGTGCCACCATTTTGAGGGGTTCATGTTTGTTGAGATAGTACCCTTTGGAACTTTTTGGCGAGCTTATTTGTGCATTACATTAGAGGTGCAAGCAAATAATTTGAATTAGCAAATCCTTTGCAATTCATAAGAGTGCTTCCACCTCATGGTAAATGGTTGTTCTTGAAGTCTCCAGCAGCTCTACTGCATATTAGTCTAGATTCTAGCAAATTTTCTATTTATCTAGATTGATCATTTTACCACACTACTCAAAGATTAGGAAATATATGCAGATGCTCATGAAATCCAAGTCCTTGTTTATCAAGGAGTACAATCAGAGGCTCTTCAACTGGTTGGTGGCATTCTCTCTTATCATGGTAGTGATTGGACGCTTTGTTGTTAAGTTCATTTTACTGGAGGCTGCTGCATGGATAATGTTTATCTTCTTAGAGACCTACACAAGGATGTTCTGGTCAGCAGAATCACTGTACTACAATCCTGCCTGGCATTTTATTGTGGCAACTTGGGAGACCATCGTATACAGCCCATTTCTTGACTTAGATAGGTATGCGTATTCTTCCTACTATTGATTGCTAGGAAAGTATTTGTTTCTTCTTATTTCCTCTTATATTTGAGACGACCATAAATTTGACACAGATGATGCCATAGGTGGTGCTATTAAGTTTGTTTTCATATGAAAGCACCATCATGTAACGAGCATGCACTTATGGTTTATTTGAGTTCCCTTATGGAGAACACATCGTCTTGATGAACGAAGCCAAAGTTAGATAATATCGCACATGGCTTGATGTGTTAATGTAGTCCCTTTTATAAGATCCAGATCCTTTTATAATAAAATGAAATAAAAGAAATGGAAATGGGAAAATTCCACTATGCGATAAGAGAAATTTCCCATATGGGCAGTCCATCAAATGTAACCTCTCAAGTCCCCTCATTCTTTTTCGTTATGTTGTTTTCGTGAAGATCTTTTCTTGTTTTTGGTTTGTCAGATGGTCCCTCCCAATTGGTGTTTTCCTTATCTTACTGCTGCTCTATTGGAAATGTTATGGGAGGAGGAAACATGGCAGTCGCTTGCTTTTACCTATGTATGATAGTCAGAGAGGTGGGCAAGGCCATCAAAGATCCGACTGAAATAGTGGAATCTTACGGCATTCAAAATGGCACTCTTTTTCTTAGACTAGCCTTTCTCATCCCAGTCTTCTCATTATGTATTTGGTCATTCTATTTGGGCGATCAAAGATCTCAACAAGCAGAAAGCTGAGTTCATTGGCAGGCTGGTTAGGTTTGTGATTGGTATATCGGCTTCCAATACATGAGCCGAAATTGCTGTATGATGTTCTGTTCTGTATATTGTATTTGTTCATCAATCTACACAAGAAAGAAAAATAGACTGATGAATGATTATGTTCAATTATGCCTCTTGATTGTGAGAGATCACTAGGGGGCAGGGAGTTAAGATTCAGTAAGGGTTCTAATGAGGCATTGGTGCTCGAAAATTGACTCTTAATGCCATTCATTTTTGGGAAATCTAGTTCTGAAAAGTCTGTGCCTAGATAAACATGTACTGGAAATCCCCATGATATGAATATGATCCATACTCTTGATTTACATAGTTGTAACTCCTTTAGTTAAATTTCAATGCAGATATTCATATAATTTGGATAGATAGCGTGTTGAATTATCTATTTTGTTGTGCTTCGATGTAATATGAATTGTTGAGTTGCTTCCATGTTTATCTCCCATGATCTCAGAAACTGAATCTTATGGCACGTACCATATAAGCAAACTTTAAAATTAAAAGCGTGTAACAAAACTTTCGAGGCATCTATGGAGTCATATTATTTCACCATTTTGGTGTATCCATTCAAGGAACTGCATGCGACCCAACATCTCCGATCTCGGAGCCAATTCCTATTCAGTGTATCCGACCCTGATTAAGTCAGAAAGATATGATTCTGCCAATTTCCAATAAGCCTCCTAGCAGTTTCATTTGACATACATGTTCTAACTATGATTCAGTTGGATTGTGTGCCCGTTGTGTCTGAAATTGCCAACAGTTTTATGTTTTATGTTGTGTCATTTCTTCTACGTGTCAGAACAGGTCAACCCGTATATGATCCAGTTTGGCTTTTAATGTCACTTTGGTTGCGCTCCAAGCTCAGGCTTCTGGGAAAATCTCTGTGCTCTTATTTGGATTGAAATGTTTCCCTCAGCTCCCAGTTGGAATACATAAATTAGTATTTTCCTCCATAAATTGTTGCCTCAAGGTAGAGAGTGCTTTGCTAGTGACCATTATTACCCATATTAGGAACTCTAAGCTTCTACGTGCGATACCACTTCATGTACAGTCACCATGAAGGAAGGAGGTTAATTACTTCGGATCGGACTGTAGTCTCGTGTCAGTATTCGCCGTTTCTGTGTAGGCAAACCAAGGTTAAGGATTCAGGACCAATGATAGCAAGAAGCCGTTTCTTTTCTATAAGTCACGCAAATGAAACTGATACGTGACATGCTTAATTTGTAACCAGTATACGTAGAATGTACTTTCTATAGTGTTGAACTAATAGTGTATAGGCTTTAATCATTTTTGCAGATAGCGAATCCTCTCCCCAAAACCAACCATCCGGTCTTGCCTTCCTTATGCAGTCCGATCTGCTTGTGGCTTCCATGTTGTTTGAATGCTGGAAAATATAAATTGTTATTTTATATATTAACACATGATGATGGCTTTGCCTTTTAGTCTAGTACACAAATATTGTAAGAATTTGCGTGGTGGTATGTGTGAAGAGCATATTCTACAACCTTTTATGTTTATTTGGTTGTCATAGATGGCTTATTGTGTTTCAACAAGCCAATGTATGACACCTATAGTGCATAATATATAGTCTATGACAACCAAATAAAAGGTTGTAGAATAAGCTCTTCAGGAACCACACCCTGCTGGTACTAAACTGACGGTCAGAGGTTATCTTGGTTTAGTCTGAGGTTGAGCCTATAACCGGTGTTGCCTTCCTGTTTCTCCGCACCAAATCCCATTCAAACTGCCAAGTTAAGCATGTGGCGTGACTGGTGACCTCTTAGGAAGTCCTACAAGATTGCCCTTCAAAACCTACATCTTGTCCACGGATTGTAGTTAGGGGGCTGTTAGAACTCCAATTCCAAAAGTACTAGGGTGGACCGCTGCTGAACCTGACAATTGGGTAAAAGCGAGGTTGTACAACTCAAAAAGATGTTCGTCTTATTTGTCAACTCAAAATCTTGTTCATTCGATTCATTGCTCAGCTGAACATGAACCAATCACGTGCCAAGTAGACATGGTAAACTCTTTGAACTAAAAAAAGGCCACTTGTCACATAATTTTCAGTGGAAACTTAAATATTTTAATTAGAAATTACGTCAAAATTTAATATTTAATACAATTTTCTTGTAAATTTGAATGATCAACTTTTGCTTTTACCACATCCGCTAAGTCGGTTAACATTGTTTTCTAACACTTATGTACCAAACGAGCATATACGAGTTTGCAGAATCAAATATGAATTTTGCATGTTTTGCCCGAATAGTTTACAAAGCCTTGTAGGTTCGGTTTGTTAAGATCACAAACTGAACATGAAAAAACTTATCACGAACTACGAGCAACTCCATTCGTTTACCGCCCCTACTGGTTCTTTCCAAGATATGGTTATATGAGGCCCGCAATCATCCATCGATTTTATTTCTTTAAAAGGCTTTTTAATATGTAGCTACTAAGAAAAGCAGTTGCATATATATAGGAAGATTAGAAAATAACTAACCATTTTATTCTTAGTTTTAGGGAGGAAAACCTGGAGTCTTCTTGAGTTTATCCCATTCCCAGATACAAAATAGTAAGCCCCTGTTGCATAATCAACTTTAAAACCCTAAGAAGTTAATAAAGTGTTCTCATCTTTCTAGGATTTCTCTTTTATTTCTTCGCAGGATTGAGCTCTATGGTAACTAAAAATCCATTTAGCTGACTCCGCTTAGTGTGGGTTAAAGGCTTGATTTGTTTTTCTCTTTTATTTCCTCCCCTTTCTCTTTAGTTTATAGATGTTTACAAGTTAATGTATTAGTCTATTCTGTTTTGAATTTAGTTTATTCATGCATTACCACGGTCATTGTGAGGCATCGCAAAGTTTTAATCCCACACGAGTCTCAACTTTTCAATAATGTTTTGTCCCGTATTCATGAGGAAATCTTGATAAACCAAGAAATATTTCACTCGATGTAGTACAAAAAGGAGGAAAATGCTTTTTAACTGTCACGATCAACATAGAGATATGACCAGTTACGGTGGAATATCATTAGTCACATCTTACCAGAGACCAAGCTTCTAAAATGGATCATGGCTATGAGTATGTCTTGCATTTCTAAGACTGAGACGTGATCTTTGGGATGGGAGTGATATCCCTCAGTCACCCCACCCCACCTCTAGACATGTCCGGACAGGTTCAAACTGCCGGATCTGGTTTATCCGGAACTAGAAATCATAACCAAACCGTCTAAGGGATAGTTTCGGTAGTTTCAGATTTAGTTTTGGAGTGATTTTGGATCTGGTTTTGAGACAATTTTGGGTCCAATTTCAGATTCAGAGAGATTTTGGGATCGGTTTTGAGGCAGGTTCGGATCTAGTTTTTTTTTTAAGAAATATATGCTTATATAATATAATGGTATAACTATATAAGTATTACATACATATGTGATGTTAAAAAGGGCATAATTACATGATCTAAGCTCTTGTAACTTATAAGTATTACATACATACATGATAGTATGATATATTACATTATAAAATATATGTAATAATGTGACATATTATGTAATGTAAGTATTACATTATATATATAACATAATAAGACATTAAACTTGAGTGTCAACATTATAAATTATAATCATATATCATACAATATAAGTAAAAAACTAAAAAAAATAATGGACTTAATCATGATTCACTTACCTTTTAATTATGCATCCTACACATCCTCTTGGGTGGAGAGGAATCAATGCTCCCGTAGTTCTCTTATCTTTTGATAGAAACTCCTTACCTAAAGTGATGAACACAGAAGTTAATCATCCTAATCACTCCATGCTTGCACTACATCAATTTCAGTAATAGTCATACTAGTTCCTCCTTTAATATCAGTGTATATATCAACTTATACTTCTTCATGCTCCTATTCTCGATGCCTTGCTCTTGTCCAATCATGTAAGAAAGCCTAAGCTTATAAGGTCTGATGTTATAAGTGAAAGCAATATTTGTCTAACATATTACCACTTATGCTAAATACTTATTCCACAACAATAGTTAAGGAAAGATCAAATACATCCTTAGCAATTAATGATAAAATATAAAAAGTAAGTTGAAGCTCTTACTATCCTTTTAAAGCATCCAATTTCTCTCCACCATCATCACATTCAAATTCACAAAGATCATAATGAGTAATATTATATACCTCAAACTCAATCAAGTTAATAGGTTTTAGATGTTTTTTAAGCCTTGATTTCAAAATATGACAAAAAAATATACCATAAAAAGAGGAGGATGTATAACTTCTATTACTTTCTTTATCTTTAGAAAAAGATGACTACGTGCAAAATTATAATTGATACATAATTGAGTAGTATTCAATATTGTATTATTAATTATACTATCGATATCTTTAAGCCCGTTTAATGAAAGGAAATTATAATAAGCATCAATAATACTTCTAAGCCTTCTAATTTTAATCTAGGTTCCAATGCAACAATAACTAAATAAATAGCTGAAATTTTTGTATAATAATTAAGTTATTTTTCTATCATCTCCTACACACTATAAACTAAGTGAGGAGTTTCACGAAATTGTGATAACATATAAACTACTTTTAAAGCTTGATAAAGAAATACATGACAAATAGGATAATAAACACTAGATAAAACATTTGTACCATTATTAAAAACAAAAAAGAAATCTCAAAGACACATACAAGCATCTCAATTAGGTTCAAACAAATTTGGCTGTAGAAAATGAAAGTACATAAATTCCATTAATAAGTCTCTATAGGGCATAGTCATGGACAATATTTGATATGTCTAATTCCAACAATGTCCAACATATTTTAAAAATTTTCTTTTTTTTATCTTTTTGTTTAAAAAATCCATCCATTCAATTTTAACATTAGAATAACTCCAAAAAAAATTAAGAGCATCTGTAATAGGCTTTATTTCAGGATATATAATCTTCAAAACATCTTTCACACATAAGTTAAGTACATGATAACACAACAAATATGAAAATTTTACCAACTAAAATAATTTGACATATCTTTTATAACTCATAAATAGCACACATATTTACAACAATATTATCAATTGAAAATGAAAAAGATCTTACAAGATAACTGCTATTTTTCAAAAGCTGATTTTAATATATAACAAATATATTGTGTAATTTGAGACTTATCAAAACAATGAAGTGAAAGAAGGCATTTTTGAATTGACCAACACTCATCTATCCAATGGATAATAACACCTATATATGCAAGCAATTGCTAATTACTAGTCCATATATAAGCATACAACGACACACTATGATCAAATGAACTAAAAAAATATGACATGACTCTTTTTTTCCTATTTATATAATTTACGAATGACTAAACCATTGCCTACAAATGGATCTACCTAAAGGATTATGTGTATTTTATATAGTCAACAAATTTAAGTTTTTGACCAAAATTAAATAGAAGATGTTCTACTCAAAGAAAACATGCAAACTCCTCTTTATCTTAGATTTGGTTAAAGGATTATGTATACTTTTATATAATCAACAAATCCAAGTTTTTGACAAAAATTAAATGGAAGTTGTTCTATTGAAAGGAAACGTGCAAACACCTCTCTATCTTAAGTGGAGTTGTAGTGGAATAAACAAATCTACTAGCAGAAGAACTTTCTTAAATTAAAATTAAGTTTTATAAACATCTAGACACATTATTGTTGGATATTTTCATAACATGATTTCTTAGTGTATCATAAACATCTTTAGACTTAAAATTGTATACTTTCTCATGACAGTTTCCTTCTCATGGTTCATGATGCTTTTTTCATCATATAATTTGATAAAATAAATCTTAAATAAATAAGATCAATGTGGCTTAGCTTTTGGAGGGAGTCCTCCATATTTAGCATGCATTTGTTGAACTTCTGGCAGCGAAACGGTTTCCTATACAATCAATATGTTAATAACGCTACATATATTTGTTTGTGCTTTCTTGACTCACTGATATTGGGATATGTCTTTGAAGAATATTGCAACTCCAACTTTTGTTGAAAACAACTTTCTCTTTATTTTTTGAGCAAGGACCATCACCATGGTAAGCCATTCACTTAGTAAAATAATTAAATAAATTACAAAATTAATTAGTTCCAAATACGATAATACGAAAACAGAAAAATTTGAGATAAAAATGAAGAAACACTCAAATGCGCTTCCCTAGTTTATGTCAAAATAAGAATCGTACAACTGAAAATGAAACACTCAAACGAGCTAGGAGCGAGAGTGAGAGTGAGAGAAACAAGAGTAAGAGGAAGACTAAGAGTAAGAGCTTGTGAGTCATGCAGTTTTCGGTTTGTGGAAAATGCTATTTATAGAAAGAAACCACTTCTTCAATAGTATGTTTTTAATTTTTTTTAAAAATTTGTATTTAAAAAAAGCCTATCAAACAATCAATAAGGTGCTCAGGCTGATTGACCACCAACAAATAAATGGGTGCCACCCATTGCCCTATTTATTTAGATTAAATGTGGTGCCACATGGCACCCACGTACATTGAGCTTGATGCTGCGCCTGCTTGCCAATTGGCTGGCATCCTGATGCACACAATCAGTTCTCATGCTGACAACTGGTCAATTTGTTTGGCCAATAAGCCGGCACCACATGGTACTCAATTTTTAATATATACTGCCACTGATTTCGAGTTGAAACTAGATCCTAAATGGATTAGAACCGACGGTTCAAACTGAAACCAAACCGTCAATTTTCACATTGATTCCAGTTCTAGGTTAGTTTCAAAAACCCACAAACCGTAAACGAACTAGGACAATCCCAATTGTGGTTCCGATTCCAATCGGTTTGTGGGTCAGTTCGGTTCCGTTTGAACAATCGAGCCAATTCCGAATGGGCCACGTCTACTCACCCCCACTCCAAGGAGACTTTCTCTCTCTCTCTCTCTCTCACACACACACACACTAATATATATATATTCATCCATGAGAAAGTTGTCTCTAAGGAATCACAACTATTTATATTCAGAAAGAAGAATCACAAGTGGCACCTTATGTTTGCTGATGATCTCAAGCTGCTTTGGGAAGCAATGAAGGCTCAAAATTGATGCACGATGAAGGTATTCCAAATCTTGATGATATATTAGGTCACAGATAAATTTCGGAAAATCTACCATTGTATTTTCAAGTAACACTCTGCTTGAAGCTAGTAAAATGGAATCGGGGGATTTCTTAAGGTTTTTCCATTGTTATGGTGGCAGTACTGTATGTCCATTTCTGCCATGGAGAAGAACGGGTGAAAAAGAACAAAATTAATGGAAAAATCACTTGTGGTGAAAAGAACCAGAATGCCGGTGTGTGGTTTACAAAAAACCGTTGCCAATTCTCAATATTTCTACCGGTATCTTGGTGTGCTAGGTACTTCTCTTGCCACGCCTCGAGCCATGGTCTCCACCAATGGTCAACTCTCCTTTAACCCATCGAATGTGGTTCAACACTTCACTAAATATGTATTGACCTCCATCCCTGTCTATCCTTTAACAGTGGCAAAACTACTATCAAGAAACCAAAAGGATTGAAAGGGCGTTAAGTTGAGGATATGAAAATCAAGAAAATTTCATCTATTTAACTAATGCGTACTTCAAAAGACAAGAATGTGAAGGTCTTGGGGTTAAAAACTAGCAGTCTATGAAAGTGGTGGCAGCATCTTTGCTCAATTTAGTATCAGTATCTAGAAAGAAAGAAAACAAGTAGTGGATGCAGTTCCTCGCTAAACATGATGATGGCCAGCATGTTGCAGAGGAGATCTCACAAAGGGGAACCCAAAGATTGCTCACCCCAATATAGTTGATTGGAAACTCATCGACATAATTTGATTCAGAGGGCAATTGGAGCTGGAGACAGTTTTAAACATCTCATCTAAATACAATTGGCACTTCGAATTCGGGCTAATCCTCCCTCATGGCAGGCGTTAGGAGACGATAATCTCAAACGGAAATGGGAAACCTTTAAAAGTAGGTATCAGCTAGTCACGCGACCAAGACTTGGGACTTGGAAGCCATCTTAGAAGCTTATATGGCAGTGGCCTGGTCCGGAGTGTGGCAGAGTGTTCTGTGGTTAATCAACACGCAAGAAACTACATACTAGAGAGATGTATGAAAAGTGGAGTGGAAGAGTGTCGTGATTTCATGCATGTAGACTCTTTCGTGTGCTTCGATCATGGTTCTTTTGGAGTGAAACACAGAACGGTGTGTTGAAAATCTCAGAAGTACGATGAACTATAAATAGAATTCGGAAAAGAGGGTGATAGTTGGAACTGTTGTTGGTTATCATGAAAATGCAAAACTGAGGAATATAAAAACAGATGTGAGAATTTCCGTAGTTTCTAAAAAAAATCACTGAATCACAAACTAATAAATTACAAATATTTCTTGGTTTTAATTCTAATCCAGAAAGGCTTTAGAGGAAGTAAGGTGAAGATCTTCTTGTGAGCTGGGTCAAATTAAATTGTGAAGGTGTAGCCTAAGGCACCAGCTTGAAAGTTGGAGTGGAGGAATTGTTTGTGACCTCTTAGGAAGGTGAATATGTGGGTTCTCACGCAGTGCTGGTGTAACATCATTGAATTGAAGGCTTGAGTTATATTAGGGCTAAATACAACCTAGATTTACATTTACAACTGAAAGAATGGACGGAACCTGCGGCTTCAATCAGTTTTTATGTTCTTGGGGATCAGATGTCTGTGATGCTCCCTAGAGGTTTTAACTAAATTATATCTCTCCTAAGCCTCAGATCCCTTGCCACCAAGAAAAAAGAAGAATAAAAGAGATATACTAAAATAGTCTTCGAAGAAAAAAAGTTGAAAAGAAGAGCTTTCAAATTGCAAATTGTAAGATCAACCTGGGTAATGATATGTATGGTTGTGATAGATTGGAAACTTGCACCTACATATCTCATTAGACACTTTCATTTATTATTAATAATAAAATACTTTTTATTATATGTATGACAAGTAAGTCTATACTAAACTTGTGGATGATATTAAATAAGAAATTCGGATACATTCTCCCACTGGCTTAATTAATTGAATATCTGAGTCTTGCGTAGAGCATAGAACTCCACTAAATAGAAACCAGAAAGTCAAAAGATTTCTTTATGACAACGGCTTGTAAGCAGGCCGAAAATAACCAGCCACTGTTGTTTATGGCTGGTTTAACTCAAGATCATCATGTTGAACTTGTTAGCTTGATTGATCAGATTGGACATGAATCAATCATAAGCCATGTTAGATGAGCCTAACGTGATCAGCTCGTTGTGGTTTTGAATAGAAAATTTTTCTTGCTTAGGAATGAAGTCTAAATTTTTAATACACTTTCTAGTAAAATTGAAATATTCTGTTATTTAATTGTATTACATCAATAATTGGGTCAAGAAGCTTTTCTAGCATATATGCACAGAAACGTTCTATTTGCTCAACTGAGCTAATAGTAGTTGAGCTGAACCAGACCACATGGTCATATTCAACTCTTAAATCTCCCAAATGAACAGAACAAGACCTCTTGTGCTGTACAATATGGATCTTATTCGGGTTACATTTTACAACGAAGAAAACAAAGCAACGATGACTAACTTGACGGAGACTCCCGTGCAAGAACAGAAAAAACAAGCACAAGGTATTTTTGTGTTATGAGCATCTAAGAACCTATTAATGGCGGACAAATCATACACATGTTTGAATGCATGATTTTATGGATCTCCATTGAGCTCAGCCCACCCCACTCAAAATATGAAAATTCAACCAAAAACCTATATCCCATGGTTGAGCCCGTGGCTGTAATGCATAGGTCCGCAATCCCAAGTGCAACTTATAAAAAATTTCTAGATCTGCCGCTGGTGAGCTTAGGTGCTAACAAAAACAGTACTCGCCTAATCCAGAAACAAAGCCCACTTTTGTGCCTATATTAGTAGGCCTTTTTATTAATTTATTTGAAAATTTTCAAAAATACTTATATTTTTCCCATCTTGAATGATTCAGGAATCAATCCAGAACTGAAACCGAAACCAATGGTTCCAAACGGGAACCGGTCCAATCCTAATTCGGTTTCGGTTCTTGGTTCTCGGAGAACTGAAATGGGACATGTCTAGGGCTTTCCTTCTTTCCGTATTAATGGAAAGTCTATTATTCGATGATGCAGGGTGCAAATACAAATGGTGGATGGTCCTATACGTAGTATCATGGTTGCTGAGTTGGGGTCATCTGGCCAAAGGACCGAAATTAACCCCGCGAGCACCAGCTTCACAAAGTCAGGATCTTTTTTCTTTTTTAAATACCTTTCCCCATTTTGCAGGAAAACTGCATCTGATTTTCATTTTTTCTTGCTGGACTCATCTTCTTCCACTGAAACTGAGAATAACTTCTGAAATTCAAAGATTAAGAGCCATTCACGCTTCAGAAGATAGACGCGGGAAGACTTTGACTTTAGCAAATTAGGAGACTGCAATTCCTGGATGAATGGATGATCAATCTTATAACGACCATTCACTTGTTTTTTACTTTTCCAAAGCAAAGGAAAGAAGGATCATTCCGTCGTGGTCCAACACTATTATTCAATTATTGAAGCTGGAGTGTCCACGTCATGTTCTGCTGCTGCAGCGTTCTTATCCAAACTCTCCCTCTCTCTCTCTCTCTCTCTCTCTCTCTCTCTCTCTCTCTCTCTCTCTCTATATATATATATATATATATATATATATATATATATATTATATCAAGCTCTTTTGGCTTGTTTACCAACTCTACCTGCAAGGCCCTTGGCTCCAAATTGAGCTCCAGAAATGAGAACTTGGCAATTATTTACAACAGTAATGATTCAGAACATGATCCCAGCTAGCAAACCGCATAAATCATCAACCAACCAATAAAATTTGACTAATATAAGCTTCTCTCCGATTTGGTTTAACTTGCCCCGTTCTGCGTGATGATATTAATGTTAAGCCGGTAGTAGAACTGCTCCGTGGAGAGGTTCCTTACGTGCTTCATATAGGCACCCAACTCAATCACCCCATTCTGCAGGTCCCTATCCAGCTTGTGCAGCACGTCCTCTACGGCGAGATCGGCGGAGGAGCTTTCAAGAACCGACACCATTGCTTCATCCATGCACTCAAACATCTCCTCCGCTGCACAATCCTGAGCATGCAACATGCTCCCTTTCAACCATGTTTCCAACCCAACCACACCCGACTCTAGGGCCTTCACCTATACAAACAAAGTTCTCCATGAGCTTTTCTTGTTCAAAATAGTCGAGGCCAGTCCCTTTGCTTCACCTACGTGCAGTGGCATAGTTGAGGGTGGGGCAAACTGCACCGGCTCATGGCCATGGATTCATCCAAGGCGAGAAAATATTTTGGGGGTGGGGGAACTAGTAGACATGGTCGGTTCCAATTGGAACCGAACTGGATCAAGAACCGACCGAACCAAGAACTGACAAAACTAGGCTGGGAACCGGGAACCAACCGATTCAGTTCCCGTTTATCTTTTATGAAACCAGAACCAAACTGGAACTGGTAGTTCAAAATCATCAGTTTCAATATTTTTAAATAAAATTACTGGTTTCAGACTGAAATCGAAACTGCCCCGAAATCAGCGGTTGGAAAACCGGACTAGACGATTTGAAACAGCCCATTCTGGTTTACCTAGAACTGGAATGTCTACGACCTAGGATTGCCACAAAAATGACCATAGGTTGTACATTTTCTTCTAACTTTCCGATGTTTGGGATCTCACCTTCATGGAGAT